>VDFB02271358.1:978171939-978323382 GCA_007258455.2 Sequoia sempervirens
TCATTTCATTGTGTAGGTTTCATTTCCTAATGAAATAAAGGAAAATAGGTCCATTTCCTACCACATTTCAACCCACATACTTATTTTTCTTTGTTTCAGTAGTAAACTTAAAAATCTCATCCAAGACCTTATTCATCAAGGAGAAATAACTATTAAAGACAACATTCAAGGTTCAACCCCTAATGATAATATTGATAATATCGCAACCTCAAATATTGAAGACAATGATCAAAGCACACCCATCAATAATCATATGGATAATGTTTATACCTCACATGATGATCTAGAGGACATAGATACTTTTTCAAAGCATGATTGAAAGATAACCTGTCGGTGTATAACAATTATCCATTTCAAAAAAATTTAACATCATTTGATCTCATGGTTGAAAACATTGATAAGATATCTACCTCAATTGTTGAGGATAACACCCAAGATCCATCTACCAATTATCACATTGACAATGTCTCTACATCATCCAATGAGAAAGATGACATATCTCAAGAATTTATTCCCAAGCATGATCAAAATCCTACACCAAAGTCTAGAAATGGTCCTTTCCAAGACATATTGACATCATTTGACCTCATGGTTTTCAATATTAAATAAATCCTTAATTCACCATTTGATCCAAATTCACTTGAAGATCAAGAGAATCTTAAACCAATGCCCATGCCTAAGGAAGACATTGAAGAACCCTTTGCAAAAAATCCATCCTTTAAAATTGACCCATGTCAAGAACTTGATCCAAAGCATATCAAAAGTAATTTTGAAATCAGTCAAGATCAAGGATCTAGGTCTTCTCAAGATCTAACAAGTCTATTCCAATATGATACTAAATATAACTCCAATAAAATCCAAGATCAAAGATCCACATCTCCAAGATACTACAATGATTTAATGGGTATCTTCCAATCCATACAAGATTTTGCAAACAATGATCATATCCATATGTCACCCACTCCTATATCTACCCACATGATATGTTTACTTCTAATGGACATGTAGATGATCTTCATCCAAAACAATTGTCTCATACTCTTGACATCATTACCAAGGAATAAGAGTCTCCTACTCTCAAATTCATTTCCAATGAACAAGAGTCTCCTACTTTTAACATATTTACACATGATCGAGGCATAGAAGAATCCATACACATATCATAAATTGATCATGAAGAAGACTTCTACATGGATTGTGAATCGGAAACATCCTTTGAAGATCGAGATAAAGTTATCAATCAGGAAGTTATCCCACATATTGAGGATTCTATCACTTATAAACTTGGATCACTTACCTTTTTCAGAGAAAGCTATCTTACCAATGAAGAAGCTATCACCTTTGAAGATCCACAATAAAGAAGATAAGGATTATCACCTTGTTTCCAAGATAAATCATCTCCTATTGCAAAGAAGATACCAATGCTACAACCATTTGTATCATGAATCGTCGTCCACACATTTTTCCACCCTCTAATTGGGACCAACAATAAGAGAAAAGTTATATCAAAGAAAGGAACAAGCCATTGAAGCAAAAGAATGGGAAAAACAAAATGGACAAGAAAAATTCAAATGGATACCAAAGAAAAAGAAAGAAAATCATCCCTATCAAACTCCATTAGTCAAAGAAACTATGGGAAAAAATTAAAAGGGGAAATTCATCCATCAAAAATGTCCAACGATGCAAAAGAAAGCTTCAAGAGCAACCTACAAGGTATATCAAGAACTTAGTCCCAATCAAATATCCATATCCACTTATCATTGTTCATCATCCCAAGTTTGGAGAGTCAAAGATTCCAAATTGTCGACCAATCCATTTGAATCTCATATCCCTCAACACATTTCACCATCCACTTCGACATCCAAGATATCTAAATCTCGTATTAACCATGTGTTGGTAGCAAAGCTTTATCATAAGGACTCTAAGGGAACTCTATCACGATGTGCACATCTAGATGAGATTAACTTTGGTATTGACAAAGTAGAAAATAGAATCCATGGGTTACATTCAAGCACTCGTATATTAGAAAAATAACTCCTCCAAGCAGGATATTGTTGGAACATCATGACAACAACAACATATATATCAACACTAGCAACATCTACACCAGCACCACCATGTGGTTCAACATGAGCATAAAATAAAAAATAAAAAAATAAAAATCAAGATAAAAGTAAAGATAAAAATCATCCTCTAATGAAACCCACTACGGTGGTGCTTTGGACAAGTACCATGATGAAAACCTGGAAAACAGATGTCATGTGTAGAATTGAGCATCTACATGTTTCATTTCAGTTGGAAGCATCTCATCCCATCTTATCCATAATAAATCCATGAACCATTCATCCAACCCTTTTTTCATCCAAATCCAACTTATCTTGATCTTGGCAAAGGTTCGGTGTACACTTCACACTTGCTTATGGTAAAATTATTGATATGGGTCACTATCATTGATCCTATCCTACCCAACATTATCTAATCCATGAGGCATTGTCCAAAGGGGCATAATCTATTTGAACATGTTATCATGTCATAAGATAATCCTTGACATCCTTTACATATCCATCCATCCATTCATTTATCCATGCATCCACCCATCAAATTCCCTACATTGCTAGACATTGGGGGAAGGTACTTACTTCTTGCTTCATAATTAATCTTGCTCTACATCTTCTATCTCACGTTGTGATCTAGGCATCAAACAAACAATTCCAACCATCCATATCAATTGCATCTTGTTGACGCTTCAATGTGGTATCAAAACATTCAACAATTTTTTTCTACCTTGGCTACAAATCTTGATCAATCATTATTCGATCAAATAATCATCATCTCGGGATGTATCCTTTCCAATCCTCATGTTGTTCCTACCTTGACAACACTATCCTTACATTATTGTGTATCATCAACAATGTTATCATTATCGATAATTACTCAATTAGATCAATCAATTTTAGCTTGGCTATTAATAGGATCTCAAAAGACTATTGATATCCTTACATATTGATATCTCTTTATCATTCATCCATATGATCATTATCATGAAAAATCCAAAAATAGTTGTAAAACCATAAAAATCCAAAAAAATAGTTGTAAAACATCAAAATCCTTAAAACAATTGTTGTTGTCTTGTGCACAAGCCACCTTGAGTCCAATAAAGAAAACTACATTGTTTTTGCATGTATAATGTAGGAAAGACCATCATCGATGAGCCCTTGAGGCACTAGGTCAGTCCCCTTAGGTCCCCCTCTTCCAGTCTCTAAATCAATCAAAAAAATCCAAAACACTCAAAAATCCTTTAAAAATTCCAAAAACATTTATAAAAAGTAAGCCTAGTTGTAGTTAAGATCTACAAAAACCAGAGAAAACCTTAGCTCTAATGTATTCAGTTTTATAACCTTGTGCCTCTACCAGCTGAATCAAAAATATAGGAATTTAGATTACTTTACTTTTTATACATATCAGCAAAAGAGGGAGCTTCCCCTCCTAAGTTGAAGAGAAGTTCATTTGTGCATATTTTTCCATTTCCAATACGCACTCCAGAGGTACGAATTGAAACACCAGCAGTTTTCTGGCACCCACCATGGGGCACGAGGCATAAAAATTCATAGAAAAAGCTAACACTTTTATGACACGGGAATGACCATTTGGCATCCTACTACTCCAGTTCAACAACCAAGTCTCACTCCTACCATCATTCAACTGAATTTCATACTATTTCAAGGGGAGAAAATGGACATCACTAGTAGCTTGCGGAGTTTCATCTTTAACAACAATACATCATCCGCTCAATGGAGAAACGCAGCTACTACTCTGGACGAGGAAGAAGAAAGGTTTGATCTTGTAGTTGGAAGGCCAGTTTTACCACCTCCCGTGTGGCAATAATTCATCCTGGCTTACCAAGTATACACGAGGAGGAGAAATAATCCTCTCTTTCAAGAAGAAGATCCAATCTTCCAAGAGGTTCCTGAACATTTTTAAGAAGAGCCACAAGAAGAACCTCCAGCTCATTTAATGGGCGACAATAACAACAACAACGTCAATGGCTGAAATGGGAGAAATCCCAGACATGCAGCCCCATTACTTTGGGGTGATAACATTGGGTCATTGGCCTTGCAAGGTCACCATGAACTACCCAAAGTTTTGAGAAATCACTTCCCAAGATTTCACAATGACGGAGCTCATCACCCCGATGAGCATATCTCAACATTCGCAGTGGCTTGCTTTGTTTTGCATGTATCACATGAAGATATCACCATTTGTCTCTTTGTTGAGACTCTTGAGGTGAATGTTGAGGATTGGTTTAATCATCTAGAACTAGGCATCATCACAAGTTGGGAAATCATGAGCGAGAGATTCTTGGTGAGATTCAAGCTTGTTAAAGACAGTCATCAACTATTTGTGCAACTCTCAACCTCAAAGATGGAACCAACTAAACCAATGAGAGAATTTTTGGAAAGGTTTAACCACCTCATGACACGCCTCTCCCATACACTTAATCCATCAGATGAGTTATTGATGAGCAACTTCATCAATTCTCTCTCGTTAGAGATAGCATTTTTCTTAAAATCATGCCATGAAGTTGACTTAAAACTTACACAAGAAAAAACTATTGAGATCGAAGACTATATGATCACATCAGGGAAAATGAAGACTGATGCCATCAGACTACTTGTTCAAGAATCTATAGATCCACTACTATAGAAAGTAGCCAACGAGGTGACTATCCTCAAAAGACAATCACCCACTCAGGGGAAGCAAGCACTGCCCGCACCACCACCATATCAACCTCAGCAACCATACCAATTGAAGAGGAATAACTTTTAGTCATTCAACAACTACAAGCCAAGGTTTTCAACAACACAACCAAGAAAACTTGTTAATACTGAGAATTCTACATCTTTTTGTTCTTTCTATGACATTGATGCACACATCGGATCCACATGTCCGGAGAATCTAAGAATGAACCAGATCATGGGATACACTGAGGCTACTCCAAGTTCAAGTTTCATACCTTCACTAAGTGCAAATGTTGTCTCACCACAAATGGAAAAATTTGATGGTGACTCCACAATGGGATACTTCAATAGAGAACCTGTCAATGAAGAAGAAGAAGAAGAAGGAGAATACCGTCAATACTCTCTTGTGGTGAATCATGAAAATATTTCATCGCATGTGTTCACACATGCCCAACACTTCAAAGAATAGAAAGAAGAAGAAGAAAAATAGAAATCAAATGGAAATCAAACAGAAAGGGAAAGGAAGTGCCTTCTACTTCTAATCCCAAGCCTTCACATGAGAACATCATGTCCATCTTCAGCAAACTTTGACACCGTGTCTTCCATGATGAAGATGAAAGTAAAAATTTCACAATTGGAATATCTTCAAGACCATCCACAGCAATTGGATCGGATTCTCAAGGTCATAAAGAAGAAAGCTACAATCCAGCCTACATTGCTTGAGTCATTTGTACCAGCAAAATACAAGTTGAAGCCGTTCTATATATCTTTGTATATAGGAGATTTCAAACTCAGCAACTATATCATAGACTCAAGAGCTTTAGATAATGTCATGCTCTTACAAATCATGAATGTGTTGGGACTCTCGTGCACCGAGACTGACAAGTGTTACTTGAATCAAAGTTGTTGTCATTGGTCGGCCAACTAAAAGATGCTCAAGTAAGGCTAGCATCTTGTCCAAAAAAGAAGATAATGATGACCATCTTGGTATCTGATATTCCAACTAGTTACGAGATGCTATTGAGTGAATCTTCTGCAAGGATCTCAGAGGTGAGATTCAGTTGGATTGGTCATTCGCAATAATCCCATTGAAGAAAGGCAATTTCAAGCTAGAACCTAAGGAAAAATCAAGATTCACGATGGTAAAATCCTAGGACCCCCAAGCACAAGTGTTGTATCAAGACACGGGTCTTAGAACATATGCTATGATGTCCGAGGTAACTGAAGAAAGCCAAAAGTTTGCATTCTCGACAAGCACATCAAATGAAGATTCAAAAGTGTGGACGATGTAATTTAACAAAAGTTGCTCGACATTAGGGTCGAGAGCGAGAGTTGTCATCACTTCTCCCGAAGGACATCTATATCCTTTTACATATCGGTTGTAGTTTGAATGCACCAACAACACAGCGGAATACAAGGCGCTTCTACTAGGTCTCAAAAAATAAAAGGATGTGGGAATCAAATTACTTAGAGTCAAAGGAAACACAGAGCTGATTATCAAGCAAATCAAAGATCAATTCCAAGTCAAAAAATATCTCCTTCAGTTTTATAGACAAAGGGTGTGGAATGTCATCAGCTAGTTTGAAGCATTCAACATCAAGTATATTCCATGCATAGACAATATCAGAGTTGATGCCCTTGTGGTATCAGCTGCTTTATTCATGCCACATTCTGACTTTCATCAGAATACCTTCACTATTGAGCTGATATATAGGCCATCTATTCTTGATAATTTCGACAACTTACAGGTCTTCAACGATGATGATGACATTGAAGAATTTCTTTTCATGGGAGACAATTACAAAGAATTATTCTTTGAAGGTAGTTTTGCTCCTTTTAGAGAATCAATCATAGAATACTCTAAAGTTATAGACTCGGGAATCATTCAATTGAAGGGAAATCAAATTCCCAAGGGTCTTGTTTCTTTAGAAAACATTTTTGACAGGCACGACATATATATTCAAGATCAAAAGATTTCAAGTGATAATACTTCTGTTGAACGCTATCAAGTGAACATTTGCACTGAAGACAAGCCTCGAGTTGTCAACTTAGGCAAGTGTTGTACTCCAGAAGAAAGCGAGAAGTTTATTTCCCTTTTCAAACAATATAAATATGTTTTTTCCTGGTTTTATGAAGACTTGAAAGTCTTCACACCCATTGAATTGTTCACACAATTCCTTTGAAATGTCAAGCATTTCAAGCAGAAGCAAAGACATTACAATGAATCCAAGACACTATCTACGCAGAAAATTTAGAAAATGGTAGATGCTAAGATTATTTTCCAAATACATCATTCCACCTAGGTCAAAACATAGTTCCTATGTGCAAAAGAAACAAAGAAATAAGAATTTGTGTAGAGTTCAGGAACTTGAATCAATCGTCCTTGAAGGGCAACTATCCCTTACCGATCATGGAGCACAGTTTGCAAACGGTCACCGGTTCGGAAATGCTATCATTTCTTGATGGTTTTTTTGAATATAATCATATTGCGGTGGTAGAGGAGGATCAACTCAAAATAGCTTTCACTACCCCTTGGGGTACATTTTCTTATGAGAGGATTCCTTTTAGCCTCGTCAACGTTGGTGCAACTTTTCAAAGAGCCATGGAACTAACTTTTGGGGATCTTAAAAATAAACTAATAGTCGTCTACCTTGACGACCTTACCGTTTTTTCAAATAAGTAGCAAGATCACTTTTTAGATCTCATAAAATTTTTTGAAAGATGCAGGTACCACAAAATTTCATTGAATCCTAAAAATTCTATCATTGCAGTGACGGAGGGAAATTTGCTTGGCCACATCGTCTCCAAAGAGGGAACTAGGATTGACCCAAATCAAGTAGATTCAATCAAGAACTTATCTCTTCCAACAAATAAAATAGGAGTGCATTCCTTCTTTGTTAAAGTCAATTTTATAAGAAGGTTTGTACCTAATTTCTTAGAGCTAACTAAGGAGATATCAGCTATGATGAAAAATATGTCCCCTTTCAAGTGGATAGAAGGAAAGCAAGCTTTCATCAAAATAAAAGAATCCATTGCTAATGCACCAGTGTTGGTTTATCATGACTTTGAAAAGGATTTCATCCTTTATTGTTATGGATTAGAACACAGTCTATCTTCCATACTGACACAAAATTTGAATGAAGAAGGAGAATCTCTGATAGCTTTCATGAGCAACAACTTTAAAGATAGTGAATCGCACTATTCTCAAATTGAGAAGAATGCATATGCTGTCATCAGGGCTGTCAAAATTTTCAGATTCTATATCTTGAACTCCCACACAACGGTGTTTATCACCGATCTAGTGGTAAAAAATGTGTTGACTCAACAGGAGATGGGAAAAAAGAGAGGAAACTAGATTGCTAAGGTTCAAGAGTACGATTTGGAAATCAAGCTGACCAAGCTCATTCATGGGCAAGGTCTTTGTCAATTGTTAGTAGAAGATGGTGATCAGAAACACCAAGGCAGTGGCAAACCTAAACCTGAGATTGAAGAGGACCTTCCTATGGTCCTGTTAGTTGAATCTACTGAGGAATGGTACATTGAGATATCGTATTATTTAACTTATGGAGAATGTCCACATCACATGGACAAATATTAGAAGAGAAATTTGAAGTTGAAAGAAAAAAACTTCATGCTTATGAATAACGTTTTGTACAAGTGTGGCCTTGACAGAACATTTATCTTATGTGTCAGTAAGGACCAACAACAGAGATTGTTGGAAGCATTTCATAGTGAAGTGTGCGGTGGTCACTTCTCATCAAGGGTCACGACATTCAATATCCTGTGAGCACAGTTCTATTGGTCAACTATGTTTCGTGACACATACAAATGGGTGTACAGATGTCATATGTGTCAGCAATTTGCTGGAAAACTCAAATTGGCAGCCATTCCACTCAGGCCAGTAATCATTGATGCTCCATTTCAATAATGGGGTATGGATTTTGTAGGTCCCATCAACCCATCTTTGAGTAAGGGGCATATCTATTTCCTTACAGTGATGGACTATTTCACAAAATGGGTTGAGGCCATTCCTACCAAGCGGGCTACCTTAGAATTCGTTTGTGACTTTTTGAAAGAGAATATCATCTCACGCTTCGAGGTACCTCGCAAGATTGTGACTGAAAACGCAACCTATTTCTCATCTGAGGAAGTACTAGAATTTTGTCTTGATCATAGCATCACATTGTCACATACGTCAGATTATTACCCTCAAGGTAATGGACAAGCCAAATCTTCAAAAAAAAATATAGTCACAATTGTGCGCAAGTTAGTTGACTCAAATTAGCGAGCATGGCACAAAAAATTATATGATGCTCTTTGGGCTGATAGAATCACTCCCAAGAGAGCCATTGGCACTTCACCTTTTACTCTTTTGTACAGTACAGAAGCAATGTTACCCATCACACTAGAGTTTTCCACTTTGCAATTGGCATTCACAGTGGAGGATGGGGAATTCAAAGATCCGATCAAAAAGCGGGTTTTGTACTTGATGAAGTTAGAAGAAGAAAGGGTGGAGGTAGTCGACAGAATCACTCACCACCAAGAATGAGTGAAGAAGATATTTTATAAGAAAGCTCGTCAACAAGAGTTTGAGATCAAAGATAAGGTCTTTTTATGGGACAAAAGACATGAGCCCAAAGGAATGCATAGAAAGTTTGATTCCTTGTGGCTAGGGCCTTTTCAGATCCATGAGTTCGTAGGAGAGAACACTTACATTCTCTCGCATTTAGATGAAAGGCTCCTCCTGTTGCCATATAGTGGGAAATATCTTAAGCATTTCATCCCTTCAGGGGTGGAGTGAATTTTTGTAAATATTTTTCGTTATGCTGTTATGTTTTTCCTCATTCTGTAAAGCTTTGTCGTGTTTTTAGGTGATTTAGTTAGTCTTGTTTTAGGTGATTTTAGGAAAGTTTCCAACTTCTTAGGTGATTAGGAAAGTATTGACTCCCATACCCAACATATATCACACTGGTCTACTTTTCTTCCAAGAGATTCTTGGTTCTCCTATGTCGTAAGTATCCGACATGGTCACCAGACGGAGCCTAATGTTGTACCCAAAACAAAAAATTTGCTTCATTAAGGCATTTTGATTAAATGGGTCTAAATCTTGTAAAATTGTTGGCAAAAGTCAGTTTTAGGTCAAACAAAGCATGGGATTTTTGTGGGTTTATTGTCCAAAAAATACTGGAAAATTTTGAAAATTAGGGTTTTTGGGCACCTATTTTTAGGAAAAGCCCTAAAAATAGGATCTTTCCATAATTGACTGAAAATAATTTTGATTGGCTTATTTCACATCATGATCACATTGGTGAAGTCAAAATCAAGAAAAAGTCAGTTTAGCTTTGGTGGGTCTACTTCAAATTTTCAGGAGGAAAGTTAGGACCCTTGAGGTCAATAATGGCAAATGGCCAGATACCAGGTGTCGAAACCTAAGCCTCAAACGCATCACAAAAGATTCTATGGTGAAAATGCTCAAAACGATGCTTCACAATGGAGGGGATTTTTGAAAGGTGAAAATGCTTGGAAATTTTCTAACTCTAGAAATAAAAGTACCCCTCTAGCTAGGGGCGCCCAAGGTTTCAAAGACTTGGATCAACTTTTGGGGGTTTGTCACTTCCAAGAAGTCTTCTCCGGAATTCTTCCAACTTTGCGATGAGCCTGCTAGCCAGTCTAGGAGATCTATCTAACACCCGAAATTGAAGATCAAATGAAGAATGAAGGAGATGAAGTTAGTCAAATTTTGACTAACACTGGTAGAGAAAAGCACCCCTGCTGGCCAAGGACACCCAAAATTTTGAGAACTTTTTGAGCAAATGACATCTAAGATGTTTGTCTCACACTTGATCAAGCTTCACAACGAGTCTATTAGTGGACTAATCTAAGTTGCCAAACTTCCAGAATCAGGAGTCAAACAGAAGGATTGGTCATAGTCAAATTGTGAGTTTAGAGCACAAAAGCGCCCCTGCTAGCCAGGGGTGCCTAGGGTTTTGAGCCCTAAAATGCAATTGCTATGGTTTTCTCAAATGTTCATCCTATTTGAAATTCTTCAATATTTTCATTGCATATCTTAGCCTGATTAGAGGAATTGTCAGTAGCCGACAGTCATAGATTGAACGAGAACGGGGAAAATTGTAAAAATGGCTACAGTATGGAAATAAAAACGCCCTTGTTAGCTATGGGCACCCAAGATTTTAACTTGTCAAATGTAGCTTTTAGGGTTTGTGCCCTCAAGAAAATCATGTCCAATATTGATCCAACTCCACAGTGGACCTATTAGCCAGCTCAAGAGATTTTTCAAGTGTCGGGAAATGCAGGTTGAAGGGAGGTGAAAATCAAGTTTGAAATGATGAAAATCTTTGAAAATTGTCTGATGAGAAAAAGCGCTCCTGTTGGCCAAGGGTACCTAGAATTTTGATGGCCCATAAGTCAAAATTAGGGTTTACAACCTCAAGAAGTTCCTTTTTAGTTTTGATCCTGCTCTTCAACAAGACTATCAGCTAGTCTATTGGATCTGCCAGTCACTCAGAAAAAATGATTAAACATAGGCTTCGGTGACATTTGCAAAGGTTGAAAAATGAAAAAATGAAAAAAAAGTTTCTAAGTCTAGGAAAGTTGGCACCTAAAGTCAAACTTTGACTTGGAGAGATTTTTGAACTAAAGTGCATGATTTGGCTACCCTAAAATTTAGGGATTTTTGAATTGAACTTGAACTAATGATGAAACTTCAGTTTCATCTCCAAATCGAACTGCAAATTACTCCATTTTTCCTGCATGTGGTGTATTTCCTTTTTGCATGTTGAGTGGCACCTATTTTAGGGTTTGGTCTTCATTCAATTAACTAAATTGAGGTCCAATGAGATCACTTCATCCTAAATTTAGGATTTAACTTGCATGTGAAACCTCCATTCATGAAAATTATTTATTAAAGTACTTGGGCATCCATTTTCTTCATCACAAGTTGAAGGAGAGCTCATAATTTCTCATGCAGATAAGATTTGGAGGTGCTACAGGAGGGATTTTTCAGTGTTCTTTGTAGTTCCAAGTCCAGATTCCTCAGAGGGATAATTTTCCAGACTCAATCTTTTCAGCACATGCTTTTCAGACTTCATCAATTGGATTCAAGGTATAGGCATCATTTTACAGAGGCAGAATATAATTTCTATCTTCTCACCCTCAGATTTCTTTTATCCTTGTCTTAGGTTTTCTCTCGCATGTCTAAGTAAACAACAATTTTTCATAGTTCTGGTCATCTAGGTTCGTTGAGCACAACATTGACGACAAAACCCATGTTCCAATTTTTTTTGACAAAAGTGCCCCAATGCCCCCTATTTTAGGGTTTCTGAAAAAATTCAACATTTCAAAAAATGGAGAAATTGGGTTTGATCAACACATTGGTAGCTACAAAACCCATATGCCAATTTTTTTTGGGAAAAATAGCCCCTAGTGCCCCTATAGCCCTTGCAGCTTATATTACTGAAAAGCTCTTGCATGCCTAAGGAAAAGTTAGCTTTTTTGAATTTTTGATAATTTGGGTCAGCTTAGAAATATATTCTCTACAAAACCCATATCTTAGAAAATTTCGTGAAGATTGCCCCTCGGCAGGCTATTTTTAGCCTCGTCAAAAGCTATTTTTAGCCTTTTCAAAATTTCATCCAAACATATCCAAGTATACAGTCAAAAGTCTAGTTTTTCAAAATGCAATTCAATCCAATTGAATATAAGACCAAATTGGTCTTAATTCATGACTTCTTGAAAACTTTTGACATTGACTTGTGCCATGTTCATCCAATGATTAAATTGAGCACTTTGGAAGGTGTTGATAGCACTACAATCAAGCATCTTGATCGCTCCAAGTTGTTTGAGGCAACTTCTATTCCCATCACAATGTCAGATCTTGAGTTTTTCATCGCATGCATCAAGCATTATGACCCTTCTACACGAAAAATTCGATCAATAGATGGGCAAGTTGTTTGCAACCTCAAGCCAAGAGATGTTGAAAAGTGCTTCATCATTCCACCCCGTATAGATAATTGCATCATAATCATGGAGGAATCTGAAAAGATATGGCATGCAGAAAAGGAAAGATCCCAGAAGAAGGTCACTCAAAGGTGGCTAAAAGAGCATAAAATCAATTTGTTGAAGAAGCTTGGGTGTGGAGAATTCAAAGATGATATTGCTATCCTAATTACCTTGCTCAACCAGGTCACGGGTCAAGAAGAAGCTAATATAATTTGGCCATGGATTTTTTATGTCATCTCCCATATTTTCAATAATAAAGAATATTTTGACTGGGCTATGTTGATCAATGAGGTTCTTCACTAGCAGATCACAGGATTTCTTAGGATCCATGAATTTATATGGTTTCTCATCTCGTCTATCTAATTGCATTCCAAGGAAATTTTAGAGTCTTGAAAACCGTTGGAACTCTTGGTTTTCAATATGTGCATGAATACTTCCCATAGTTGGAGTCTTTGTGAGTTGAATAGGATTTCAAGCAGGTGAATGAACATTTTCTAATGAAGATAGTGAGAAATCTTGACAATGAGATACACATAAGGATTTCAGCGGATGCCAAATCAACAATGGAGATTTGGGTGGAATGGTTTATCTAATTTCCCACATTCACCTACATTGGAGTGTATGGTTTCTTAGGAGAACCTTTGATGCTACCAAGATACCCATCTAACAAAGTCTTGTTCATGGAATTCTTGAGACAAGTTCATGAGGTTCATTCTTTTCTACGCAATCAGCACAAAACAGTGTTCACTTTTCCATGTGGATTGGGCATATACAAATGCAAATCAACAATCAATTGTAAGTTAATGAGAAATGAATTGTGAAAGCTTCATCTCAAGTACCTCAATGAAACTCGCTTGTATGATCCTTTGGGCCACTTTGCAGCTCGTTTGGAGCGGAATCATTCACATAAGCTAGCACTTGAAGACTTTTGGGTCAATTGTGAGGATGAATTCGAAGTACATAGGTTCCATTATTGCAAACTCACTCTTCCTCAACTTTTTGATTTCTTATCAAAAGATGTTGAAGGTTTGTCAGATGATGATGGAGAAGTTTTGTTGAATCATTTTTCAAAGATAAAATTGCTCGCCAACCACTTCAACAACTAGATCGGTATGCCAAAGAGAGCACTTCAGTTGAGGATCTATCAAACCAAGTTTTCAAGACCAGTATGCTTTTCTTAGATGGCAAGAGAAGGTGGAAGGTAGTTCCAGTTGCAAAGCTACCAATTCTATTTTCTTCACTACCTTCTACATCAAGATCAAGACCCAAAGTGAAGACATGGAGCAATCCACCCGATGGTGCTAGGGTTAGTGGAAAAATAAAGAAAGGAAACACAAGTCAACAAGAACAATTAGAAAAGGTGCAAAAAATTCCAATAGAGTTAGTGGTACAAGCTAAAGTCGGGTCCTCATCTCTTGGTCCACCATTATCTCCTCAGTCTCCTCCCACTCAGATAGATTTAGAACAAGAATCTCCAGTTTGTGAAGTCTCTATGCCAGTTAATTCACCAAGAGTTGACACAGTTGTATTTGTTTCTCCCAAAGAAGTTAACATACACCATTCATCTTGGCTAGAGAATACTTTGGGTAGAAGGAGGCGAAATCCTTCCAATCAGTTGGATCTTTCAGAGTTTGGAAATTTCTGTCAAGACACGTCAAACAAGAAGATCAAGAAATAGGTACACATAGAGCAGAATCCTGATGCGGAGATTGTCATTGAGGTTGCTACACTGCCAAAGGGAAAGAGACTAGATGAGGTTGAGGTTGGTGATTTCACCTTTGTCAAATCCAACCTTGGTAGGAGCACTCAACACATGGACATGAGCCTCTTTAAGGTAGTGTTGTCAATCAAATTGCACCTGAATGCATGAATGACTAAATTCAACAATCTGTTGAAACATGGGAACTATCTTCAGGCTGTGGGTATTCCTATGGAAAAGATAGACCTCTAGATTCTAGGTTGGTTCCTATATGATTCCTAAATTAATAACTTGGTAACTTGATGGAAAAGGGATAGAAATGTATAATGAATGCATGTAAAATTGTAAACTAGTGGTGATGCACCTAATTGATAAAGATCTGCAACTGTGATTCACAATAAATTTCAGAAAAACCATCCACACAAGTTGATTTTAATAGTTTGACCACAAAAATGATTCTAAGGAAGGTGTGAGTAAACCACCTTTGAAGGAAAATAGGGTTTTCTCAGCAAAGCAGAATATTATTCTTTTACACAACCTTAGACCTGTGATTTTTACTATTTGAATGCATGCAAATATAAATGTGACAAATATTTTAAAGGTTCTGATATTTAAACATAGTAAACTTTATCAAATCATTCATAGAAACAACATAATGACAAGGCAGACTTTTGATTTCGCTACAATTGAAGGAATCTTTGTAAAATGACATAAATAAACCTGTAAATCTGTTGTTGTATTAATCTGAAACTAAAAGTTGAGTTACATGATAATTCACTTTGCAGAATGCAAAGGCTGAAAAACAAGAACTAATGAAAAATGACTAAGTCATTTCACTTTATAAAAATAAGCCTCTCAAAGGCATGAAGATGAAACCGAAAGTCAATCTCAGTGTAAAAATGATAACTCCAAAGTAATCCATGAGCAAAAGCAAAAATCCCTGAAAAGAAAGCTCAAACTCATGCAAAAATGAGTGTATGATGATCCAAACTCAAGTTCAACTCATAACTAATCCATAGAGCACTCAAACTACACCGAAAATCCCTCAAAAAGTGGGCCTAAGCATGCGAAAACCATCTCGTTTATATCAATCCGCCCATGATGATTAGAACTCCAGCTCTATAATGTGCATGATGATAAGGCATCGAACACTGAAGCAAACTAAAAATCCATTGTTAACTCCACCCATCTTTGCATGATTTAAAGCCCTTGGAAGCACTTAAGTTATCTCTACATCCTGATTTGCATTTTAGTAAAAGCGAAGTGAAGCACTCCTCATTGCATGCATTAAATCTCCACTTCAATACTTATCATAATTTTTTATACAATAAGCATTGGTCACCATAATTTTAATACCAATATGCATATTATTGTCCGCCTCCATGCATATTGTTTATTGACCGAGCATTTTGAATGAGTAGCGATCATTTGATTGATAGAAACACCGACCACATGATTTCAAAAGGCATTTACCTAATATTTTCTTGATTGGGAAGTAGTCCCCATTCATAATACCTATTGGCCTCAATCATGATGTTTATGTTTAGACTTTGATAAGCAGCCTCCATATGTTGTTTATTGACCATGCATATTATGATATCCACGCATACTATGATTTGAGTTTTGTTTGACAAAACAAAAACAAACATGCAAAAATAATAAGGCAAAGCACAAACCTTCATCATCACTTCTCTTTGCACTTGACTTTGGAGGAAAAATGCTCAGCTACGCCGCCATGAGAGGAAGGGTTTGGACTCTAAAACTTCACGTTTTCATGCTACTTCATATTGTTCTTTCTCTGTGAATATTGAATCCCTTCATGAATCTAATGGTAGGTGTTTTACAAGGATTTGTTGCACTTCTAATTTCATTTTAAAAGTATTTCCATGCCATTAAGTCATAGTCATGATAGCTCTTTTCTGATATCCTCTTGTCTTTTCATCTTTTGTTGACATCTTTTATCCTATGGCCGTTAATGGAGATTTTTTGAAGTTACATGTGCAGGTATGGCAATGTATTTCTCTACAGAAAATTGTTGGTAAGTATACCCGATGCTTTTGATCTCACTTCATTCACACCTTCAAAATCACACAGTCATTTTTTCCTCTATTGTGAAGAAATAAAGCATTATTTCTTCTTATATTCTATGTTTTCCATGAAAGAAACCTAAATACATTCTTCTTTTTGAAAGCTATAGCCATGACTAGTGCTTCTAAGTAAAAACAATATAAATCCCCTTGATGTTAAACCCAAAAACTAAGTCTCCATGCAGCTGCAGGCCGTCATAGCTAGATCTCCATTATGGTTGTGTTGTACAAATTCTTACAACTGTCCTCACTTTGCTTTTGTTACACAACTACCTTTTATATTTATGTAGCTTCATCGCATGACTTTAATCAAGCCATGTGCTCAACAGAAAGATTAGCACTTTGCAGAATTTTGCTACAACTTCATTATATTCATGAAGATGTAAATAACTTTAAAAAAGCATGAACATGAATCTTCATTATACACCTTGTTGCTCACAACCTTTGTGAATTTACTCACTGTCCATGATTCATTTTTTGTTATTTCTCATAACATGATAATATGATCTCACAACCTCTTCCTTCATGATGTAATGATTGCTTGTTATGGCATGGTGTTTGTTTTATTGTGGGTATAATATTCCTCTATAGTAAATGTTAAGTGATTGTACTTTGCAACTTGGAGGAAACTATGAACAAAGTTGTATTCATGAATCACTGTTCTAGACCGATTTCTAAAGCTTCTAACATCCATACCTTCAGTAGTGGTACCATATTATTATAATCTAAAAAATGTTTTTTGACCATATCATTGGTGAATGTTGATCATCTTCATATCATGTTGTCTTATTATTGTATCATGATTCATATGGCTGCAAATACCTTGAAATATGTGATGTTTTGGTGATAAAACTTGATAAGCAATCAACTTGGCATTCTTGCAAACAGTACATTCTAAAAATTTACTTAATATGCAGCACTATATTATTCTTGACAATGAGAATATTTGCAAATGGTTGACAGTATTGTCCTTAATACAGTTGTGCACGAACACATTTGTCACCAGTGTTCTATAACATTTATTATTTTTCTTTATAGAGGACTATTGTATCTTTGATAAGTCACTGTCCTCCATGATTGACGATACACTAATGACTCCTTGGTACCTTATGGTGACTGTGATGAAACATACTATGATATAGAATGTACCCATTAAATTGAAGCAGCCCGCAAAGTGACAGCTAATTGTGAGTCTTTCATTGACTGTCCCTAAAATTGAATTATTCTCTTCTACATATTGTTTATGTTATTGTTATGAGTTGGGCTCAACCCTTGTGGGATCCAAATTTCTCACCACTAATAACAATATATGTTGATTGAAATGATTTGATTATACTTGTATCTGCACATTTAAACAAACAAGTTAGCAAAATAATTGAAGCTAGAGGCTTCCATTGAATTTTGTGCTCCTTTAACTTGATCATCTTATGCATGCTTGAAATGATGTAGATTATATTCTTGTTGGAAATGTAGACATGAGGAAAATAGTGATTTTCCAATTCTCTAACAACACATTTTAACAATTTTGCAGGTGCCTTTGGAACTGGAGCAGGAGTTGTGCCAACTGGAGCCAAATACGAGGAGATACCACATAACTGAAATGATGATTCGTCATTCCAGGCAATGACGAATCACTCCTTTCCTTATGTTTATATTTTCTTCAGTTGTATAGTGTACATCTCATTTCTTGTATTCATTATTTGATTAAGAAAATCAAATTAAGTTACTCCCACGGCTTGTGTGGGACTTTGGTTTTTATAATATGAATAAAGCAACATTTGTTATTCAAATGTCTAATTTTTTGTTACAAATACTTGCATAATAAAGTTGAAAATCAAATGTAATCTGATTTTGGATTAGAATGAATGCTTTAGTAGAAATTTTGTACCTTTTTTTATGGATGCAATTCAGCTCTACTTGCTTTGAGTTGTAGCTAAAAATAGGTAACAATTTGGCGACCTCTGCGGAGTGTTTTCCTGCTAAACACTATAGACCAGTTGCCTAGTATATCCATTGGGCATGGAGTCAATCTCTGCTCTTCAAACTTCTGAAAACCTTGTAACTCAGCTTCAAACCAAACAAACTGAAAGAAACTACTACAACTCTATTTAAGACAAAGTTTGAAAACCCATGCAGCAACTGCACCTTATTGAAAGAAAAACAACACTGGAATGAAAACGTGCCACGGGGCACTTATTAAAAGCATAACTAAAACTCTACCCTACCCTACCCTATACTAACTAACAGTGTTAGTGCTCAGACATGACCATCCACTGGTTGTGAGAAATAGTTGCCCTTTCTTAACAACAGAGGATGCTTCAAATCCTTAAGATTAATCAAGAAGAAGTATGTAAATGATAAACATTTGATTAATTGTCTCTCCTTAGTGGAAAAAACTGTTGTCAGCATAGTTTGGATCATCATTAAAAACATATCTTCCTTATCTAATTAATCATTAATGATGATAGTCTGAGGCATATGGATAAGATTAACCTATTGCTGCTCTGTAGTTGCAATCACATGCCTTAGCAGAATTATGACTTGTAATTCTGTAGACCCCTCCTTGGACAAATACCTGATCGGACACCCTTTTGAGAGCATAAAATTTGGCCTCTTATTGTTGTATTCATGCTTATGTATTGTTGTCTCTTCATCCAAAAATGATGTTTCATCTTCTATCTCAATTTCAATTTGGTTTGAAGGAGTCGGTTCACATGAATGAAATGAAGGAATGCTTACTCCTTTGGCTTGAATAGGTTGATTGCATACTGCTAGCTCATATAGTACTAGCTTATTATCAATGTTAGAGAAAAAATTCTCTATGATGCCTGAAAACATA
Organism: Sequoia sempervirens; assembly: GCA_007258455.2. Lineage (NCBI taxonomy): Eukaryota > Viridiplantae > Streptophyta > Pinopsida > Cupressales > Cupressaceae > Sequoia > Sequoia sempervirens. Next base: position 978,191,323 of record VDFB02271358.1, read on the forward strand.
TTCTCATCTAATTCATGATCCTAAATTGGATTTAGATGAGTCTCATCACTCTGCTACTCAAAGGTAGACACTGATGTTAGTAAACATGTGTCATCTTCATTTTTGTTAACAAATTCGGGTAATTGCTCAAACAAATTAGCTAAATCCTGAGATTCAACCTCTATTTCCTTGTTTAAAACATGTTCAACCTTATGTTTATTGTCATCTAAGTTTAAAACAAAGGACTCAAGATCATTCCAAAATATGGCTTCTTCACAATCATCATTTGCATTACCTTCTGGAATTAGATGAGCAGCTTCCAACTTGTCACAGTTGTTGACCTCAACACTTGTTGACCTCAACCAGAAACTCATCACATTGTTTTGCATCTTCTTGCTCAATAAAGGAAGGTAATTCATTGGATAAGAACATGAAATCATTGCCTTTCATACCTTTTTCAAGCTCCTCAACCTGTTGTCCTGATTGATCATGTTCGTTCATCTCCTGCTGCAAGTTTACTTTTCCATCTTGTTCGTCAGGTATAAGCATATCAATATCAAAAACTTCTACCTACTTCTCTTTAAAAACCTTTTCCTCTCCTGCATTATTTACCTTCAACTGATCATGCTCATCAAACCAATTATTTTGAAAAGCATTTGATTCTCCTTTGAACAAAGAAATGGTATCAGGACATGCATACGCATGTTGGATCCCTTGAATAAGAATAGGTGACTATTCATGAAGATTCATAGCTTGATTTGTTACATGTACTTGTCTTTGCAATAGAAGAGGATTTTTGAAACTTGGAATGGGAGCCTCTTGAACTAGATTTGGCATTTTGAAGTCAATATGCTTGGTCCAAGAAGGTCACCATGGCTGTTCAGTACCTTGATGATTTGGTTCAGGCTCTTGATATGATTGAAAATGAGGGTTCATGGATTGATTTAACAAACTATGTTCATTCATGAGCTTTTGTAGGGGTTGATCTTTGACATTGATATGAATATTATCCCTATAACTTGGAATGTCAAAACTAGAAGACTTACTTGGAGATTGAATGGAAACCTTGGAAACCTCTTTCTCTGTTGGTTGATGCTTTATGGAAGAAACTGACTGGGCCCCAACCAATATTATAATATGCTCTTCCTTAGCAGCAAGATCTTCTTCATATTGTTTCCTCTGCATCAGCAAGTCTTGCTCATAGAGATAGGCCTGATAGGCTATCTCTTCCTGTTGTTGATCGTACTCTTGCTGCCTCTTGAACTCTTCTATTTGTTTTGCATTGTCTAACAATATATCTTTCATGTTATTCATGTTATTCTTCATATCATCAACCTCTTGGAGCTTATTATGGACATATGAACATTGATCTGAAGGTTGAGCAGGGGTGGGTGGGAGGTAAGCATGTTGAGCATGTTGATAGGCTATTGTTGCATGGTTGTTTGGGATAAAACCAGTAGCATGATTGGCCTAATATGGCTAATAGGGTGATTGGTTGACAATATTTTCATAGTAAGGGGGTTGGTATATAGGTTGACTATGAAAACCCGACATCTTTACTCATATAATTAGCTGGAAATCATAAATAAAGCTTGTGTTTGAAACATACCAGCACTGAGTCTTGTTGAAACCAGTAAATATGCTCGGAGTCACCAGGTATAATTTATAACCTTTGAAAGGTAAAAATGTTGTTGTATATACTAGAACAGCAGCTTGTATCTTTGAATTATTTCTCTGAAGTGATCATTAGAGTCCCACCGGCGTGCCAAAAAATGTTGTCAATCATATTGCACTTGAATGCATGAATGACTAAATTCAACAAACTGTTGAAACATGGGAACTATCTTCAGGCTATGGGTATTCCTATGGTGAAGATAGACCTCCAGATTCTAGGCTGGTTCCTATATGATTCCTAAATTAATAAATTGGTAACTTGTTGGAAAAGGGATAGAAATGTATAATGAATGCATGTAAAATTGTAAACTAGTGGTGATGCGCCTAATTGATAAAGATCTGCAATTGTGATTCACAATAAATTTCAAAAAAACCATCCACACAAGTTGATTTTAACATTTTGACCACAAAAATGATTCTAAGGAAGGTGTGAATAAACCACCTTTGAAGGAAAACAGGGTTTTCTCAACAAAGCATAATATTATTCTTTTACACAACCTTAGACCTGTGATTTTTACTATTTGAATGCATGCAAATATAAATGAGACAAAGATTTTAAAGGTTATGATATTTAAACACAGTAAACTTTATCAAATCATTCATAGAAACGACATAATGACAAGGTAGACTTTTGATTTCACTGCAATTGAAGGAATCTTTGCAAAATGAATAAATAAACTTGTAAACCTGTTGTTGTACTAATCTAAAACTAAAAGTTGAGTTACATGATAATTCACTTTGCAGAATGCAAAGGCTGAAAAACAAGAACTAATGAAAAATGACTAAGTCATTTCACTTTATACAATAAGCCTCTCAAAGGCATGAAGATGAAACTGAAAGTCAATCTTAGTGTAAAAATGATAACTCCAAAGTAATCCATGAGAAAAAGAAAAAATCCCTAAAAAGAAAGTCAAACTCATGCAAAAATGAGTGTATGATGATCCAAACTCAAGTTCAACTCATAACTAATCCATAGAGCACTCAAAATGCACTGAAAATCCCTCAAAAAGTGGGCCCAAGCATGCAAAAACCATCTCGCTTATATCAATCCGCCCATGATGATTAGAACTCCATCTCTATAATGTGCATGATGATAAGGCATCGAACACTGAAGCAAACTAAAAATCCATTGTTATCTCCACCCATCTTTGCATGATTTAAAGCCCTTGGAAGCACTTAAGTTATCTCTACATCCTGATTTGTATTTTAGTAAAAGTGAAGTGAAGCACTCCTCATTGCATGCATTAAATCTCCACTTCAATACGTATCATAATTTTTTATGCAATAAGCATTGGTCACCATAATTTTAATACCACTATGCATATTATTGTCGACCTCCATGCATATTGTTTATTGACCGGGCATTTTGAATGAGTAGTGATCATTTGATTGATAGAAAACTGACCACATGATTTCAAAGGGTGTTTACCTAATATTTGCTTTATTGAGAAGTGGTCCCCATTCATAATACCTATCGGCCTCAATCATGATGTTTATGTTTAGACTTTGATAAGCAACCTCCATATGTTGTTTATTGACCACGCATATTACAATATCCATGCATACTATGATTTGAGTTTTGTTTGACAAAACAAAAACAAACATGCAAAAAATAATAGGGCAAAGCACAAACCCTAATCATCACTTCTCTTTGCACTTGACTTTGGAGGAAAAATGCTCAGCTGCGTCACCATGAGAGGAAGGGTTTGGAGTCTGAAACCTCACGTTTTCATGCTACTTCATATTGATCTTTCTCTGTGAATATTGAATCCCTTGATGAATTTGATGGTAGGTGCTTTACATGGATTTGTTGCACTTCTAATTTCATTTTAAAAGTATTTCCATGTCATTAAGTCGCAGCTGTGATAGATTTTTTTTTATATCCTCTTTTCTTTTCATCTTTTGTTGACATCTTTTATCATGTGGCCATTAATGGAGATTTTTTGAAGTTACATGTGCGAGTATGGCAATGTATTTCTCTATAGAAAATTGCTAGTAAGTATACCCGATGCTTTTGATTTCACTTCATTCACACCTTCAAAATAACACACAGTCATTTTTTTCTCTATTGTGAAGAAATAAAGCATTATTTCTTCTTATATTCTGTGTTTTCCATGAAAGAAACCTGAATACATTTTTCTTTTTGAAAGCTATAGCCATGACTGGTGCTTCCAAGTAAAAACAATATAAAGCCCCTTGATGTTAAACCCCAAAACTAAGTCTCCATTCAGCTGCAGGCCGTCATAGTTGGATCTCCATTATGGTTGTCCTATACAAATTCTTACAAATGTCCTCACTTTGCTTTTGTTACACAACTACCTTTTATATTTTTGTAGCTTCATCGCATGACTTTGATCAAGCCATGTGCTCAACAACAAGATTAGCACTTTTCATAATTTTGCTACAATTTCATTATATTCATGAAGATGTAAAGAACTTTAAAAAAGCATGAACATGAATCTTCATTATACACCTTGTTGCTCACAATGTTTGTGAATTTACTCACTGTCCATGCTTCATTTTTTGTTATTTCTCGTAACATGATAATATGATCTCACAACCTCTTCCTTCATGATGTAATGATTGCTTGTTATGGCATGGTGGTTGTTTTATTGTGGGTATAATATTCCTCTGTAGTAAATGTTAAGTGACTGTACTTTGCAACTTGGAGGAAACTGTGAACAAAGTTGTATTCATGAATCATTGTTCTAGATCGATTTCTAAAGCTTCTAACATCCATACCTTCAGTAGTGGTACCATATTATTATAATCTGAAAAATGCTTTTTGACCATATCATTGGTGAATGTTGATCATCTTCATATCATGTTGTTGTCTTATTATTGTATCCTGATTCATATGGCTGCAAATACCTTGAAATATGTGATGTTTTGGTGATAAAACTTGATAAGCAATCAACTTGGCATTCTTGCAAATGGTACATTCTAAAAATGTACTTAATATGCAGCACTATATTATTCTTGACAATGAGAATCTTTGCAAATGGCTAACAGTATTGTCCTTAATACAGTTGTGCATGAACACATTTGTCACCACTGTTCTATAACATTTATTATTTTTCTTTTTAGATGACTATTGTATCTTTGATAAGTCATTGTCCTCCATGATTGATGATACACTGATGACTCCTTGGTACCTTATGGTGACTGTGATGAAACATACTATGATATAGAATGTACCCATTAAATTGAAGTAGCCCACAAAAAGATAGCTAATTGTGAGTCTTTCATTAACTATCCCTAAAATTGAATTATTCTCTTCTACATGTTGTTTATGTTATTGTTATGGTTTTGTCTCAACCCTTGTGGGAGCCACATTTCTCACCACTCGTAACAATATATGTTGATTGAAATTATCTAATTATACTTGTATCTGCACATTTAAACAAACAAGTTATCAAAATAATTGAAGTTGAAGGCTTCCATTGAATTTCGTGCTCCTTTAACTTGATCATCTTATGCATGCTTGAAATGATGTAGATTATATTCCTGTTGGCAATGTAGACATGAGGAAAATAGTGATTTTCCATTGCTCTAACAACACATTTTAACAATTTTGCAGGTGCCTTTGGAACTGGAGCAAGAGTTGTGCCAACTAGAGTCGAATACGAGGAGATACCACATAACTGAAATGATGATTCATCATTCCAGGCAATGACGAATCACTCCTTTCCTTATGTTTATATTTTCTTTAGTTGTATAGTGTACATCTCCTTTCTTGTATTCATTATTTGATTAAGAAAATCAAATTAAGTTACTCCCACAGCTTGTGTGGGACTTTGGTTTTTACAATATGAATAAAGCAACATTTGTTATGCAAATGTCTAATTTTCTATTACAAATACTTGCATAATAAAGTTGAAAATCAAATGTAATCTGATTTTGGATTAGAATGAATACTTTAGCAGAAATTTTGTACCTTTTTTGATGGATGTAATTCAGCTCTACCTATTTTGAGTTGTAGCTAAAAATAGGTAACAGGTAGTTGTAGGAAATCTTCAGGAACGGGTGATGAAGGACAGAGAAGACAAGGCAGCCCTCAAGGCTGAAAATAAGCAGGTGAGATGATATATCTCAGATCTTCTTCATGGGACTTCAAACATTGTGGCTATTCTTCGTCGGCTTCTAGAATCACCTGCAGATCAACAAAAGTTGGGTCAGTTAGTCAATCATGGAAAGCTTTTGGAAAATTGAATTAAAAATTTTGTTATCGAGGGTAGATATCTTCTTGCAAAGATGTACCAATTAAGGTTCAACGCCCATGATCTTTGTTAAGGAATTCATCAGCTTGAGTTGAGCATTGCAAAGAACAAACCAAGGGATGAGATCATCATTTCTCAGTTGGCAGTCGCACATGATGTCATTGTAGTAGATGAAAACAAAAGGAAGATTTTTTCTTAGAGAGAACATCTCTTCAAAATAGAAATTTTTAAAAGAGTGTCTACAAAGATGGTTGAAATCAAAGAAAATGTTTTCAGTGCTCTCAAGCTCATAAGTAGATTCATCACACAGATCCTGTGCCATTATCTTCATGAGGATGGAACCTACATCGATCTTGATGTCGTGCAAGTAGAATTCCACAGTTTTGTTCATGATGGTCTTAATGGTGATCCTGTGGCATCCAAGTTGAATCATTTTTCTGTGATGTCAACATGTTTCGACAAGACAACTAAGGAGGTTAAAGAATGTCTGAAGTTGATCACAAATGGATAGAAGACGTTGAATAGGTAGTCCATTATCTTGGACAATATCAAAGTGTTTGAAGAAGATGCAATTAATGATTTCCTAGAGGAGATGAATGCTCATGGTGGCTTGGAGTAGACAAGCAGTTAGATCCCATGATTTTCCCAAGGATAGAGTCAAAGGTAGCAGTCAACTCAATGTTGTTCTTGAGTTTAGATTGTTGATTTCATGCATGTTTATCTCATCCTCAAGGATATCTTTTGGTGGAGGTGGAACTTTCAGTTAGGATTTAGTTAACTAATGTTGGTTATCAGCTAACTCTCATATCAATAAGACTTGTGTGTTGTAAAGTCCAATTAGTTTAGTTTAGAATTAGTTAACTAAGGTAGTTTTTTCTAGTTAACTGTTAGGTTGCATACATTTAGACAGTAATAAATCTTGCATGCTAGCAAGATTGATGTTAACTCAAGGAGATTTTAGGGTTCCCTACTCCTTTAAGATTCTATAAATAAGAGCACCCTGCTCATTGTATTTTAACTTTTTCTTGTAATAATAAATTGTTATGACACCTTGCCTGCAATATTGTTATTATGTATTGGTTCACTTTGTTTAATATAAAGCTAGTTTGATCATCTATTGTGTGTTTGTTTCATCATACAATTTTTCGTCTAAGATTTACTATTGTTGTTTCAATAATCTTTCTTTCAATCTACACCTTGGATAGAGTGCTTCACCTCCTTGGGAATTTACAGATAAGGATTATCATTTAATGTTGTTTATAGTAATCCTCTTTTCAGCCTACACCTTAGATAGAGTGTTTCACCTCCTTGGGAATCCTGAGATAGAGCTTATCGTCAACCATTCCCAAATTGCTCCTAGATCCTCTTGCTCTATTTTTCTTGAGGAAATAGGATATATTAAAAGTTAGCCTAGTTGTAGTTAAGATCTGTAGAAACCAAATAAAACCTTAGCTACAATGTATTTGGTTTTATAACCTTATGCCTCTATCAACTGAGTCAAAAAGATAGGAATTTATATTACTTTACTTTTTACGCATATTAGCAAAAGAGGGAGCTTCCCCTCCTAATTTGAAGAGCATTTCATTTGTGCATATCTTTCCATTTCCAATACGCACTCCAGAGGTGTGAATTGAAACACCAATAGTCTCTAAATCAATCAAAAAAAGCCAAAAACACTCAAAAATGTTTTAAAATTTCCAAAAACATTTATAAAAAGTCAGAGAAGCAAAAAATAGTGTCACCCAATACAATCGAACTATGTTGTCTCTGTGCTTATGTAGGAAAGGCCATCATCGATGATCCCCCAAGGAACTAGGTAGTAGGTGTTCATCTTGGTCTCTAAATCTCTCAATATACCAAAAAGATCTGAATATCCAAAAAATAACAAAAAAAGCCTCAAATAACCTCAAAAGTACAAAAACATTTTAAAAACCTCGAAAATCCTATCTCCATCCTTTCTTATCTGTAATAAACTCTCCATCCATAATAAACAAATCCTCACCTTCACCCTTTGACAAGGAAAACAACAAGAAAAATGAACATCAAAATCCAAAACTTCCAAACAAAAAAATCATAGAGACTTGATCATTATCAGACTCAAACAATGTCTAAGTGTTATTGTGTTAACTACCCTACCTTTTGAAAATCATCATCAACATCTTGACATGTCTTAACGGATAAATCATTCCTACAATAGAAATTATTGATGGATAACATCTTGAAACTTCAAAACATCTATGGCAAGTGATACTATAGCATTGTTTATCTTTTGTGATCTTATCTTTTGATTTATCTTATTATCTCATTCCCAGGATCTCTCGAGGATGTCTATAAGGATTTAGAGAGGAAGGAATGGGTGCATTGATCATTGATTTCATTTGCTCTATTTTTTGGATATTTTTGCAATACTACCATGGTGAATACTTGCTTTGTTCTGTGTGTGGAAGTTGTTTTGGGCAATTTGTGTAGCAGTTGCATGCTAGGTTCCTTGTACCTCTCTATACAACTGGTCAAAAATGTTATGAACTTCTCACCCTTACACTCTAACAATTTTTTTGTATGTCTGGTATGAGTAAGAATACTCCGTACTTGTAGAGTCAAAATCCATGCAATAGATACAAAGTCGCCTTGGTCATTAATACTCTGATACATTGTGTCTATTTTCTACATTAATAAGGATTTCTAAACATTACTTAGTCTCCATGAAGCAAAAGAAAACTCATAACATTTTACATATCATCAAATCATTATCAATCATTCATCAATGCATTTATATCATCAATCAATCATAATCTATGGATTTTCAACAATTAGATCAACATCATCCAATTTCTTCTATCCTCTAAATCTTACTAACATTTTTCTTCTAGTCAAACATTTCTTATGTCAGTCCTTGCACTTAAATACATCACGTCAACTTATCAGAAAATTTGGCTCATTATCTAGAATTATCACCAAATTTCCCAAAGGGACACCATGCTATCTTGTCGTCATCGGGGCATACCGGGGCATCTCTTGAACATAATTTTTTGAATTTTCTTTGACACAACACTCAAAATCGCATTGTATCAAAGAGGGGCAAAATGTAGATACAAAAAATTGTCCTAGCCTGCGAACTAATATTTTAACATTAATATTTGTCTTTTCCTAATGATTAAATAATATTTAATTATTGTCTAAAATCATATTTCCACTATTAATTAAAATATTTTATGTTATTTAATTAATTCATTTCAATTAATCTTCTTGATTAATTAAATAAATAATATATCTTAATCAATTAATCTTCTTGATTAAATAAATAAATCATATTTATTTAATTATATCTTTAATTCTTTAATCTTCTTGATTAGTTAGATAAATCCTATTTATTTAATTATATCTTAATTTTTTATTCTTCTTGATTAAATAAATAAATTCTATTTATTTAGTTATATCTTTAATTCGATTAATCTTTTTGATTAAATAAATAAATCTTATTTATTTAATTATATATTTAATTCAAATAATCTTCTTGATTAAATAAATAAATCATATTTATTTAATTTAATTAACATTCACCCACACTTCCTAAAGGAGAAAGCTAACTCCTAGACAAAATGCACCTATGTATGTAACATTAAAACATAACATCGCATCCCCATGCCTCCCGTGAGACAAAAAGCACTGACAAAAATGACAGACGGAAAAGGAGACGAACGGTAACGACAGACAGAGATAGAGACAACCAACGTGGAAGTTTCAATTTTTTTTTAAATGAGCGGGATTGTAAAAGCAAGAGATTTGAAATGAAATAAGGCGGCCCACTTAAACCCCAAACCTGCAAAATTGTACCACATTTTTCATGCAAGCGGGCATAAAACTAGGGAGGAATTTGAAGGACACTTTGGGTGGTGGATTTTCTACTAATTTTGGTGGCTTGGATACACACGGGAGAAGCTAACACCTGTGCTGGATGTTGCAACTCTCACCAAAATTTAAAAAAATTCAGATAAAGGTATACATAACATCCATTTCTCTCTTCCATTATTTGATTATTCTCTTCTTTCAAATTTAATTGATTTTTCACTTCTTTCAAATTTAATGGCAAACTCAGATCAAGGGCAGTTGGTTCTTAATCAGTGGAGGGTCTTTGATGCCCATGAAATTTGAAACCTGTGTTGTGAAGGAAATCAGGGTTTCGATTTTATCATATAGATGATTGATCTTCATTTGCTTGTTCGGTGAGTGGAACGATTTTTGTTTTTCCGCCAACTTTGAGCCATAGCAGATCTTTGATGCTCATGAGATTAGGATTTTTAGTGTTAGGGTACAATGGAAAAGGTGGAAAGCGGCTTTCAAAGCAGGACTGGGAGTTGATGATCGATGATTTCCAATCTGGGTTTCAACAAAAATGGTTGTCTCAATACCCAAGCCTTGCAATTCTAGAACTATCACTCTACACAATGGTGAAGAAAGATTATAATTTTCCCTTCAAATCCCAACTTATTACATTTGTTGAAGAGAATGTCGATGTTCTTATTGTAGATGCAGATGAGGGTTTGGGCAGTGTGGTTGAGGCTCTCAAGGCTATTGTTCAGGCTCTTGTTGATGGAATTATGGTTACATTTGCTCTGAAAGAGAAAATGATGGTAGCAGCTACATCAGTAATGATTGTTACAGACAACCTTTATAGATCTATGCATCATCTTGAGGCACTGGTTGAGCTCTTGGTTGGTGTAATAAATAGAAATTGGTGCAGGGTTACCAACGCTAAGGGCATTTGCAAGCATGGAGCTAAATGCTAATAAGAAATGCAACAAAGCTAAGTGCAGGGGAAATCATTTTCTAATCGGATCTGTTTGATTGAGGATAGTTTTTCTTTTCCATTGATCACTATTTAATAGTTTTATTTGTTTCTTTAGGGAAGGCGATTTTTAATAATTATTGAATTCATATAATACAGGGGAGGACTACTCACAGAGAAGGCATGATGTGGAAATGAATTTGGGGAAGATTGTAGTGGCCTTGCAAAGGGGACGATGATCGGAGGGCATTTTAGTGCGTTCGGGCTTTGTACCAAGAAAGGATTTACCGTAGTCTTGTCCGGGTAATATTACTGCTATAAAAATTTTCTATTAAAAGTGAAATAGTGTAGAGTTACAAGTACTTCGTCGAACAGATGCACTGGTTAAATTATATTGTATCGATAATGTTAGAATGGTATATTGAAATGTGAATTTTGTAGAATTCCATTAATGGTAATAAGTTTGAACAAACAGAAGCTACACTTGGGCATTTGAAATAAACGATTATGGTGATGATTTTATATATTTCGTTCCTATTATCAATTCACTAATGAAATAATAGTATAATTAGATATTATGGAAAGAATACTTATAGAGTTGAGATTCTTGTGGAATTAAATCTTAAAAACGTTTCAACTGATGTAACAGAACCTTACCATTATAAGTAAGTTGTTTATCCAAAAGATATGTTTTGTTTGGTAGATCTTTGGGTTGAGTTTGTGACACGATACCATATTCGTGGTGATATTGGAAATAGATTTTGCATATTGTTGACAATAAGTAATCAATGAATTTAGTGATGTTATTTGGTTGTTATTAATAATCTTAGTGCCAAAATCGTTAAATGTTAATACTCTTTATTCTTTTGGAATATGAGTTTTAGTATTTTAAAATAATTAATTTAAGTAATTTTACTATTCATTTATTGCTTATACTACCACATTCAAGTTGTTATTGTTCAATTGTTTCCTTAAGGATAAAGGAAGTTTAATCAAATTGTAAAAAATCAATTAAATTTGAAAGAAGAGAATAATCACAAATTTTATGGTTGTGGCTCTCTCGTGAGGGACTAAAACTTTGACAGCTTAATATTAGATTCTACATGAATTTCACTATTTTTGTTTTTCTATGATCATTTGAAATGCAAGCATTTTTTCCTGTTCTTAAGTTACCAAATATTTGTTGCCATCATGACATTACAGAGCCCCTTCTTGGAGATGGTAAAACCTTTATTGCTGAGAAAACTCCACAAGAACTGCTTTTGGATGGTGCTTTGCATTTGGTATGTAAAATTGCCCTCATCATATTAGAGGTTGAATACTAGTTAGTTCTTGATATTGACATAGACCTGAATATCATGGTACTTGTCTTAACTGACGACATTCATTCAGTTTCAGACAACCCGTGGAGAGTAGTTTTAGATTTGGATTTTGATATCTGTACAAAGAGTAATATTAAATGGTTTGGGTAATAGACATTTTAAGAAAACAAAATCTATAAAGATAAGACTTAGGAGGTTGTATTTAGAGAGGTTGCAGTTGCTTAAAGAAAATAGAACTTAAAATGAAATAATAGGCATGACCTATAAGGCCAACGAATTCCCCTCATAGGAAGGAGCAAATTAGTTTTTAAATTTATTCAAAAATTTATTTATTTTGATCAAATTAGAAGCAGAATTTTTGAATAGGTTCTAAATATTTTTATAGGGTATTTCTCAGAAATGTTGGAGAAATTTGAGTATTGCTCAAAAATGTGATTATGTGAATGTTTAGGTGTGACTCTAAATATATGTAGATGTTGCAAGTGATATTTTTGTACCCAATTTGGAGTGAGACTTTAGGATGTTGTTGGATAAATGCACAAGACAAGTTTGATAATGTAGTTTTTGCAATTGGATATAGAAGTAATGTGCCCTCTTGGCTAAAGGTAACAAAAACAAACCCAATCAAAAGCCTACTTTTCTCTTATCTTATTATTTTGATTCAAATTGTTACTGGTCACAAGATTTATTGTAGTCTAAATTTGATCTTTCTTATCTTGTTTAGGAATGTGATTTTTTTCAGAGGATGGGCTTTCCAAAATGTCCTTTCCTATGGATGTAAGGGAAAAAATAGGTTGTATGCAGTGGGATTCAAAAAAAGCTTGTTAGATGTTCAATGGATGCCACACAGATTGTAGAAGACATTTCCATTTCAATGGATGCCACACAAATTGCATAGGACATTGGCATGCATTGGAAAGAAAAAGTGGAAAAAGAATATAGATACTTCAATATTTAAGAGAACTAAAGTCTTTCAAAAGAAATGCTCCCTTGGAGGCTTTTCAATTTACTAAAATGATTTGTTTTAAGTTGCCAGGAATTTAATAAAACTTCCATGGTTACTTTAACTCCTAGAATACATTCATAAATTCATGTAAAATAATGGAGAAATATAACTTGGTGTCAAGATATTAGATCATATTTTATGGATTGGTTCCTAAATTTTTTAGTTACAACACAAATTTAAATTTATTGTATGGTTGTGGCAAATACACAAGTGCTAAAATTTGCAATTAATGTTCTCTCATTGCAAAGGTTAACCTTGTATTTCATTGATTTTGACTTCAAAAAATTCTTATATACTCAGAGTGTTGCTATAGAGAATTTCTATTTCTTATTTGTTCCTAATGTCTTGTGTTTGTAATATAGGCCACTTGCATGCTTGTGAATATTGTTTTTGATATATCTCATCATAATTAATATATGTAACGTTGATGTTATCAATAGATAAACTTTTCATGTACAAAATTTTGATCCTCTTCAAGAATATATCAAATGTGTTTTGCCCAATCTACTTCATGTTCTATATCAGCATCTAAAACAATATGAAACCATGGGTGAAAAAATAGAGATAGTCTCAATGTCATGCACTAGTATCCAAAGTATTATGAATATAAATTGAAATTCTAAAATGTTGGATTCACAAGATAGCGGTAATTTTTAATTTTATGCATCATCTTCAAAATATACAAATATGCACTCAAAACATATCTATATGGTTATAAATCACCTAAAGTATTAATAAGATGTGTATACTTTAACACAAAGTATATGTAACAAGTAGGCAATTACATTTGTATTATTGATGAAAGATGTGCCACAAATTTTTTGGGTTCATCTACCAAATTAATGTCATCATCATATGAACAAGGGGTACATCATTAGAATATAGTGACAATACACTGTCCCCTATTAGTTATTTCTAGACATCTTACATTCTAATGATGTCCCCTGTCCACTTTTCCTACACAGGGGGACAATGTGTTTTCCAACACTGCAAACAATGTGAACATTTTTTTGTTCCAATCATATCAAGAAAAATGTCATTTTCACTATAACCAAAGAGTTGTTCTAAAATTTGAGGGTGTACACAGTATGTTTTCCAACAGTGTGTTTTCCAACAATGTGTTTTCCAACACTGTGTTTTCCAACAAGGGATAGTGTGTTTTCCAATAGGAGACAGTGTGTTTTCCAATAGGGAACAAAAAATGACAGTGTGTTTTCCAACATTATTTGCAGTGTTGGAAAACACACTGTCCCTTGTGAAAATAATTGACAAGGGACAATGTGTTTTCCAACACTGCAATTAATGTTGGAAAACACATTGTACCCTGTTAGTTATTTCCCTGTTGGAAAACACACTGTCATTTTTTTGTTCCCTATTGGAAAACACATTGTGTCATTTTTTTGTTCCCTGTTGGAAAACACATTGTCCCCTGTTAGTTATTTCTAGACATCTTACATTCTAATGATGTCTGATGTCCCTTGTCCACTTTTCCTACACAGGGGACAATGTTTTTTCCAACAATGCAAACAATATGACCAATTTTTGTTCCAATCATATCAATAAAGTGAAAAACACATTGTCCCCTGTTATTTATTTCTAATGTTGGAAAACACATTGTTCCCTGTTAGTTATTTCCAATGTTGGAAAGTGGAAAACACACTGTCCCCTATTAGTTATTTCCAATGTTGGAAAACACATTGTCCCCTATTAGTTATTTCTAGACATGTCTTACATTATAATGATGTCCCCTGTCCACTTTTCCTACGCAGGGGACAGTGTGTTTTCCAACATTGCAAACAATGTGAGCATTTTTTTGTTCCAATCATATTTCCAATGTTGGAAAACACATTATCCCCTATTAGTTATTTCTAGACATCTTACATTCTAGTGATGTCCCCTTTCCACTTTTCCTACACATGAGACAGTGTGTTTTCCAACACTGCAAACAATGTGAGCATTTTTCCTACATAGGGGACAGTGTGTTTTCCAACACTGCAAATTCATAAGGAAATAATTGACAAGGGACAGTGTGTTTTCCAACATTGCAAATAATGTGAGCATTTTTTTGTTCCCTGTTGGAAAACACACTGCCCCCTATTAGTTATTTCCAATGTTCTAAAATTTGAAGGTGGACTTCATTACATAATTGACAAGGGATAGTGTGTTTTCCAACACTGCAAATTCATAAGGAAATAATTGTCAAGGAATAGTGTGTTTTCCAACACTGCAAATAATGTGAGCATTTTTTTGTTCCAATCATATCAAGAAAGTGAAAAACACAATGTCCCCTATCAAGGGACAGTTGGAAATGTCATTTTTACTATAACCAAAGAGTTGTTCTAAAATTTGAAGGTGGACTTCATTACATAACTGACAAGGGACAATGTGTTTTCCAAAACTACAAATAATGTGAGCATTTTTTTGTTCCAATCAAATGAAGAAAGTGAAATTCCAATTTTACTGTACCAAATAGTTGTTCTAAAATTTTAAGGTGAACCTCATTACATTGTTGGTGTGTACAAATAAAAAAAAAATCATAAGGAAATATTTGAAAAGGGATAGTGTGTTTTCCAACACTCAAATAATGTGAGCATCTTTCACAAGGAAATAATTGACAGGGGACAATGTGTTTTCCAACACTCCAAATAATGTGAGAATTTTTTTTTTCAATCAAATGAAGAAAGTGAAATGCCAATTTTACTGTACCAAATAGTTCTAAAATTTTAAGGTGGACTTCATTACATTGTTGGTGTGTACAAATCAAAAACTTTTCATAAGGAAATATCTGAAAAGGGACAGTGTGTTTTCCAACACTCCAATAATGTGAGCATCTTTTATAAGGAAATAATTGACAAGAGACAGTGTGTTTTCCAACACTGGAAATAATGTGAGCATTTTTCATAAGGAAATAATTGACAAGGGATGGTGTGTTTTCCAACAGTACAAATAATGTGAGCATTTTTTTGTTCCAATCAGATGAAGTGAAATGCCATTTTTACTATACCAAAGATTTGTTATATAAATTTGAAGGTGGAATTCATTGTATTCTTGGTGTGTATCCAACAAAAAAAAATTATAAGGATATAATTGACAGGGGATAGTACGATACACCTTATTTATAAATTATTATTATTCTTGATTACCATTAAGGTACATGGTAGTGAAATTATTATTTTATTTTTTGTCATGTATTAAGGTCTCAAGGATCACCCTCATAAGTTCTTTACAGTCTAAATAAGAAATAGATTCACTCTCTATATAAATATCATTGGTCATCACTCAAAGGTGATTTTTTAATAGCTCTAAAAGATATTTTTTTGTTAATATTGGTGAAGTTTAGTAGCACATTGTGAAGAGTATTATATCACATATCAACTCAAAAGATTATATTCTATATAGTGGTTGTGTATGTGATTCATTAAAGGTTGAGGTCTCATGTTGTAAGCCCTTAAGACAAGATAGTAAATGCAATTATATGAATTAATAATTTATATTTTTATTAATTTATTATGTCATCAAATTCTACTGTGAGTGTTTGTGTAATTGGTTGTATGGTTGTATAATCCTTAAATAGATTCTCTAGTCACAATTTTATCATATGGTATCAAAGTAGTGGTTTTAAATCCCAAGGGACCTAAGAGAGAGGGAGTGGGAGAGACCTAAGAGAGAGAGAGGGAGGGAGAGGGAGGGAGAGAGGGAGAGAGAGGGAGTGGGAGAGACCTGAGAGAGAGAGAGAGAGACCTAAGAGGAAGATTGCGAGTGAGAGATAGAGAGAACTAAGATGAAGATGGAGAGTGAGAGACTAGGAGACTTGAGAGAGAGAGAGAAAGACCTAAGAGGGAGATGGAGAGTGAGAGAGACTTGAGAGGGAGATAGGAAGTGGTAGGGTGGGAGGGATAGGAGGGAGAGAAAGAGGGAAGGAGATATTGTGGCTTATGTAATAAGAGATTGTTGTATTTGGCATTTAGTATAATAGTGTCTTCATTCTTATATGCATATTAGCCTAAAATAAGGGAGACATAGAGGTAGGTAGAGAGAGGTAAGATTAAAGGAATAGAGGGAGAGGTAGGTAGAGAGAGTGAGGAAAAGATGCAACATAAATTTTTCCTCATCTCCATTTCTCTTACTTGTTAACACCCCCTACTATTCATTGTCATGATCTTCTAACATTTTTTCATATCTTTTACTAGAATCTTTAGATCAGCTGCTCCCTTATCAACCCTTAGGATAGAAACATCCCTTTCTTGGATAGAGTTTTCAATGTCTTGAATACTTTTATGTAGCTTTGTAGCCATTTTTTTCTCAGTTTTGAGAGTGTCTTTACAATTAGAGAATGTAGATGTTTCTTTTAAGAAGTTCTTTACAATACTTTTCTACCTTTTTAGATAATCCTTTCATGTCTCCACCCAATTGATTCTCTTTTTTGCACTTAGATATGATTTTTCCTTTTCCTTGTTATCTATTTCCAATTATATTTGTTCCATGAATTCTTAAGGTTCAGGAATCTTTTGGTTCGTTTGTTCAGCTCCGCCTTCTCTCACGTTCTTTGCTTGCACCAGATTCGTATGCAATTACCAAAGACCTCGACTTTGTATCCTTCTACATTTCCATTTTTTCCCGTGCACATGCTTTTTGTCCGCATTCCTCAACTTCTCAAGAGTGGGAAGAATCTCTTCAATCAATACACTATCTATCTCATTCACTTTGGTCTACTTCTTCAAATTCCTTTTCCATTTCAACTTCTCAAGAGAAGGAAGAATCTCTTAAGTCAATACATTATGTGTTATCATTCTTTAGACCTTTTGTCTTACATCCCTCCCATTGGCTCAAAATTATTCTATCCTCCTTGAGCTATATGTCAATTTGGGTTGCCTGTGTCGGTAATCCACCATCACATCTCCCCCTCCTACTAAGTCTATTTTGGGTCCTTCTATCACTCCCACCCTACCACCCCCTATCTCCCTCCTTCCCTCTCTCCCTCACACACACCCTTACCTCTCTTCCTCCACCTCCCTCTTTCCCTCTCTCTCCCGCCCTCCATATCTCTATCTCCACTCACCCTATCCCTCTCTACCTACCTTTCCCTCAATCCACCCCATCCCACCTCTCTTTCTACCTACATCTCCCTCCTTCCCAACTTCCCCCCTCTATCTACTTCTCTCTCCCCTTCCCTCTCTACTTTCTTGATCTTTATCTACTTCTCTTTTATACCATTGTTTATGATGAATGTATAGCTCTTCTATTTATTCTTGTATATATTTCTAAAGAGACTTCTCCTTTGTAGTAGATCTTTATAAGTACCATCATTGTTTTAAAAAACTATAGTTGCTCTATCACTTTCTTCTTTTATAATTCATAGCTTCTATAAGGCATTTGAATATTTCAAACTCTCACCCACATGCCTTATAAACACATTTGAGGAAAATATTAATGATTAATTACGATGATTGCATCAATTACATGGTAAAAAAGAGTGTTCTTCAATTGTTTAATTAACCAATTATAGTGTAAATATGGATAACATTGATCATTTATAGTTTTATGCAATGGATTAATGCAATGATCATAGATGTTAAGTTTAGGGTTTATGGTTTAAGGTTTAACCTAATGGATTAATACAACGATGATGATGGATTAACCCAAAGAGAGATAGAGATGGTGTTGAAAGACCTTATAATAAGGAAATTGAAGAAAGAGGAAGTAGTAGTTCATAGTGAAATAAAAGAATAGATGAATATTAAATAGATGGAGGATGATATGGTAGATGTAGTGAAACAACCTTCATCATATAATTAAGGTTGTATAGAGAGAGAGACAGAAGTAAGGTTGATTCATCATTAGTGCCTCCTTCTCCTATATTATTTAAGATGCCTTCTCCTATAGAATTTGATTCTTTCAACATATGTTGCTCATTCTAGTGAGCTCTATTTTGAAATAGAGAAAGATCTTAGGACTTCAACTCTACTTGAGATTTCAAATGTGAAAACTTCTTTTGCAATGGAAACAATGTTGCAATTTCTACTTCAATTCCCTCCCACCCTACCACTCCCTATCTCCCTCCTTTCCTCTTTCTCTCCCTCTATCCCTCCCATCCTAGAACTCCCTATCTCAATCCTTCCCTCTTTCTCTCCCTCCCTCTCTCCCTTCCACCCTACCACTTCCTATTTCCCTACATCCCCCTCTCTCTCCCTTAGATTAATAAATTTATATTATCCTAAAATTAACCTAAAGAATTAATGCAATTATGATATATGATAGGTTTAGGATTTATGGTTTAAGGTTTAACCTAATGGAGAGAGAAATAGAGGAAGGAGAGAGATATCTAGTGTTAAGGTGGGAGGGATAGAGGTACACATATAGAGAGGAGATGGGAGAGGTATGCATAGAGAGACTAAGAGAGAGGGAGGGAGGGAGGGATAATGTGAGGGGTAGGTGGAGAGAGGTTGAATGTGTGTGAGGGAGAGAGGGGAGAGAGATAGGTTTTGTGTGTGTGTGAGGGAAAGAGGGATGGAAGGAGGAATATAGTTAGTGGTAGGGTGGGAGGAGACACAAGTCAACAAGGAAGACCAAGGGAAAGGTAGAGAGGGAGAGGGTGAGTGAAGATAGAGATAGGGAGGGAGGGAGAGAGAGGGAAAGAGGGAGGTTTAGGAAGAGAGGTAAGGGTGTGTGAGGGAGAGAGGGAAGGAGGGAGATAGGGGGTGGTAGGGTGGGAGGGATAGAAGGACCCAAAATAGACTTAGTAGGAGAGGGAGATGTGATGGTGGATTATGGGACATAGGCACCCAAATTGGATTTATAGCTTCAAGGAGGGATAGGGATAATGTTTTTGTCAAGCTGGTATAATGGAGGGGGATGGTGACAAATGGTTTGGAAGAATTATAACACATAATGTATTGACTTAAGAGATTCTTCCTTCTCTTGAGAAGTTGAAATGGAAAAGGAATCTGAAGAAGTAGACAAAAGTGAATGAGATAGATAGTGTATTTACTAAAGAGATTCTTCCCACTCTTGAGAAGTTGAGGAAGGTGCATGTGCAGTATGTGCAATGGGAAAATGGCAATATAGAAGTGGATAAAGTCAAGAGGTTAGACATGAAAGGCTTATCTAAAAATGTAGACAAGTCTTGTAAATAACTTGTTAAAAGAAACATTTACATTCTCTAATCATAAAGACACTCTCAAAGCTGAGAAAAAAGTGGCTAGAAAGCTACATAAAAGTATTCAAGACATTGAAAACTCTATCCAAGAAAGGGATGTTTTCCAACATTAGAAATAACTAACAGGGGACAGTATGTTTTCCAAAATTGGAAATAACTAACAGGGGGCAGTGTGTTTTCCAACATTGGAAATAACTAAAAGGTGAACACCCATAATAATTAGTTGATCAAAGGATGAATTGAATCTAAGTAGGAAAGGAAAGAGGTTTCATATCATACATATGATCAACTTGTAATATCACTGAAGCAAGAAAATATAATGGATTCATTACAATGGACTAAAACCAAACCAACTAACCTTGCATACACTTAACTGAGTTGAAATCCATACAATGTTCATATAAAGCTATTAACCCTAAAAATAGTTTCCAAACATTCAAAATATCACCCATTCTCCCATACAGATAGAATATTCTCAAACATTGAAACATGTTTTGGTATCAAAATGGTATAGAGAGTGGGAGGGATAGAGGGAAGGAGGGAGATAGGGAGTCTAGTAGGGTGGGAGGGATAGGTATATAGAGAGTTATGGAGGGAGGGAAGGAGGCATAGGTGGAGAGAGGTTGTGTGTGTGTGTGGGGGGGAGAGAGAGGGGGAAGGAGGGAGATAGGAAGTGGTAGGGTGGGAGGGATAGAGGGAGGGAGAGAAATAGGGAAGGAGGGAGATAAGCAGTGGTAGGGTAGGAGGGATAGAAGGACCCAAAATGGACTTAGTAGGAGGGGGAGATGTAATGGTGGATTGTGGTAAATAGGCACTCAAAATGGATTTATAGGATGGAGGAGGGATAAGGATAATATTTTGGGTTGGACAAATGAAGTCAAATATTTGTGAACTTAAGAATTTCATGGAACAAATACAATTTAAAAAATATGATGCTATAAGTGGGGAGAGAGAGAGGTAATTAGGGAGGGAGGGAGGGGTAGGTGGAGAGAGGTTGTGTGGGAAGGAGAGAGAGAGAGGGAAGGAGGGAGAGGTAGGTAGAGAGAGGTAAGGTGAACATAATAGAGAGATAGGTAGAAAGAGAGATCTATGTAGGGTGGGAGAGGTAGAGAGATGTGGTATGTGTCATTGATCATGAAAAGAGTTTTATTAAATAGTGATGGTATCGATAAAGAACCAGTACAAAGGAGAAGCATCTTTCGAAATATATAAAAAGACTAAATGTAAGTGTCTTTAGAATATCCAAATCAATAAATTCATACATTTGTATAAAGAGAATACTTACACTATGATGAAGGAAAAAAATAAGCATGCTATAGGGAGATAGAGAGAGGGAAGGGAGAAGATAGGGAGTGTATCATATGCAATGGGAAAATGGAAATGCAGAACTAGAGCAACATGTACTAGAATGTGTAAAATAAAAAAGGAATCTGCTCTTAAAACACTTGATAAGGAGCAAACCAAAGTGAATGAGATATATAATGTATTGATTGAAGAGATTCTTGCTTCCCTTGAGAAGTTGAGGAAGGAGTGTGTGTAGTATGTGAAATGGGAAAATGGCAATGTAGAAGTGGATAAAGTCAAGAGATTTTGTAATGCATATGAATTTGTGCAAGCAAAGAAAGTGAGAGATGATGCTAAAATTCCCCTAGGTAGTCATCTCTAAGGTTATATAATAATCAATATATTATATAAGTCTTGCCTAGGCCATTTATATATATCATAGATCTCACCACTCAATAGTAGACTTGTATAGCTTGATCTCCTATCCATCTCAGGTACATTTTTATCTAAGGGTTTATAATTTAGTCCTCGTCTAATTAACGTCACAAGTGCTCATGTGACCATATCAAAGTGATGAATTTTATGCCACCTCATGGGCCTAAGAAGTGTAGGATCTACTAGAGGCATCACTTACTAGTATAGTTTTATGTGCTCTAAAGTCCATACCATGACGAGAGATAAGTGGTTGAAGGAAAATGCACTTTCTCGTGTAACATAATAAATGTCTCAATAAACTAGTGCTATAGTATCAACCCCCTAAGTAAATACTAAATTTCTCACTCTACTCAATGATCACTACCTTCACTGGATCTAAGCATGGTTGTATTATTATCTCTTGAAAAGTGGGTAAAATTTAAATCAATAACAACCTTTCATAGGGATGGAATGGGACATGAACTTAAACTAAAGTATGTTGGATCATAAATGTATCCTTTTGGTTATCATCTCCCATCAAAATCACCTAGTTGTGTCTCATCCTATAAATATTTATTACAATACAAGTATATCCATTCATACAAGGACATAGTGGGTTGTGAGTGATTGCATTCTTCTTTTCCTAAGCTCAAGGGTGGAGAGCTTGGGGAGGATATGTAGGTGGTGGATACATAAAGCTAATTAAATTCACCTGAGGGGTGACTAACCAATTGGGTTGTTATGTGTAGAGGGTTTTACAACAGTATATGGGTTGCAGGTTTCATAACACCTAGTGTTTCCCAACCTATAATTGTTGTAATGAAAACATTTTCTTATTTAGAGAAAACAAATGTAATGAAAGAAACTTTAAAAATTTACCACAACTATTACTTAGAGTAAAAATTGTGTTTCAATTTCCTCATATGATGGAGAAAGAAATGCACAAAATAATTGCAGGTTGGAAAACATAGTGGGTTGTGTGTAATTGCATTCTTCTTATTCTAAGCTCAAGGGTGGAGAGCTTGGGGAGGATTTCTAGGTGGGGGATGCATAAAACTAATCAAATTAACTTGAGGGGTGACTACCCAATTGGGTTGTTATGTGTAGAGGGTTTACAACACCTAGTGTTTTCCAACCCGTAATTGTTTTAATGAAAACCTTTTCTTATTTAGAGAGTACGAATGTAATGAAAGACACTTTCAAAATTTACCACAACTGTTACTTAGAATAAAAATTATGTTTCAATTTCCTCATATGATGGAAAAAGAAATGCACAAAATAATCATAGGTTAGAAAAGACAGTGGGTTGTAAGTGATTGCATTTTGCTTGTTCTAAGATTAAGGGTGGAGAGCTTGGGGAAGATTTCTAGGTGGGGGATACATAAAACTATCAAATTGACCTGGGGGGTGACTAACCAATTGGTTTGTTATGTGTAGAGGGTTTTACAGTAATATGTGGGTTGTAGGTTTCATAACACCCAGTGTTTTCCAACCTACAATTGTTGTGATGAAAACCTTTTTCTTATTTAGAGAATACGTGAATGTAATGAAAGGCACTTTCAAAATTTACCACAATTGTTACTTAGAGTATTAACCTCATTTTATTTTGATGATAAAATCTTCTTCTTATCTTTTACTTCCTTTACTAAGTAGTTAATTTTAGTCTTCCATTGTTTTGCTACAGTTTCAACAATTCCAACTATTGCTTTTGCATCTACAAGTTGATCATCGACACATTTTTCCTCATCTACACTAATCTTACCTATTAACACCCCTTGCTATTCCTTTTCATGATCTTGTAACTTCTTTTTCATCTTTTACTTGAATCTTTAGATCAGTAGCTCCCTCATCATCTCTCACTTTTTTTCTTGCACAAATTCATATGCATCAATTAGATTGTTATGTGTAGAGGGTTTTACACAAGTATATGGGTTGCAGGGTTCATAACACCCAATGTTTTCCAACCTGCAATTAGTTTAATGAAAACCTTTTGTTATTTAGAGAGTACAAATATAATGAAAGACACCTTCAAAATTTAGCACAACTTTTAGTTAGAGTAAAAATTGCATTTCAATTTCATCATATTATCAAAAAATAAATGCACAGATTAATCGTAGGTTGGAAAACACTGTTGGTTATTAGTGATATGATTGTGCTTGTTCTAAGCTCAAGGGTGGGGAGTTTGGGGAGGATTTTCAATTGGGAGATATATAAAAATAATCAAATTAACCTAAGGGGTGAGTAACCAATTGGGTTGTTTTACAATAGTATGTGGGTTGTAAGTTTTATAACACCTAGTCTTTCCCAACCTACAATTATTGTAATGAAAACCTTTTCTTATTTAGAAAGTACGAATGTAATGAAAGGCACAATCAAAATTTACCACAACTATTACTTAGAGTAAAAGTTGCATTTTAATTTCTTCATATGATGGAAAAATAAATGCAAAAAATAATTGCAAGATGGAAAACATAGTGGGTTGTGAGTGATATGATTGTGGTTGTTCTAAGCTCAAGGGTGGAGAGCTTGGGGAGGAATTGTAGGTGGGGGATACATAAAACTAATCAAATAGACCTAAGGGCGACTAACCAATTGGGTTGTTATGTGTAGAGGGTTTTACAACTGTATGTTCATTGTAGGTTTCATAACACCCAATATTTTCCAACTCACAATTATTACAATGAAAACCTTTTATAAGTGGTTAATTGGAGCATTATACCTAATTGTCATTTGAGTTAAAAAATTATGATAAATTTAATAAATTGAGTAACAAAAATGACAATTAGGGGGACCATTAAAATCAATAAAAAAATATTTGGAAAAAAGTATTTCTAGGATCAAAAACTCAGTATCATCTAAAGAGAGGTAGGGTGGGTGAGGTAGGTATAGGTAGAGTTCAGGAGAGAGGGAGGGGTAGGTGGAGAGAGGTTGTTCGTGTGTGAGAGGGAGAGAGGGGGAAGGAGATAGGAAGTAGTGGGGAAATATGGCGAGAGAGGAGAGATAGAGAGAAGAGTGATAGGAGTAAGGTAGGATGGGAATGAGAGGAAATGAGGGAGACGAGAGAGGTAAGGTTGAAGGAATAGGGGAAGAAGTAGGTAGAGAGAGTGAGGGGATGAGATAAGTAGATAGAGAGGGGAAGTTGGGAAGGAGAGGTAGGTAGAAAGAGAGGTGGGGTGGGATGTATTGAGGAAAAGGTATGTAGAGAGGGATAGGTGAGTGGAGATAGAGAGAGGGATGGAGGTAGGTAGAACTTGATGTGTTTCTTACTTGAGTGCTTATACATTTAAAATCATGTAAATCATGGACACATCAAAGGATTTCAATACTATTGGGTGAAAATTTTATTTAGTTTTGAATATCATTTTTGTCTAATCTAGATGATTTATTTAGAATATGAATTAGAATAGTTAATTTTTAAAATCATTCCAAATAGCTATCAACTTTTCAACTAAAATTTGGCATTCAAAATCTACCAAATTTCAAAATTTTACCTTCTTTCACTAGATTTTTCTCATTTTATCTATCATTAATCTTATTTATCAAGAAAAACAAATAAGATGAGTGATTTTTTTCTATATTCAATCCTAGTTTCCTTTTTCTCTTTCTTAGCATGATTAGGTTCACTTTTCTTTCAAGCTTTTGTTATGCAACTTTGAATTCCTTATGACCCAACACAAAGGTTTCCTAATTTCAAAGTTTTACAACTCATTATAAAAGTTTTGTAACTCATTATTCCTCAAATATTCATAAAAAGTTTCACATTTTCATGTTCTAAAAACTAAACTATCTAGCACATTTTACATCATTCTCACTCCATCCAAGTATCATTGCACCATAATAATAGGTAGAGTGTCCTAGGTAAGGTTTAACTCATAATAACATTTATTTAGTTTTTTATCATATTAAAAGGTAACCCATTAAATATCTAACAAGTTGGCTAAGCAATTTTGATAGTTGTGGAAGATTGGTATTTAGAATGTTTAGAGAAGCACACAATTGAGTACATGCCACAATGTGTAATTAAATGGTTTACTGATTCAAGATTAATGTTAAATTGTAATATAAAATTAACTTGGATGTATTAAATTGCAATCTTGGTCATCTAATTTTTCGTTTGACATTTCTCATTATTCAAATTTCAGAATCATTTGACTTTACAATTTAATCTCAATGCTTATCTTATTAAAGATTTGATCTTGCTATCATTTAAATAACTTGATTGATTAATGTGCCACTCTAAAACCCTTTTAATTCATCTAGCCACTATAAGTTTATTTTACCATTTTTGGCAATCCTTCACTAGCCAATTAGTTAACATTAAATATTAGGTTCTCTAGTTTAAATGCCTAACTTGACTTTGGCAAACAGGATATTGAAATTACTTAAATTCTTCTCTAATAAATTAGTTTCAAAATCTCTTTTCTTCTTATGTGCTTATAAATATAGTGATAAAACAATAAGCACAAAAAATTAGAAGTCAGAAGAGTCATAGGCATATCAAAAGCTTCAAATAATGAATAATTAAGGAGCCAAAGCCAATTAAGTGCCAAAATAAACATAAACTTATGCCAAAAAGATTAGTATAAGTAAATAATCTTATATTATAGGACTTAATCATATTAAAGTATAAAAGATCATGTAAATATTAGCGTAAATAATGTAAGAAAACAATACAAATGCTAACCATGGAAAGTTGAAAGAAAAGAAATTGACCTATACAACAACAAATGCTTGATTACACAGTCCAAACTACAATAGCACATATTAATATAGATAACTAAGAATGCAGCACAAACACTCAAATTACATTCTACTTAGTGTCCTCTAATCTTCATGCTATTTGAATTTCTCCTTCCCTTCAAGTTGATATATGAGGTGAACATCCCTTACTAAAACTAACGAGATGCCCCACTACTATAGATAGGGGTTCAAGTTACTTGGAAACACCATTCTTTGTGCACAGATACGTTGGGTCGCCCCAGGCTAGGAGATCATCATAGGTTTTGTTACCGAAGTTTCTTTGCATCCAGCACATAAATCACATCATCCAATGCTTCAACTGGGTCGTTCATTTTATGCATCATAATTTCTATAGTTTCTGCAAGAGTCATCTCAGCCCTGCATCCAATCTTCTCTTCCACGACAGGAAATAGCGGTGGATGATTCTCAATCTGAAAATAATTGAGAGGAAGAGATTTGAATGCAGGGAAAGAGAATAAAGAGAGCATAACGTGCATGTCCATCCTTCCACACCATAGCAGGGTTGGATCCACCATCGGTTGTAAACACAATGGTATGCTCCTCTCTGCAGTAGGACCATAGTTCGTTTGTGAAATTGAGCAAACAGATTCATGAGAATCATGTGTTTGAGGGGAGGATCAAGAGCCATTGTGGCTAAAGTCACAGGGGTCTTCTTCCGAGCAAAGGCTTCCTCATCTGGATCATCGGAGAACAATCCATCTATTTATCACCGCTCCACCAGCAAAGGGCCACCTTATTTTCGTCATGGGGCCTCCTAGATTCCTCGTTGTTCCCTAATCGTTGCAATAATGGATATGTTGCCAGAATTCCAGTGTTTGTGCTCGACTACGAATAGTAGGCTCCCAACAAGCCTGCTTGAACGGAACGTCGATCCATTCATCCCTATAGCTACAAAAGTTGACAGACAAAGTGATTTAAAAATTCTCGCTTTTTATTAAAATTCAAAATGTCATTTCCACTTGCAGAACTAACGTCTATTTGCCTCCGGTGACCTCCGCTTTCCTGTCATGACTTCCACTACAATTTGTGTTGGTCCTTGCAGTACGGCGTCCCATCATGTTATGTATTTGTCTATGTATGTTCTTATGTTTGTTTTTATGTGTTTTTGTATGTGCATAGGTGCATTTTGTCTAGGAGTTAGCCGGATCCCTTCCTAAATTAAGTAATTATTTTAATTATTTAATTATCTCATTTTCTCTCAACATTATCCATTCATCATGAATAAATAAAATATTTTATTTATTTATCTAATTTCCACTTGTACATTCCTCAAATAATTAATTATTATCTTCTAAACACTTTCTTTCACTTCACTTCTCATGCAACTAGTTAATCTTCCACATTATTATATCACTACTTTAATTTAATAAATTATTATTATTTATTTGATTATTTATCATTCTCTTATTTTATAATTAAAACATTATCTTTAATTATTTAATTAGGCATGCACACATCTCTAAATTAATTATTTTAATTATTTAATCTAGCTAATTTTAGCCATCTTCTAAATAAATAAAATTCATTATTTTATTTGTTTATCCTCATTTGCACGTGCACTAATAATTAATTATTATTTCCTCATGCAAAAAGTTAACTCATTCTTCTATTTTAATTAAATAGTTATCAATTAATATCAAAACCCCCTTCTAATATTAAATAATTATCTTTAATTATTTAATTGACCTTTTTCATCATGCATAAATTAAATAATTATCTTCAATTATTTAATTATCCTAATTTTCTTTAGAATATCTTGACTTAACTTATTTGAGACATCAATCCATTAATATATAAACATTTTATTTATTAATCAATCTTATCTTTGCGCGTTCCTCAATTTAATTGATTATCTTATCAAGCAAAAAGTAAACTCATCTTCTATCTCAATCTTATCTTGCACGTTTTTCCAATGATTAATTAATTATATCATGCATTATTCCCTCCAATCTTAACTGAAACTCTTTTTCATTCAACTGATATTGATTGACAACTCTTTTGATTAATCACTTCTCTTAACACTTCAATCAATATCTCATGCAACCACTTAACTGGAACCTGCAGCCAGTTTTAGTCAATTAACTGGGCAATCAATTCCTCTCATTAATTTTCAGCCTTTGATCTCAAATTAGCACCTCTTAATCTAGGTTGTTGATTCAATTTCTAAAAATCTACAAAATAACCCTTCATCCCTCATAATCATAACCTAAAATTTTGATGCAGGAGCATCCACGGTTGACTGGCAATCTTGCATCAACCAAAAATATTTAATTATAATATTTTCTTTAGTTTAGTCTTTAAATATTGTAGGTGAATAAATTTTTGCAATAAGGCCTAAAATATTTGATAAATAGTTGACCAAGTCGTTATGTTGTAGTTTTATGGTGATTTGGGCTCATTTTTGTGGCATTTTCAAGGAAAAATCTTCAAATATGCCTTCTTGGGCATGGGATTTGGGGAGTTACAAGTTATGATAGCTAATTTATTGTTCCTAAACTTTTACATGAAGAATTTGGACGCCCAAGAGGAAGTGGTTTGGATTTTTCTATTTCGTGGCTCTTATTTGTGAGGAGTGGGAATCCAAGTTGCCACCAAAACTTGACATTTCTTGGGAGTGGATTCAAAGATGCTTTTTGAGCATTTAATATTTTATTTTAATTCATTCATGATGATTTTTCTATGTTGTACATTGCAAATGGGAGTTACAGCGTAAGGAGGTGTGATTTTCTTTGTGGAGGGAGAGACTCGACAATTTTGGAGATTGTTATTTTCTAGATTTTTGGGGAAGAGAAGGGGATGCGTGAATTTTCTTGGAAAAGGTGAAAAATAAATTTCGCTGCAAGTTTTGAAGGTGTGTTGCAGTAGCAAATGGACTATGAAATCCATGGTTGAAGATTAGCAAGTTGGTGATTGAAGATTGTAGATTGGACAATTAGTTTCATAGTGTAGGGAGATGATTTAAAGAAGAAGAATTGTAGTTTGATTTTTGAGGTTGTTTTTTGTCTCATAGAAGATTCTAATTTGTTTTGTATTGATTTATTTCAGCTTGTATGGCTGCACAAACTTGTGTAATCAAATTTTATTGAAGTTGAGAAACTTTGTTGCAAGTTAAATTGAGAAGATTAATTATGTTGTTGCAAACTTTTACATCTTGTTTGTTGTTGGTGGTGTTGAATAATTTTGTGTGAGGGTTGTGTGGGTATTCCCCTTCATCAATGGTATTAGAGTAGGAGTTCCTGAGTGTGCAAGCAGAAGCATCGATGTGAGGTATTTCGCACCAAGACCTGTGGTGGTGTGTATGGTTTGTGTGTAGACAGGTCACCAAGTGTGAGGCAGTCTATACCTAAGAGGTTGAAGATTGAGGGTGTGTGGAAAGTGTTTGACAAAATGAAAAAGAAGAAAGGAAAAAAAATTATCATATTTGTGTATGTAGGTAAACAACATGGAGAAAATATTACAAAAGTATGCTTTGAGGATATCATGAAAGAAGATGGTAAGATTGTAGCAAAGGATGAGAAACACATAGAAATTGCAACAATAAAAGAGGAAAATGATGTTTAGTCATGGATGAGTGTCTTTTGGAGGACTTGAAAGTATTGGAAAATGAAGGTGCAACTGGGAGTGAAGGTAAAAAACAATATGGCAGCAGAGAGTGGTTAGAAAAAGGTTGTAGAGAAAGAGGTTATACACAATATTTTTCATTTTTGTGATGAAGATGAGAGCATATTTTATGCAGATGAAACAATTGCAGTAGAGGATAATATTGATTCATATTTTTTAAAATTTGAGAAAGATGATGATTTCCATAATTTCAATAAGTTGGTTCAAACAGAGTTTACTAGTAATGTTTGGTATGCAGAAGATTTGTTTGGTGTTGCAATGTTTAGTGCAAGTGCATTTTGGTGGAGGTGGTCGGACTATGGTGGGTTGAATCCCACAATATTGGAAGAGAGTGTGAGTTGCATTTGGTGGAGGTGGTTGGTTTATGGTGGAGCTAATTCCATATTGAAGATGTTGAGTGCAGAGAAGAATCATCAGAGGACACTTGTTCCAACTAGGTGTTGGAAGAGGAGAAAGAACTCATTAGCGGTACAAAATTTAATA
This sequence comes from Sequoia sempervirens, assembly GCA_007258455.2. Taxonomy (NCBI): domain Eukaryota; kingdom Viridiplantae; phylum Streptophyta; class Pinopsida; order Cupressales; family Cupressaceae; genus Sequoia; species Sequoia sempervirens. Next base: position 978,222,029 of record VDFB02271358.1, read on the forward strand.
ATGGAGTTTTTTGAAGGTTGTTTACAACTTGAAAAGATGGTACTACTATCCAACCCCATTTTGTGAGACTAAGCTCATAAAAATTTTCTACCTTGGGTGTCTGATGCAGGAGCATCCACGGTTGACTAGCAATCTTGCATCAACCAAAAATATTTAATTTTAATTTTTTTTATAGTTTAGTCTTTAAATTGTAGGTAAATAAATTATTCGTAATAAGGCATAAAATATTTGATAAATATTTGGCCAAGTTGTTATGCTGCAGTTTTATGGTGATTTGGGCTCTTTTTTGTGGCAATTTCAAGGCAAAATATTCAAATATGCCTTCTTGGACATGGGATTTGAGGAGCTACAAGTTATGATAGCTTATTTATTGTTCCTAAACTTTTACATGAAGAATTTGGATGCCCAAGAGGAAATGGTTTTGATTTTTCTATTTTAGGGCTCCTATTTGTGAGGAGTGGGAATCCAAGTTGCCACCAAAACTTGCAATTTCTTGGGAGTGGATTCAAAGATGCTTTTTGAGAATTTAATATTTTATTTTAATTCATTTGTGATTATTTTTCCATGTTGGGAATTGCAAATGGGAGTTACAGCATAAGGAGTTGTGGTTTTCTTTGTGGAGGGAGAGACTTGACAATTTTGGAGATTAACATTTTCTAGATTTTTGGGGAAGAGAAGGGGAGGTATGAATTTTCTTGGAGAAGGTGGAAAATAAATTTTTTTTCAGGTTTTGACGGTGTGTTTCAGCAACAAATGGATTATGAAATCCATGGTTGAAGATCAACAAGTTGGTGATTGAAGATGTGGATTGGACAACTAGTTTCATAGTGTAGGGAGATGATTTAAAGAAGAAGAATTGTATCTTGATTTTTGAGGTTGTTTGCTATCTCATAGAAGATTCTAATATGTTTTGTGTTGATTTATTTCAACTTTTATGGCTGCAAAAACTTGTGTAATCAGATTTTATTAAAGTTGAGAAACTTTTTTCCAAGTTAAATTGAGAAGATTAATTATGTTGTTGCAAACTTTTACATCTTGTTTGTTGTTGTTGGTGTTGAATAATTTTGTGTGAGGGTTGTGTGGGTATTCCCCTTCATAAAATTTTCATAGCGAAGCAATACTCTTTTGGTTCTTGAGCATTTATCTTAATAATTTATCATAGCTTCTAGGTCATCATCCTTACATCGAGCTTTTGCAACTATCATCGAGGCTCTTGTGTTGAAGCAATCTGACATATCGAACAATGCAGGTTACTTCGAAATGGGATGGTAAGGTTCTAGTTTTATATTTAATTGTGTTTTCTAAATTTATTAACTATTATTTAGGTTTAAAACTTGTTTCCAATCGCATTTCATTGGTATTGTGGATTTTATTGTTTATAATCGATTCCAGAATTTCCCGTTACAAATATATTATAGACATTTAATATAACATGAGAAATATGGCTATATAATCAACTATTTATTGTCACAACATATCTAAGTTGATAGGCTAGTCAATACCACATTATAATCTCCTCAATTGAGATGAAATGAACAACTTGAACATAATACATACAACATTGTCTTTGTTGAGATAAGTCATAAGGATTTATAGTATAACCACTTAATCATTACATTTATCTCTCCACGTCATGACTTATGTGATGGAGATAATTATAGAGTCAAATGATTCTCAACACATATAATTACATTTAGTACTATTGATCAAATTCAAAAAGATTGTGATCATAACAGCAATCATATATATTCAACCTTCACAATAGTCCATACAATTCCAAAACTATTTACCACTTACTTTTAGTGCTCACAATAAGGTTTTTAACCCTAACACAATAGTCCTAAACAAGGGTAAGGCCAAGAGACCATAAAATAATATAGTCACCAAAAAGTGAAATTTCACGGCCATAAGGCTAAGTGCTAACTTTGTTATACAAAGATAAGGTTGAAAGGCTTAAAAATTATAACTATTATCACATGATAACACCAAAAGGCTAAAGAATATAATTGTTATCACATAATATGGCCAAAAGGATAAAAAATATAATTATCTCTATTATTAAAATAGATGAAACACAAAATTAAACCTATTCTTTCTTGCATAAAGGAGGATTAAAACCCTATGAAACCAATTTCAACAACAAGTAAATGCAATGCACATAACATACAGAGATTTATATTGCATAATTCTTATTATGAAATACTAAATTCATAAGTATATTTCATACCAAATCTAAAATGTATGCCCACACCAAATTTTTCCCAACTCTCTACTCTCCTTTCTCCTCTATCCTTTTTGCCTTCTTTTTCTTTTCTTTATTCCTCGTCTAAGCCCCCCTATTCTTTCTCCCATATTTCATTGCATGTTCTATAGAAGCCTCCCCTCTTTGCATTGACCTCGAGAGCAATAAAATCCCTCATTACTTTACTTTAAGTGAAGTTCTTAATTCCCATGCCTCCCTTATTCTCCACTTTATGGATTTAATAGACTGATAAGCTCCCATAATAAATTCTAAGTACTTATTGTTAATTTTTTCCTTTAACCAGGAAAACCAAAACCATATTCAAACATATATGTGTGTGTGTGTATGTATATTATCATAAAAGTTATATCTTAGTATTTACCTATATATATCCACATGTATATATACATGTATATAGATATATATACATATATATATGTTCATCATTGCATTAAAAAATATATTTAAATCTTATATATCAATATATGTATTTGTATAGAAATTCGTATTAGAATATTCATGATTTCAATTTACATATAATCAATTTAGAGGATATTTCACATACATAGAATAATGTTTTTTTATGACAATCATGATTTCCTTTTTAAAATTAATCTTTCTAGAAAAATGCATGCCACAAACAATAATATATAGGTAGAAAAATTAATACAACAATGCAAGATCATGGGATATGCAGACAAACACAACCAATGCACTACAATCAGACATTTCATGATGAATACACATATCATTACAATCATATTAAATTATGTGAGTGTGTGTGTGTTCTTATGATGATGGTGGCCCTGGTGTCTCCATTCAGATAAGTTGCTCTATTTGGTGATACTCTCCCTCCTCATCTGAGAGGGGAAGGCACAATCTCCTGCATCCACCTCATCAAACCAATGAGGTAGTTAGTCTTATAATATATATACATATATAAGTATATATACTAGAGTTAGACATTTTAGGATGAATACACATAATCATTGTAATCATATGAAATTATGTGAGCACGTGTGTGCTCTTAAGATGATGGTGACCGATCTCTTTAGTGATACTCTCCCTCCTCATCCGAGAGGAGAAAACACAATCTCTTACATCCACCTCATCAAACCAATGGGTAGTGAGTTCGACAATATATATATACATATACATCCATGCATATACATACATACATATATATGTATATATATACATATACATATACATATATATGTATGTATGTATATGTATATATATATGTATGTATACATGCATACATACATACATATATGTAAGAATAAATCATAAAAAAATAAATTTTAGCATTCATTTTCATCTCAATCTAATTCAATTTCATATAAATCATCAACTAAAATATTATCAAATTGATATAAGATTGATTTATCATCATAATCTAATTGTTTAAAATTTAAGTTTTTAGTTTCAAAATCAAATTGCAGACTAAAATATAACTTCTAGTCTAAAGGGATAAAAATTAGAATGTGACATCTCCTCCCTCTTAAAGATCACCATCCCTGATGATTTAGTTCAACTTTAAACAAACAATAATAAAGTTTTTCTTCTTAAGGGAATGTTTAATTAAATAGATGTGGACATTTTTTATAAAATTATTCATAGTCCTCATAGGTGGCTTTTCCCTTAGAATATTAGTCCCATTGGACCTTGCATTGAGCGATCTATCTCTTACACAAGCATATCTTGTGAACATCAAGCACTCTGAGAGGCTCGATTGTGACCATCCTTGGATCCTAAACCTAAAGAGCATTCCAATCAAGAATATGATTAAAACTAGAAACATAAATTTTCAAATAACACACATGGAAGACATCATGCATACAAGCAAGAGTTGTTGGTAGAGCTATTATGTAAGCAACCAAGTTGATAACTTCTAAGACTTCAAATGGACCCACATATCTAGGTGTTAATTTAGTAGACTTGTCAAATTTTATTGATCTCTTTCAAGGTTTAACTCTTAAGAGTGCTTTATCTCTTATTAAGAATAATCACGATGTATGTTTGGCATCAACATAACTTTTATGCATGCTATTTTTTTATCCTAATATTTTTTTATTAGCTTAATCTACTCTTCCATTTTTTATAGTATTTTGGGCCTACAACAAATCCTATCTTCTAATTTATCCCAAATGATATGTGTTCGACACTTTTTTCCATATAATCCTTTGAAATGAGCCATTTTAAATACATAATGATACAAGTTATTATAATTAAACTCAACTAGTGGTAATGGTAGGTACTCTTCCCACATATATTGTTGATCCATATAATACATCCTCAACAAATCCTCTAGTACATGGTTGACTCTTTCAATTTGACCATCTGTCTCTGTATGATAAGATGGACTTATGTTTATCTAAGTTCCTATCATAAAAAATAAGGTTTCCCTGAACCTTGATGTCATTTGCACATCTCTATTTGAGATAATTTTCTTTGGAACTTTGTGTAATCAAAATATTTCTTGCAAAAAAAATCTTTCTATGACAAGTATCTCATTTGTAATATTTCCCTAGTATAAAGTGACCCACCTTATTAAGTTTGTCTACTACCACTAGAATTGTATCATTTATATTTCTTGACATGGTTAAGCCTTATACAAAATCCATGCTAATCACTTGTCATTTTCACCCTAGGGATTTCCTGGAGATATAATAGTCCTACCAGATGTTGATGTTCAACCTTGATTCACTAACATTCTAAGCATTCTGCTACAAACCTTGTTGGATCTTGTTTCATTCATTTATAAAAGTAAAGTGGTTTTACATCCACTATTAATTTTTTCACTCTCAAGTGACTAGAATATGGAGAAAAATGCGCTTCTCTTAACATATAAGTTCTCAAATCATTCTGATATGGAACATACATTCTACCAATAAATCTCAAAATTCCATCAAACTCAAAATGATACCCCTCATACCTATTTCCCCAAGGGGTTTTTGACAAGGATTCTTTAACTTGATCATATAATTTCTCTCGTAGAGTTCCTTAAAACCTTCTCTTGAAGCTAGAAAGAATGGAAACCATTGTTGTAATGTGCTTCATGTGACTCAATGCATAAACAAATTGATTTTCTTTCCCTTTAGTGTAACTTATCTCAAAGTCATAATCAAATATAAGCTCCAACCATCATATTTGACAAGCATTGAGATTTTGTTGAATGAAAATATATTTAAGACCTTGATTCTCTTATCTGATTTCAAATTGTTTTCCTAACAAGTAGTATCTCCACACTTGGAAATCATGCACAATTTTTGCTAACTCCAAATCATGTGTGTAATTAGGAAAATATTCTCTTTAGATTAATTTCAAATAAAATTAATTTCCCAATCACCAATAGAGAACAATAGAAAGCAAGAAGCAAAATAACATGAAACAACATCACCTAGTCTTCAAGCCTCCATTGATTGACCTCCATTGGCCTTCTCCATCTTGCTGAAAATGATATAATTGCCCTCAGATTTGAAGTGCAACTATAACCTATGCCAAAGACAAGCAAAATATTGAAGTAATATGTATGCTCAAGTACTCAAAAGCTCTCAAGCATGTTGTGATAACTCTTGTTGTGTCTAAAATGACTTGAGAGAAGGCCTTTTAAAGAATTCCAAATTGAGAATGGACGGCTAGGATTAAAAGTTGGTGAAGCCCTAAGATCAAAGGCCAAGAATCAATGTCATAAGGAGGATTAAGGTTAGGGAAACATTAGGTCAAATTTAGGGCAATCCTTGAAATGAAGGGTTGAGATTTAGTTGGAGACAATCAAATCAATGGTGGAGAGAAATAGGTAGTTGGAATAATATAAATTATTTAATTTATGGAGGAATGTTGACTTATGAATTAAATAATGGTTTAATTCATAAATGGGAATGAGACAAAAGACAATATTTATAATTATTTTAATTATTTATTTGGTGGGATGGAATGTGGGATAAATAAATGAGTTTATTTGATTCAAGGATAAATGATAATGTTATGGAGGAAATAAGGATTGATCAGTGACACATTTAAATAAATAAACGTAATTTATTTATTTAAATAATCATGGAGGAATGGACATGATTAGATAATTGAATTATGTGAGGGAGAAGTGTGGTCGTCATAGAAAAATATGGTTTGCAAGTTGAGGCCATTTTTATGTGTCTACATTTTGCCCCTCTTTGACATGATGCAGTTTATCGCATTGTGTCAAAGAACAAGTCAAAAATATGCCCTAGTTTGAAAGTGAGGAGAGGAAGGATGATGAGGAGGTAGTGGTATGCCCCCTCGAGAGGACAGGTGGGTTGAAAGAACGTGAGTGTGCTCTCGAAATGGATGAGAGGACTAGAGGATGAAGGAATAGAAGAAATGTTAGCATGGAAATCATGGATGTGAGGATGAAAAAGGAATACTTCAATATTTTTCCAAATAACATCATAGGCGTTGCATAATCATCATTGGGCGGTAAAATGTGACAAATGGACAACAAACACCATGATATGACATAGACCAAGGTGTGCAAGGTCGTCCACTTGCGAAAAACAGACAGCCACAGACAAGGAATGTCCTAACTCATACTAAAGGCCAAGTTGCCCCAGTCTTTTTGTCAAGACACACCAAAGACAACAATCAAGGAAAATTAGGCCATGAGACATCATTGCACCTCTAAATCCTTCATGGGACATCCTCGAGGTAGCTAGTAACATGACCAAGAGATAAAACAATAAAAAGATAAAACAAAATAAACCAGCAAATCAACAACCATTCAATATGTTTGCCAAGATTTGTGTGTCGAAGGTTGATTGCGTGATAGTTTGATTGTTTGACAATTTGATAGTCTAACAATATTGATGATTTGACGATACCTATCGTCAGGAAGGACACATCCTAAAAATTCCAATGACTACGTGATGAAGCCTATCGTCAGGAAGGACACATCCTGAAAAAGGCCACTGACTATGTGACGAAGCCTATCATCAGGAAGGACACATCCTGAAAAGGCCGATGACTATGTGACGAAGCCTGTCGTCAGGAAAGACACATCCTGAAAAGGAAAATGACATTTTGACGGGGTCCAATTCCAAGAAGGACACATCTTGAAGGGGACCATAAAGTGACTAGGTTGACATTGTGTTGGCAATTTGATGGATGTTTGGCTTGATGACTGACTGGGCTATGTTGTCTGTTGGTTTGATTTGAATGTTGACATTCAAATGACTGTCTTGTTTCTGAGTGTGACTATGTCTGACTTATTTGACCAAAATGACAAACCCTAAAGGACTGACCTAGGTGGCCTCGGGGGCTCATCGACAGATGGCCTTGCCTACGTCATGCACTCAGAGACCTCGTAGTTCGACTGGGGAGACGAACATATTGAAGATGAATTGACATGTTTTGACTTGACCTGACAAACCCTAAGGGACTGAACCTAGGAGCCTCGGGGGCACATCGACGATGGCCTTGCCTACGTAGCAAATGCGCAGAGACCACGTAGTTCGACTGGGATGGACGAACATATTGAAGATGAATTGACATGTTTTGACTTGACCTGAGAAAACCCTAAGGGACTGAACCTAGGGGGGCCTCAAGGGCACATTGACAGATGGCCTTGCCTGTGTAGCAAATGCGTAGAGACCTCGTAGTTCGACAATTGACAAAGACTAACACGACTGACATGACTAAATTTAACTCTCTCTTTTTTGGGTTGTCATGTTATTTGGATATTTTTGTGCTTTCTTCAAGACATTTTTCAATTTTTAGGTCTTTTTTCAGGACTTTTTATGATTGTCAAGACCATGTGCGATACCCACTGTAGTCTCATGATAAAATATTGCCCCTAGTCAAGTTGACGGAAAGGACGTGACCGGTATGGATGATAGGCGGTGCACAAGACTTTGAGGTCAACCACTGTCGGCCATGGAAAGAAACGTCATGATGTCAGGGTGAAATGTTGTGATGAATGTCAGAAAAATGGATGTTTATTATGGACTAAGGTAGATAGAGTGGCAGTAGATGTCAAAGCAATGACTGACTACACATGGTGCCTGTTTGCCAGGTTTTCATCCAAGTGACATATATTTTTGTATTTTTAATGGTTGTTGGCCAAACTTTTTGATGCTATGTATAGAACTTGCGTAAATGCAGACTATTGATTGGCTCTGTCAATTGTTCACCATCTGGAGTAGCCAACTGATATGCGCCAGAACCAAATGACGCGGTGATGATGTATGGACCTAGCCAATTGGGCTCAAACTTTCCTGGTTTTTCTCTGTCGGACTGATTCTCAGGATTTTGCATGAGAACTAGGTCACCAATGTCAAATCTCCAAGTCATCACTCTTTTTTGTAGCTTCCGCAAAGACGATTTTGATATGCCTATAAGTGGTTTAAGGCATTATGTCTGTGTTCATCTAGCATTTCTAATTCATGCAGTCGTGACTTTCAATATTCTTCATCAGTGATTAGACCTTTCATAGAGACTCGTAGGGATGGAATTTTGACCTTTATGGGCAAGATGGCTTCAGCTCCAAAGACGAGGGCGAATGGAGTGGCTCCAGTGGGAGTACGAATGCTAGTGCGATATGCCCACAAAGTAGGATTGAGTTGTATGTTCCAGTCACGACTAACATCATTCAAGGTCTTCTTAAGAATTTTGATGATCATTTTATTAAATGCCTCAGCTTGACCATTTCCTTGTTGGTAGTAAGGCGTGGAGAAGTGGTGTCGGCTATGGAAGCACTAACAAAGTTCATGGACATCCTGATTTTTGAAGGGACGACCGTTATCTGTGATGATGGATTATGGAATACCATATCGACAGATGATATGGTTGAGGATAAACTTGGAATTTTTTTTCTGGTAATGTAAGTGAGCCGGATGGCTTTGATCTACTTAGTAAAGTACTTAGTGGTGGTAATGATGAATTTGTGGCCATTAGATGAGGTAGGATGGATCTTTCCCATGGGGTCGAGTCCCCATTGTGCGAAGGGCCAAGGAGAAGTAATCGGTCGAAGTTCCTATGCTGGTGCATGAATCAAGTCACTATGTATCTGACATTGGCTACACATTCTGACAAATTCAAGTGCATTGTTCTCAATGGTTGGCCAGTAATACCCAAGTCTCATTATCTTTTTGGATAAAGTAGGACCACTCAAATGGGATCCACATATACCCTCATGTACCTCTCGCAAGGTCGTTCGTGCTTCGTTAGTGTCGAGACATTGAAGAAGGGAGTTATCAAAGCTACAGCGGTAAAGGGTATCACTAAGGATGGTGTATTTGGTGGCTTTTCGGATAAAGGAATTTCATTGGTTATTGGATAGGTTGGGGGGAAGGGTTTGGGACTTGAGGTAGTCATAAATATCTTGATACCATGGAGAATTGGGACCAACAAGCTCGCAAACCATCTCTGATTCTGGTATGTCATATGAAGGAACTAAAAGTTGTTCTACCAAAAATTCAAATTGATGCACATTACTAGGAATGTCCAGGAGAGAGCCCATTGTGGCCATTGCATCTGCTGCCTTATTTTGTGTTCTTGGAACTTGCTCAAAAGTCACCATGTGAAAATATGTTTGGAAGCTGTGAACCATTCGTTTGTAAGGCATTAATTTCTCGTCCTTAGTGTCATAGTCATCGTTGACTTGGTTAATGACCAACTAAGAATCTCCATAGACATGAAGTGTTCTTATTTTACATTTGATGGCCATTCTAAGTCCCGTGACAAGTGCCTCATATTCTGCCACATTATTTGTACATGGAAAAGCAATGTGGAAGGACTTAGGGATGGAGTCTCCTTGAGGGGTGATAAACAATATTCCTGCCTCCGAGCCATGATTAGTATGAGATCCATCAAAATATAGCTTCCAAGGTGACTTAGGTTATGTATGAAATATTGACTCATCTGGAAAGTCTTCTACTAGTGGATGATCACCCTATATAGGTGTGTCTGCCAATTGGTCTACTATCACTTGTCCCTTTATCACTTTTCTTTCAACATATTGAATATCATACTCACTCAAGATCATTACCCATTTGGCTAGGTGACCTATCAATGCTGCACAACTTAGGAGATATTTCAGGGGATCAATCTTTGCCACTAAGTGTGTCTGGTGATTCAGCATGTAATGTCTTAATTTTTGAGCAGCAAAGACAATTGCTAGGCAAGCACGTTCGATGGCTGTGTAATTTAGCTCATATCTGACCAGTGTCCCACTGATGTATTATATGACCCTTTCCTTTTCTTCATTGTCATTTTGTGCCAATAGTGCCCCTAGTGTTGAAGTTGTTGTAGAAATGTACAGAATCAAAGGTTTCCCTTCGATTGGTGGCATTAAAACAGGTGGTGATAGTAGATAATCTTTTATTTGTTGGAAGGCCTCCTGACATTTATCTGTCCACACAAATGGGATACTTTTGCACAGAAGATACTGAAATGGATGACACTTGTCTACCAATTGTGCTATGAAACATCAAATAGATTGTAACTTGCCTTGCAATGTCCTGAGTTCACTTATCCCTTTTGGAGGAGGCATGTCTAATATGGCTTTCACCTTGGCAGGATAGACTTCAATGCCTCTACGAGAAATAATGTATCCCAAAATTTTGCCTGATGTTACGCCAAAGACACATTTCTTTGGATTCAAGCGGACCTTGTATTCTTCCAGTCTCTTGAAAATTTTGTCTAACACCTTCAAGTGGTCTTTTCGTGTCCAAGATTTTTCCAAAAGGTCGTCTACATAATCTTCCATTATCTTGTGCATCATGTCATGGAATATGGTTTTCATGGCTCTCTGATATGTGGCACCTACATTCTTAAGACCAAAAGGCATGACATTCCAACAGTATGTGCCCCAAGGACATATGAAGGTTGTTTTGTGTTGATCTTCAGGGGAAATACGAATCTAATTATAACCAAAAAAATGGTCCATGAGGGACAACATCTCATATCCTGTCATAAGGTCCACTATGATATCGATGTTTGGCAAGGGAAAGTCATCCTTTGGACAAGCTTTATTTAGGTCCCAAAAAATTGTGCAGATGCGGATTTGATCGTTTGGCTTTGTGACTGGTACAAGATTTGATATCCATTTGGCATAGTCTATAGACCGTATGAATCTCACGTCTAACAATTTCTTAAGTTCTATTTTGACTAACAAGGTGATTTGTGGGTGCATCTTTCGTAGCTTCTGTTTCACTAGCTTGGCATCTGGAAATAATAGCAAATGGTGCAAGACAAGTTTTGGATCCAACCCAGGCATATTGGCATAAGACCATGCAAAGTTGACCTTACGCTCTGAAAAGAATTTTTGGAACTCAGGTTTCTCTTCCTCTGTCAAAGATGTCGCGAAGAGGACCATCTTAGGATCTTTTGTTGTATATATATTTACTTCCATAGTGTCCTCTATGAGCATGGCCAATTTTCCTTCAGTTACAGGGAGAAAGTCCAGTCCTCCATCCTTCGGTGCCTCAGAGAGGTTTTCACCTTCGGATATGTCCTTTATTTTTACTTTTTTATTGTTAGAAGGTGCCTTTTGGTTTTCACCTAAAGATGTGTCATTTTTTGCTTTATTTTTATTTTTCATTTTGCGACTAGAGGATGTAGCAGTCTCCCCAAAGTAAGCGGCACAATCTAGGTCAATGGAAAATCTAGCCTTGTGGTCTCCACTTGGTATACCCTCACGCAGTCCCATGAATTTTGCAATGGCCTCATCATTTTGAAATATGTCCATAACTGGAGGGCCTTGTTGATCCCAATGGATTAGTTGTGGGTAGAGTAAGGAAATACCATCATCAGTATTGGTGAATGGTGGGTAGGACGTGGAAAGCATGCCAATGGATTTAGAAAGGTTAAAGATAAAATTGTCATTGTCTGGCTCTATGTCAGATTCTATCCAGTACTCTGCCTCGCTTGATTCACACTCATCAACAAAGGAACAAAGGGAGTGGAGTCTGGGTTAGTAATTTTGTGTGGCAATTCAAATGAATCTGAATGATGGTCATTAGGTTCAGTAGGGTAGACAAGTATGTCGAGATTATGATCAATGGGAGTAGAAGAGGATCTGGACTTGGTGTTGTTTGGTGTCGTGTCAATTTTGAACATTTTTCAAAATCTCTCTTCAAATGTAGGCTCTCCAAGTTCAAGGAACAAGTCATCAAGGCAACAGTCACTTAGGGATCATTGGGAGCCAAATTCCCATTTGTGGGAATCAATTTCAGAAAGGGGATCTTCAATTGTCTCGACACAGTCTAAAGTAGTTACTCTCTCACTAGAAAGCACATTGGTACTATGATCACCAAATTATCGTGGTCTTAACCCTAACCCAAGACATTTAGGTCTTCCTTTAGGTGCTAGAGGTTCTCGCCTTCCTATCTTGTGCTTGTCGAGGCCACTAATTCCATCATAGCCTTTTGCCTTTATCATGTCATATCCTTTGCCATACATTTTTACTGGCAAGGGAGTTAGATCCTCTAGTTCTCTATAAATCCAAGACAGCACGTTGTCAGTGTCCTCTTGACTCATTTCACCCCACTTTATGAATACTATTTTTGGAGGGACTCTAAAAATTTCTTTTCACTCTAACATGAAGCAAGGCTTGTCGTAGACCTAGGGAGACTTGGGCATCCTCGTTATGCAATAGGTCGTATTCAGCTTATACTCTCCACACCCTTGGTCCTGGATCTTAATACTTGTGTCGATGCTTGGGGTGATGGATGAAGTAGTAGATGTCATGGAGGTGGTCATGTTTGTCGAAGAAGTAGAAGTGGATGTTGTGGAAGCGGATGTGGATGTGGGAGGCTTTGCAAGTGTTGATGGGTCAAGGAATTTAGAGGATGAAGATGTTGAAGCTTCACTGTTGATAGGCACTTGGTGCTCTGAGATACCTCTCAAATTGGTACAATATTGAAATGGGTTAAGCTCTCCATATATGGTAATCTCAGTGCCTTCAAAGGGAAACTTCAAACACTGGTGATATGTGGAAGGGACAACTTTCAAGGTGTGAATCCAAGGTTGACCAAGTAAAATATTTTATGGAAGTTCTAGATCCAAGACTTGACAAGTGGTGTCCACAATGACTGGTCTGATACGAATTGGAAGTGTAATTATGCCCCGAGAGGAACGTTCTTCATCATAATATGCCTTGATAACAATTCTCTTTGTAGCATCTACACAAGCATCAGAAAAGTCTAGGGCCTTAACCAATTTTAAGAAGCATATGTTCAATCCTGCTTCACCATCTACTAACACTCGTCTGACCTTATGCTTATGGATAAAAACTTCAATGTGAAGGGCATCATTATGATTGGATTTGGAAGATGAGTAGTCTTCATCTGAAAATGTTATATGGTGGGGAGCGGTAAGATATCCCACCATGGCCTCAAATTGATTGACATCAATGTCTTGGGGAATGGAAGACTCTTGTAATGTTTTGTCGAGTATAGCCTTATGCGCTAGGGAAATGCGTAGCAAATCAAGTATAGAAATTTGTGCAGGTGTCTTCCCAAGTTGGTCAATGAGGTTAAAATGTCCTTTAGGTTGGGACTGTTTGGTTAATGGACAGGACTGTGATTGTTGGGCAAGCGGGCCAACTATTGTTATCTTTGATTGTCTGGGAGGAGAAGGGCCGACTATGGTGACTTTTCCCCCACGGGTAGTGACATTGCATTCAGGGGCCTTTCTGATAGTAACTGTGTTGACATGTTCAACAGTTGTTCTAATATGATTGATGATAGGTCCACCAGAATAGTCATATGCAATACGGGCATGGTTGGCTTTTGACGTGGAAGGGTTATTAGAACCATGGTCCTGCAATGGGTTCTTGTGTATGGTATGGTCTGAATTAGATGCAAATTGTGGTCCACCTATCTCAATGGTACGATTCTCGATAAGTTCTTGTACCAGATTTTTCAGTTGTCGACAAGAGGAGGTTTTATGTCCTTTTGCCCGATGATAATCACAAAATGCATTGTCGTCCCACCAAAATGGTTTAAACTGCCCTGGGTCATATGGTTTTGGGTCCTCAAGTGTTATAAAACCATTTTGAAGGAGTTTCTTGAGGACTTCTTCAATGGGCTCACCTAAGGGGGTGTATGTGCGACTCCTAGGGAATTGTCTGGGTTGTCGGGGTTGCCTTTGGTTATTTTGATTACCTTCGTTATTTTGATTTATTTGTACAACATTGGCAGCATGGGTCTATGTGGTCATCTGTGTATTTTGCGGTTGAGCCCCTTTAAGGGTAAGCATAGGACCCATTGCATTGACAGCCTTAGCGTCTACAACGCCATCATTGGTGACATGTTTATTCTTAACCCAATATTTGTTCTTGTCAGTGACTGGACTTGCATTTGTGTTTTTAGGACCATATTTTAATCTTCCCTCAGCAATAAGGGCTTTCTCAACTTGGACGCCGCGTTCGACTAGGTCCGCGAAGGTTGTACAACAATGAACTCGCAAGCCATTTCTCAATGGGCCTAGGAGTGTTTGTACAAACATGTCAACCTTCTCTTTTTCAGGTATGTCTATGTGGCAACGACTTGCTAGGCCTCTCCATCGTTGGAAAAATGGGATAAAATTTTCACCAGCGTCTTCTTGTGTAAGTGTGCATAAGCTAGTGATGGAGGTGTCTGTGTCAATGTTATAGGCATAATTTTTCACAAATTTGTCTACAAGTTTATTCCATGTTTTTATCCCCTTCAAAGTGGAGAACCATTCAAGTGTGGGTCCTATTAGACTCTTGGAGAAGAGTCTCACCAAGTAAGTGTGTTCATATGTGTCCATACAGTTGGTCATGAATTCTCGAACATGTTCAATAGGATTTTTCTTGCCCTTGTATTTGGTGAAGTTTGGGGCCACATAACCAAGAGGAAATGGTGGCATGTATAAAGTTGTGTTAAAAGGATATGGACATAGGTCATATGACATTGGTGGCATTTTGTTGGATGTTTGCATGTTTTCCATCTATTTTGGAGGTCTGGCACTCTAGCTGTCAAGGCATCTATTATGGGATTATTGGTCGCATCACACATGGGAGTGATGGGTATCCCCTAAGTCCCCATTGATTGTGATAGCATGTTCGATTTTGAATGTGACATGTGTTGTTGTGAAATGTATGGTATGTTTTGGTTTGGTGATTGTTGGTATTACCAATTTTGATGAGGAATGTGTTGTGTGTGGATTTGTGATGAATATGTGGGGATGTTTGATCCAGCCATATTTGTCGATATTTGGGGGATCTGGTAACCTTGACTATTTTAGTGCCCAAAGGTATTCATTTGTTGTGGAATTTGAGTGCCTTGTCCATATTGAAATAATTTTCCATGTGGGATGTTGGTATTTTGTCCTTGGAATTGTCCATGTGGGATGTTAGCATTTTTTCCTTGGAATTGTCCATGCGGGATGTTGGTATTTTGTCCTTGTGAGGCATTAATGTTTAGTTGTGATGATGTGTTAACGTTTGGTTAGGGACCTCTAATAATAATACGTCATTTAGTTCCTCCAAAGGGGTTGAATGAGATTCCAACATAAGGATTTTATGATGATGTCCCTATGGTCATAGATGAAGTTCCAAATATCGGGTTTGAGGAACTTGCCCCCATTGATGTAGATCCAAGGGTAGTTCCAACTGTTTGTGAAGATGTCATTGACATTGCGGGCATGGATTATGATATTGCTTGTGGCATGGTGGGTGTTCCTCCAATAGATGTTGCATTGATTGAGTTGGAGGTGTTTTGACTTATGGTGCCACTAGATGTAACATGGATGGTGCTTGTAGCAATTTGTGTGGTGACAACATTGTTATTGTTGGAGGCATTGTTCGTGTTTTGTTGAGGTGTCGAGTTTTGTGTCGTGTTGTCTGGAGAAGAAGGTCTTATGGTATTGATGTCAAAGCCTCTTGGTAGTTTTTCCCATTGGTCTAAAAGCATAGCAAGGTATCTGTCAGCACTAAGTCCTCTACAAATGAAGCTACGTAAGGATTTTGGGTTGCAGCCTCTAAATCCTCAGCTAATACTTGTCCATTGTGGTCTCTCTATATGAATGGTTTGAATGGATTTCAAGAGGATGTTGGTAGGTTCATGGAAGATGGTATGTTCATGTTGGTAAATGGATCGTTAAAAGTCATGTCTTGGTTCATGTCATAAGTATTGGTGTGGATGTTGGTGTTGAAGTCTTGTCCAAAGTTTTCCATTTGTCTTTTCTTTCTTTGAAGCCTAGTTTCGACCATAAAAGAGAATTGCTCAAATGAGGATGATGATTATGACAACTAGTCTATGTTTTTGGTGTTTTTGTGATAAACGATGACAATGCAAGGTGATTATGATGTTTTCCTAAGGAAATGATTGATGTAAGATGACAAAGTTGCCAAAGAAAGATATCAAATGTCAAGGCGACAATGATGGCTAAGATGACAATGTTGATTAATGCAAGGTGATAGAATTGACTAGGTGCAAAATGAGGACTAAGATGATAATGTTGATTAAAAAGGTGACTAATGCAATGTCAAGGTGCAAAATGAGGACTAGGGTGAACACTATTTTTTGATTTTATTTTTATTTTTAGGCATAAAATATGCAAAGTATGGACTAAGATGAATGTAATGTGGAGAAAGGTTTGCCTAACCACTCTAAGATTAATCTATGTCTTAATTTTGGTTATCAAAGGACTTGTTAAAGGGACTAAGTGACAAGGTTAAAATGACTAGTGAGTTTTCCTAACTAGACTGTTGAGTTGGAAATTCTCACAAAGAGGACAATGACTAAAAAGGAGATTGTAGACTAAGTCCCAAGATAACCTACTCTTGAAGGCAATGATTTTGCAAAGTGTGATGAGGTGGCCTAATCCAAAGTCTGCAAAGATGAAAACCTAAGGGTAAATCTATTTAGGAAAGGATGATTAGGAAGCCTAGGGAATGCAACTAAAATTAATAAGGTTGAACCTAAGGTAAAAATTCAAGCTAATGGTTAAATGATGAAAATTTTGAGCAATTTTAGTTATGGTTTCTAACAGAGACTTTAAGAAAAGATGTTTGACAGCAAGCAAAATTGTTGGACTCGAATTCAGTTTTGTGATGTTTTGATGAAAAGTCTAAATTGTCTGAAGTTGATTATTTCATTTCCAAATTTGTGAGCGTTGTGTATATTGTTTGAGAATCCATAAAACACTTAGCAAACATGATGTTTTGAATGTGTAATCAAACACAAAGAAGACAAGCACAATCCTATGGTTAGGCTAGGATAATATCTACTAGATTCCACTTGGGTTTCCCCAGCCACATATCCTTAGCGTGTGAATCCAAAAGCTTGGTTGCATGGGCTCCCCTTACAGTGCACTCTCTTCTCAGGCCAACCAAGCTTCCAGCACCCATAAAACTCCCATGGCATGTTGATCACCTCTACTAAAGACTGTGAAGATGTGGATGCCTTCACAACGACCGTTGTTGTGCTAGCAGATAAAAGGTTTTTGGCTATTACATAAGAGTATTTAGTTCAGGACCCTCATTCGAGTGGCCACACATGAGGCAAAGATTAATCTCCATTTAGGAGGCACTCCAGCCTGAAGAGGTTATGCTCAACAGGGTTTTGGGGAGTACTACTTTGTCTGTGTAACACATCCGCACTCGTAATCCTAGGATTTCCATTAGGATTCACATTTATATACCGGTCGGGGGTAGCTCGGCCAAAGAGCTTCGTTGTCGGTCTGAGTCACCTTGGGGTGAGTACTTTTTCCCACCAAGGAAGGCCCAATTTCCTAGAGTCAATAACAGTTTCTCGTGCACCCAGGATCACACAAGTGCGCAAGGGGAGAGGATACTCCTATTATTGAATCAAAGGTTACACAAGTTGAAAGCATTTATTCATTTTAATAGCCAAATTGAAGTGTGAAGCAAACACATCAAACACTTTGTTTATTTTAATCCAAGCTTATAATGTCAACTTAAGCACACAATTTCTTTTTAGGCCCACTAATCCTTCTATGTGAAAGAGGCACTCAAGATAAAGCAAAATTGAAGCAAGAGCCCTGCAAAAACATGATTAGTAGTTTTGAGTCTCCAATCTTTGACAAGCGATAGTTGACGTTGCAAATCCTAAATCATGGACATTCGCACCTACAAAAAAAAGTAAAAGATTAGTCATGAAATCAACATGAAACAAAAAAAAATGAGGACATTAATCTAATTAGCAAAAATTAAAATTTAATCTAAACCTAAGGTAATCCAAAAATTAAGCTAAATTAGTCCAGATTAAAACTATCTAAAGTAAAATTGATCTAAACAAAATTAATCTAAATTAAAGTTAAAAATTAACCTAGCCTATGATTAAAAAGAAATTTATGTAATCTAAATTAATTAAATTAGAAAATCTAAATGTAAACTAAATGTAAAATTAATCTAGATTGGAATAAAAACTAAAATTAAGAAAAATTAGAAAGCTAAGTAAATTAAAAATTAAAAAATCTAAAATGTAATCCAATCTAAAAAAATCTAACAATCTAAAATAGAAAGTTAATCTAATCAAAATTAATTATTCTAAAAATCTAAGAAATTTAAAATCTAAAAAAGCTAATCAAAAGTAATTATTCTAGAAATCTAAAAATCTAAAATAGAAATTAATCTAATCAAAATTAATTATTCTAAAAATCTAAAAGAAGTCTAATCTACATTATTTAATCTATTTTTTTTTCTAAACTATTCTAATAGAATTAGTTCTAAAAAGCTAAATTTAAAACTAAAACAAAAATCAAAATTAAAAATTAACTCAAAAGCTAAATTAATTCTAAATTAAAATTATCAACACTAAATTAAACACTAAAACAAAAATCAAAATTATGGAAACTAAATCAAAATTAAAATTGATCTAAATTAAGGTTAATATTAATAAAAATTAGAAATTGCCAAAGCTTAACTAAATAAAACAAAAGTTACCAAAAGGAAAATGAAAACCAAATTAAAAAGATTAAAATCAAAAAAAACTAATCAAAATTAAAAATTTGGGAAAGCTCTTCCTTTCATTTCATATCAGGTTGAGAGCACCAATTTGGAGAAGTGAAATGTCACGACCAGTGAAGGGAAGTTTGGCTGTAACTAACTATGGGAGAGCTTTTAATGTCTGCACTCTACAACAAGCCTTCATATTTGATGCAACCTTCCTATTTGATGTAGAAGTTTTCACTTGGAACACTTCAACAACAAAATATCAATCACATTTAATCTATCAATATTTTGAAAGCCAAAACGTCAAACAACGGATCTGATTAATGAATGCATTCTATGTGGACAGGCAACTTGTAGCCGCTTTAGAATTAATAATCACACTCCTATTTGCACTTTGCCACTTTAGAATTAATGACAGTTGACTACAACTGTTGAAGCGTCATTCTCTAGCATTATCTCCAACTACTCCAGCATTATTCCCACAGGTTTGATAAATGCGAAACTACTCCAGCATTATTTCCAACAGATGGGAAGGACATCATCTTCAACATAGCAAACAAACAAAAGCTCTAAGGCAACTAGTGGCACCAAATTAATGAATGCTGAATTAAAGAATGCACTTTCAACAATTTTTGGTGCAGACTTTTCTTGGCTATTGACGTCCACAGATTTCTCTCTGCTCTCCCTCGATCTCTTCTAAAATAGTTGGATTCATCAAATATGCAGCTCCTTTGCAATGACAGTTTTCTTTGGAATGGAGCGACTTCTAAGATTGCAGCTCCAATTTGACTGTCTGGCAATAACTTGGAATTTTTGCGAATGGACTTCTCCTCACTGTGGCTAGTGAAAGCTAAAAATTCTCTTTAGATAGAGCTCCGTGTTGGCTAGGGCAAACAGCTCCTTAGTGGCAGACTTTCAACTCTTCCTGCAGTTGTAGATCTATGGCTTTCTTTTAATACAGTGTTGCATTATGAATGATGAACTGTGATTCTAACTGCAATGAAAATTTCATTTTTTTTAATAGAAGATTATCGTTGCCTGCTGCTTTGAAGCCCATCACCAGAGCTAGATATATTTTATTTTTTACCCTCATTTAGTGACTTTAAAATCTTTGCAACTTTCAAATTTCTGTATGATTGTGTTTGCATGTTGAAAGTCATCAAGTGCCATCTAATTTCAGCGATTAAATTTTGGACCAAAGCTTTTCAATAGACAGGAAGATTATGCATATCTATCAAAAGAAATGACCCACTCATGATTGAAAGGCCTATTCACAAAGAAGACAGTCGCAGCTGCAATAATGGAGGGTTGGGAAATGAATAACCCATGAATGACTTTCTTTAATGCATGAATGAGTATCTTCACTGAGTTAGGCATACAAGGTGCATCACAATAATTATAAGATTAATAGCGAAGAAGACAAGAGCAAAGAACACTGTAGAGCTTGAAATACGAGGGAGCAGTAAATAAATGTGATTTTAGAGAAGAAAATATCATTTCCCAACAAGCTGTGTCTACCTTAACATCCCGATATGAAGTATCACAATTTGCAAAAACTGTTTCATTTGAAAGGATGCAAGGACTAAATATCAGACGTGCAAAACGGAAAATGATGTTGAAAAATATATCAAGTCATTACAAAGGAAGCTACTATGCATGACATAGTGTAGATGTAGATATCGTAGCAGAATATGTTGCAAGAAAAGAAATGCAGGATATATTGACATTCAAATTACTTATTCAACTCCAAACTGAGTATATATATATATATTTAGCATACCTTCTACTGGAAGAAACTAGAGATATTTCTTCATACCTTCTATGGTTAAGAAGAAACTAGAGATATTTTTGGTTGCGAGTTATTTCAGATCAAACAAATATATGTAAAAATCAAAGGAGAAACATGTCGGGTTCACCAAATGTAATTAGGAAAAGATTCTCTTTAGATTAATTGCAAATAAAATTAATTTCCCAATCACCAATAGATAACAATAGAAAGCAAGAAGCAAAATAACATGAAACAACGTCACCTAGTCTTCAAGCCTCCATCGATTGACCTCCATTGGCCTTCTCCATCTTGCTGAAAATGATATAATTGCCCTCAGATTTGAAGTGCAACTATAACCTATGCCAAAGACAAACAAAATATTGAAGTAATATGTATGCTCAAGTACTCAAAAGCTCTCAAGCATGTTGTGTATAACTCTTGTTGTGTCTAAAATGACTTGAGAGAAGGCCTTTTAAAGAATTCCAAATTGAGAATGGACGGGCAGGATTAAAAGTTGGTGAAGCTCTAAGATCAAAGGCCAAGAATCAATGTCATAAGGAGGATTAGGGTTAGGGCAACATTAGGTTAAAGTTAGGGCAATCCTTGAAATGAAGGGTTGAGATTTAGTTGGAGACAATCAAATCAATGGTGGAGAGAAATAGGTAGTTGGAATAATATAAATTATTTAATTTATGGAGGAATGTTGACTTATGAATTAAATAATGGTTTAATTCATAAATGGGAATGAGACAAAAAATAATATTTATAATTATTTTAATTATTTATTTGGTGGGATGGAATGTGGGATAAATAAATAAGTTTATTTGATTCAAGGATAAATGATAATGTTATGGAGGAAATAAGGATTGATCAGTGACACATTTAAATAAATAAACATAATTTATTTATTTAAATAATCATAGAGGAATGGACATGATTATATAATTGAATTATGTGAGGGAGAAGCGTGGTCATCATAGAAAAATATAGTTTGCAAGTTGAGGCCATTTTTATGTGTCTACAATGTGAATCATAGTTCTTCTCATAATTTTGTAACTACCTAGACTCGTAGGCCACTACTTGTCCATCTTGCATAAGTACACCACCTAAACCTTCTCCT
The DNA here is from genome assembly GCA_007258455.2 of Sequoia sempervirens. Taxonomy (NCBI): domain Eukaryota; kingdom Viridiplantae; phylum Streptophyta; class Pinopsida; order Cupressales; family Cupressaceae; genus Sequoia; species Sequoia sempervirens. The sequence continues at coordinate 978,244,080 of VDFB02271358.1, forward strand.
AATGCATATGTGACAACTAAAAAGTAACCTTCTAGGTCGAGCTCTCTAAGGATGGGTGCAGTAGTCAACTTATCCTTGAGAATACAAAAGGCCTCTTCACATTTCTCTGACCATTCAAACCATTTCCCTTTTCTTTGGAGAGAAGTGATGTGGTTGGAAATCTTTAAAAGGTTTAATAAAAAATTCTTTTAATATCCAACCAAACCCATAAAGTTGTGCACTTCATGCATGTTCTTAGGTATAGTTCATTATAATATAACCTTAATCTTTGAAGGGTCTACTACAATTCCTTCTAGAAAAATAATATGATCTAGACATTGTACCTCTTTTTAGAAGAATGTACATTTCAATAACTTTCCATACAACTTATATTCCCTTATCCATTGCAAAAAAAATCTTAAATGTTGTCTATGCTCTTCTTCATTCTTGAAATCTATCAAAATATCATCCAAAAACACTGGAACAAACTTGTTGAGATAGTCATCGAAGATACTATTCATCAAATTCATGAATGTTGTCAGGGCATTGGTTAATCCAAAGGGTATAACTGTGAATTCATAATGCCCATACCTTTTCCTAAAAATTGTTTTATGGATGTCTTCATCCTTTGTCCTCACTTGTTGATATCCTAATCTCATATCAATCTTCAAAAATACAATAGTGCCACACATTTGATCAAAGAGATCATCAATGTGAACCTGTATGGGATATTTATTTTTTATTTTTGCTTTGTTAGCATATTAAAATCTATGCACAAACACAATGTTCCATCTTTCTTCTTGAATAAATTTAGTAGTTCTCCCCAAGGTGATACACTAGGTCTAATCAAGCCTTTGGTTAACAGATCTTGAAATTGGTCTTTTAGTTTCATCAATTATATTGTAGTCATAAGGTATGGTACATTGGACATGAGTTCTAAGCTAGGTATTATATAGATTGAAAAAATGAAGGCTCTTTTGAAAGGTATCCTTGGTAACTCTTCAGGAAAACTCTCCTAAAACTCATAAAGGAACAAATAATCTTGAATAGATGGCTCCTTGGTTTCCCTTAGTGATTCTTCGCTAACTTCATATTATTTTTGAGAGTCATAGAAGTATAGGTCATCTAAATAAGTTGAATCCTTAATTTATTTATTTTTTCCATTTTATAGCAAACATATGACAACTCTTTTTTTTAGCTATTTTCAATTGCATAGAAGAGATCTACTTGATCTTCATCTTATTTTGTATCCTTTAAATCAAAACTACATTCCCCAAATCATTCAAACACTCAAATATTTTATCAAGACAATCTACTTTGGTTCTATGCTGCCACAACCAATTCATTCCTGGAATGACATTGTAGGACCCTAAAGTAGCTATGTACAAGTTGAATTCTATTGAGAGAGTTGGAAATTTTAATTTGGCCTCAAATAGATATTTCTCTACCTGAGCTCATGATTGGTTTTCATATTTTGTTGACCAAGGTTTAGCCATAAAACCAACTCATTTTTGGATTTTAGTTAAAAAACTAGGAGCTATAAATTTTTTGTTTGCACCATTGTCTATTAAAAAGGAAATAGGTATTACCAAATATAGTTCTCAATTGGTGTAATCTAATATTCTACTTGATGGTTATCTACAATAGCTTATATCCTTTATTGAAATGTTGTCTATTGAGATGGTATAGAGTAACTTCGATATTGATTCCCTTGGATCACATAATTATGACCTCCACAATTGAAACATCCACCAAGAGGTCCTTTCTTCTCTACAAAATGATCATTCTTGAAATTATCCCTTTTCTTGAAATCCTTAGTTCTCTTTCCATTTTAAAAATTATTTCTATTATTTTTGGATTCTTTCCCATTTGTTTTTTATTTGGAGCCTCAATTCCAATTCTTATTGCTGAAATATGGCAATGGCTTGGTCCATCCAAACTTTGTTTTAGTTTTATCTCAGTATGTTGAGATAGATTTCAGCTTTTGTTTATTTTTTATTGCTTTCTCGAAAACATGATCCATGGTGGTTGGGCCATGAACATATACATGACCTCCAATTTGGCGATTCAACCCCATAATAAATTTCCTTATTCAAAACCTCTCATTTTTTTGATATTGGGGTGCATACTTTAGTAATTTGGTAAAATTCTCCCAATATTATGTTATTGACATGTCCCTTTGACGTAGATTCTAGAAGTCTATTAGTTTAAGATCAAAGTAAAATTGAGGTAACCAAATTTGTTTGAAAATTACCATAAAATGATATCAAGGAAAGCTTAGGGAGATCAACCCCAAATTAGTCTTTTATATTCATCCACCAAGTGGATGCTTCTTAATGTTGCTTGATTTAAATCCAAACAACCTGCAACAAGCACCGTGATAGGAAAGGGAAACCAAGATACTGGCTAATGGTAAGATGATAGCATATAAAAGTTAACTGTGTTAATTCAAAAACCAAGAACACTACAATTTCCTGAAGACAACAATAACTATAGCAAACTTCACACAGCAAGATTATGGCAATAAGTGTTTTGCAAACAAATTGGTATTAAAGTCTTAGACAAGGCAAAACAGATCTTTACTCATATACACTTATGAGCCAACAAGATTAAGTTCCAAGAAGACAATCGACTAAATTTGTGGACAACAAAAACACTTAATTGATCCATCATTCTTTTCAATCTGCAACTTCCCTCACTACCAAGCGTGCCATCCCTATCACTCTAGCATTTCTTTGTATTGTGTTATTTTTGCTTTATCTTTTTCTTTACATATACCTCCCAGAACCATTTCTTCCTCACAACCAAACTGGCTTAGACTTCTCCAACCTCACATCCTCGATTCACTTTGCACTTCTTTTTAAATTCATAATCCTCTTTCAATGTTTCCTATCTATTGTTCTTTTGCTCTCTTCTGACCAAGGTCGATTAGGTGGTTTATCCTTTCTCCCTGTTGGTTTGCCTTTTTTTTGTCTTTCATTCACTCACCGCTCAGGTTCCTCCAAGAACCATTCTCCCTAATTTTATACACAACAAAGTTTCAAACATCGGCTTCTTCCAATTCTATCATTTCTCCTTTTCTCAAGCCGAACACCCTCTCCAAAGGCCAACACTCACACCCACAAGGACAAACCCTCCTCCCTTCCCATTGTAACTATTTTCTCCTTTCTCAATGATGATAACTATTTTTTCTTTGTGAAATCAGAAGGAAAATTTCAAAACCTTACTACCCATAACAATTCACCACATGTCAATGTTCCAAGAAGCAAGAATCGGCCAAAGGAAATAAAACCAAAATTTCAAAAACTAAAACTGAAAATAGCAACCCAAAAATGCATGATGCCCCTACATCACTTCTCCAACTAACTGATAGGCTCCCCAAGTTTCCTTGGTTATCTCTAAATAGTTCTTGATTTCAATGTAATTTTTACATGTCAAATAGCCATGCTTTGGATCTATCTCCTATCATTTTTTCATTAAAAAATGGTGGGGTGATCTTTTCATATGTCTTTCTAAATCATTGGTATATGATCTCTATTTCTCTTTGATTTCCTTGGTCTTGATTAGATCCCCTTTTCCCTTCATGAACAAAATTCCCTTGATCATTATTTTTGTCATTTTCTTAACTTTATTCTTCTTCATTTTTGTGATCACCTACTCCTCTTACTTCCTTTTCTAGGGCTCCTAGTCTCTATTTAGTTTCATTCAATATTTTTAGATTTGATCCAAATTTGCTATAGGATTTTCCAAAGGTTTATTAGAGCCATGTTGACTACCACCAGGGTTTACTCTTATTTGCACCTAGTAGGTCATCATGGAATCAATATTTTCTTAGCTAAATGAGAAACAAGAATGATTCAAAGTTTACTCAAATTACAAACTGTAGAAACTTAAAAATGTCTGAATGATATCATGCACTCGAATCAGATATACTAACCTTCATCCTAAAACTCATCCTCTTTTCACTTAATTGATTAAATTTCCTAGCTATTTAATTAATTGCATCATTTTCATCTATTAATCTAATTAATCTAATTAGTTAATTCTCCCTCTTGCACTAACATTTTGTCTATTAAATTGAATAAATCAAATTATTTAATTTAATCCCTAAGTCCTCTTATTTAATTAAATAACCCCAAGTTATTTAATTAAATATCATATCACTCCCCTTTTCATTAAATAAATTAATTATTTAATGAATATCCTAATTCCCCTAATTTGCATAGTTGAAACTTTATTTAATTATCAAATTACTAATTAAATCTAATCCTCCCACTTGCAAGGGAATATTCCTCCTTTGCACATTCCTCCAAAAGGGAATATCCCCATGGAATATTCCTTTGCACAATTAAATTTGGTTTTAATTAACTAAATATCTAATTTTCCTTACCCATGAGAATATTCTTTCTTCACTCATTTGAAAAAAGGAATATTCCTTTTTTGTAACAAACTTTCAACAAAGCTTCTTGTGCAAGTTTTGAAAGTGTGTTTGTTTGGATGAATGTAAGCCCTTGATTAAATATCATCTTTCATCCTCAACCCTTGATCGGAATCCATGATCCATGCCTCCATCTTCCTTCCATTTTGACCATTGATTAGCTTTTTCAATCTTAGTCCTTCATTTCTCATTTGTCCTCCTATAAATAGGTCACTATTTGGAGACAAATGGATTGATCTTTTCAGAGCAAACTTATGCTGTTAAAATCACTCTCATCTTGCACTCATATTTCATGTTTTATTAGGCATTTTAGGTTAATTTATTGCATCATATTAGCTTAGCTTCCATTAATGGCTTCCATGGTAACATAGGTGCATCCATTTAGCATATTTTGTAATTAGGGTTTTAACCTTTTGAGCTTAAACTCCGTTTAGAATAGTTTTGCATACACCCATATCAATCATCTTAGCATAGATCATGATAAAAGAGCTTTCAATCATGTTTTCATACACATCTATCATCGATTTTGTTGATTCTCTTCAATAGAATAGATCAAAACAAGCTCATTATCCACAGGATTGGGAAAGGGTCGCCATTCCACATCAATGCGACACCACTCCCCCAATAGGATAAGTTTCAATGGATTAGAATAGGAATTTTTGAAGCTTTTGTATTTTAATATGTTAGTTTTAAAGGATTCTTAGTTTAGTTTTGCATTGAATGATCTTATTGGATTGATGTTTAGTGGCTTAAATACACTTTGAATCCTCATGGATCAAGGGTAGTCAGTTTATACTAAGTCGTCAGTCACACAAAAATTTACTTAAGTTCTAATTCTTGACCAAAAAAAATATAATTTATATCAAAATTTAAAACCTTATAAGACACAAAAAATTATTCATAATATTGAATTTGTACATCCTTATTTATATAAGGTTTTCTCGATATTACATCACTATCTAAGAGAGAAATTTCTTATGTTTCCTCCTCTCCCTTATAATCTAGTAAAATAAACTTCAAGGGTGGATGTACGCGCAGGTACTTTCAACCACTTTTTTACCTAAATTTTTTGCATTGTGACTACACCCAAAAGACATATCATAAATCGTTGATGGTTTCCTGGGTTTAATTGAAGTAGAAGTAGACTTCTCAATTTATTTCTCTCTTTCTAAATCAATACAATTGAGAGAATTGGCTAGAGTTTCATAATTAATCCTCTCCTATGTAGCTCATAATTTTCTTAGTTTTAATTCCAAGTTGAGTCTTCGATTTCTTCACTTTTCCTTTATTTTTCCTAGCCTTTGATCCATCAATTTTCGTGTTCAAGGCACAACACAAAGTTATTTTCTTGATAAATTCTATACGGTAGGATCATATGCCCTAATGTTTAAATCATGCTTTGATTCCATGTGTAACAAACCCAACTGGTCCATTAAATGAAAACACCGTAATTTTTTTTTACGCCATAAAACATAAATTATTTCTTTAACCAAAAGCGTATAGAAGGGTAAAGTCATTTATTTATCATTGTACATATTTATATGACAAATAATTCTACTAAAAATATTTTGTACAATGAATAATGAGATAATAATAGAGCACTTTCTATTTCAATAACATTTTAGGTATTATAATTGTTCATTACATAATTTTAATAACATAATATAATCATCATCACAATATAAAGGTGATGTACAATGTTTTCAATTAATTTCTATATGAAACATAATATAAATTTCATCATGAGAGGAGTAAATAGATTTTCATCATGAATTATATCTTTAAGAATGGTACCTTTTGTTATACCCCATTGTGTTACTGCTTATTTACTTTTACCTAGTTGGGTGAAAATGCTTGGGATGATTGTATTTATACTTTGTGTTTTGGAAATATGAAGAATAGATGTTGATTCAATTTAATGTTATGAAATATATTGATTATGAAAATATATGACACAAGTGAATATATTGATTTTAGCTAACTACTATTACAAAGTGTAAAGTTGGTTGCAGGAAAAGTATCAAGCCTCCTCAAGAGAGGGGAAGTATCACTCAGGGATAAGAACTTGGTCTAGTAACCTTTGATAAAGACCTAAATTGAGCTTCCACACACACACACTTCTAGTTTGGTCAAATCAAGAAAATAGTTGGGAAATAGTAAGTTAACCTTAGTCCTACTTGCATTTATATTTGTGAGTGTTCTTGCTTGGAGTTGAAGTTTTGATTCTCTTTGAATATGTGAGTTCTTCGTTGTGTGTTTCTGATAGATGGAATATATATGCATAATATGTATATATGTGTATATGCATGTGTCAATGGAGAAACTCATGCACATGAGTAAATATGTGCATAAGGACACGTAGATAGACATATTTACACATGCTCATGTACAGGCTACCCATATGCATGTGAACGTCATACTAACAAGGTGACATATACATACATATATATACATACCATGTATATATGTCAATCGATATGACTATGAATTTATATATGTGTGTGTGTGTGTTTAAAAAGGTGTGATATATATGTATATATATTGTATAATAGAATATACATAAATATATATATACATATTAATATACAAGTATGTATTGATGAAATAGATACGTCCATATTGGTATGTTAATATATATATATGCATATATACACACGCTTATAATAATATGTGTATAAGTATTTGACTACCGAATACTATGTTATACTAACTTGTGAATCAAGATATATATATATATATATATATATATATATATATATATATATATATATATATATATATATATATATATATATATATATGTATGTATGTATAATTGATATGCTTATTTGATAATGATAGCGTTGTATTTCATAACCAACACATAGTAATTAAAGTATAATCTATACTATACAATGCACATAGCATTATAATAAAAAGATATAGTGCTATAAACAATGCATATACATATTATCAATGGTGCTTTAAAGTGTTGTGATATAAATGGACAGTGCTATACAAAGTAAGCACTCGAGTTATCATCACTTCTTATGTGTAACCTTGGCTACGAAGGCTTTGTCAATGGAAACAATAGTAAACATTCATGCGCAGAAAAGTGCCAACCAAGTTAATTAAGGCAACAACAACCATGAAATATGGCATGAGTGCTATCATGTCACACCAACCACTGGAAGCATGAATGGAATAGGAGTCTATTCTTTCAATACGAATTTCTTGTTTATGAAGCATTTTGAATATGAGGAAATAGTCTTGCACCTTGCTACACTATGTAAGTTGACCATGTTCACCTTGCATTGTTGATCATCATTCTTGTTGTCTAAATTGGTATCAACTCACTCTCTTTTGTTGCATATGTGTTTGCTTTGCAACAAACTTATTTTCCACCTTTTCTTTTCATTGTTGAGTTGAATCTCTTAATCTGGGAAGTGTCAATTCTTATGCCCTATTTCTAGCCTTTTGTTACCGATCTTAGTGTATAAATAGAGGTGCCCTCAACCTCAAAAGGGACATATATTTTTTAGTAATCAAGTTGTGTCTCTATGTATTTGCATTGTGCATTTATGAGTTGAGTGAGGTTGAGAGTTGTGTGAGGTACTAAAGAATTGTGAGAGGAATTATTTGGGAAATTTGCATATCGAATTGAGGAAAGGTTGGGATAGGAATCTGATTTAATATTTTGGAGCATTGCATAAAACAGGCATGTTGATCTCTTCTCTTTTATTCTTTTATGATTGAAATTATTGTGTGTTGTTGATTGTTCATATTAGATGATTATATCATCCTATATAGGAAAATATTGCTTGTTGTACTTAGTGAAAAGATATACTTTGTTTGAAGTGTTTGTACATATTCCATATTAAGGAATAGGTGGAATTAGAAGGTTTATATACTATATTGGGGATATAGCTTTCATAGCTAGATGTTAAACTAATTGAGTCTTAGAGTTCTATGGATTACTTAGTAGATGTCTTAGTTAAACGTAGAGGTAATAGGTTATTCTTGGGAAATGGATAATCCAATGAAGGGGATAGCCTATGCATATATTATGAATAGTCATTATAAATCAAACTAGGATGGTGGGTGAAATATATAACGTCCACTTGGGAGAGGTAATGAAATAATTTGGCCAAAGTAGTGTAAGTTTCCACTATTTACATTGTCAGTCACTATGATCTAGGTTTACATTCTAGGTTGAGGTATGTCATATATGTAGGTTGTAGCCACTGTGTGATGAAATCTAGACATGTAGGACACAACACCAAGCTCAGGAAAGGTCAATATTTATTATGAGGTTACCAAACCAATATCTTCGTCGAAGGGTAGGGCCATCTATCAGTTTGATAGATGTGCAGGGGACTGCAGTTAGTCCAAGGTTGGCAGAAAAGCACTTGAGTGATGCTTCTCCTCATCGGTAGGCGACCAAGATTTGAATGGAGGATTTCCAGGACTATTCGTACTTATTTTTCCAGTAAGCCTAGTGGATCCTTGTTTATGTAATTTGTATCCATTATGATGGAAAGATTGTAAAATGATAAATGATATCATGTTACTTTAGAAAAATTGTAATGCTTTGATATAATGCAATGAAAAAGTTTGTCAAGGATATTATTTCAAATGTGCATGTAATCTTTATAGTTTTGAAAGAAATGTTGTTGCTCTAAATGGATAGATGCTTAAACTATTTACTTGAGGTTAAAACCAAGGAAAGTTACTATGTAGAGCAATGGGCATGTTACACGCGGTATCAATAAATTCTCAATTTATTTATATAGTTCATATCTTCTAATTCTCCAAATCTAAAATCACATTCCTCTAATTTAATTAAATAAACAAATTTCTATAATTTTTTTTTATTTAATTTAATTTTCACTAATCCCAAATTTGGAATTCAAGCACATGTCTACAACTTTTCATGCCACATCACCAAGGTCACATGAAATTAAATAATTCTAATTTTTAAATTAGAATTATCTTCAACAAACTTTTAACACATGGCTTATTCCTCACACACTTGATTCTCCCATCCATTTGGTGTGTTGCCCTTGGTCAAGGGGACATCCTCCAAGATTCTTCCATCTCCACCGTCCATCTCTCATGTCTGAATTTGGACCGTCGATCACTGCCACATCACAAGATTCCTTGGAAATCCTATAAACACACCCCTTTGCTACAACATTTATTTTGAAAATTTTGATGATTTTTTGATGATTTGATGATGATCTCAAAATTTTATGATTCAGAAATAATCTATCTCCCGAAAAAATGATGTTAAAGCCACTAGGTAATGAAATAATCAATTAAGGCCCCTCTGAAAATAAAATAAAACAACCCCACCAAAATCCTATTTAATTAACCTTTAAAAGGTTAAAAAGGTGATTAAAAAGTTCATTTGTGCATTTTGTAATTTGAAAACTTGAGAGAGAGTGAGCAATCTCATTTGTGCATTTTGGATTTTGAAAAGTTGAGAGAGAGTGAGCAATCTAGCAATTTGGAAAAATGGTGATCCCTTACCACACGCATCAGTTCGAGCGGGTCAGGTGTCACAACCGCCCAACAACGTACGGACCTCTGGTATGTACCCCTAAAAACTGCCTCATAATTTGTGCATTTCACTTTCCCTCTATTTTCTCATTTGAATTCGGCTTGTGTTACTTTAGCACATTCAATCACCGCAATAATGCATAGGGTGTCTGTTATAGCGCATAGAATAAAGTAGCACTTAGGGTTAGCGATTTAGCGCATTGAATGACCAATTTAGCACATAGATAGATTTATCGCATAGGTTGCCCGCAATAGCACATTCATGAACTGTTGTGGCGCATAGGATCTTTTAGCACTTAGGGGAATTGATCTGGCACATAGATTAGATGATGTAGCGCATAGGATGAATCAGCACATCAGGACCCTGTTCCAGTGCATAGACCAAATGAAATGGCACATTGGATACTTCGGCACATTAGAATAGTGCATTGATGAATTTTTCTGGCGCATAGGTTTTTTTAGCGCATCAAAGCACTATTCTAGCGCATTGGTGAAATTTTAGACTAGATTGATGATTTTCTTGATTAGACTCCTTGATGTTGATGATGTTTGATCACTTCATCCTTTGATTTGATGATGATTGATGATGTTGATAGGTTAGATGTCCATTGATCTCATGATAGGTGAGATTCAATGATGGGATGATGATAATTGACCTCATGATAGGCGAGGATCAATTATAGTTTGATTGATTGATTGACCTCATGATAGGCGAGGTGCATTGATTGTAAACCTCATGATAGGTGAGGTTGGATTGACTGATGAACCTCATGATAGGCGAGGTTAAAATTGATTGATGAACCTCATGATAGACGAGGTTAAAATTGATTGATGAACCTCATAATAGGCGAGGTTAAAATTGATTGATGAACCTCATATGATAAGTGAGTTAAATGATAGATTCATGCTCACGAGATTTGATCAAAGTCTCACCAGAGCGGATTAGATTGATAGGATAATTGATTTTGATTAATTGATAGTTTGATTGATGTTGATTGATTGATTGACTGATTTGCAATTTTGTGATTGTAGGAGTCGTTGATGAGTTTACAAATTAGGGATTGTTTCCCTAGGATGTGGGATTTGATTCCACACTTGATGCCACCTAAAAAAATAGTTATTACACGATGTGGATTGTCCTCTCTCATAGATATGCCCCAAATTAGGGTTTACTGACAGCTTTAGCAGAGAGGTGGCACAGTGAGCATAACACCTCTCATTTTCCCATTGGTGAGATCACAGTTACTCCATAGGACGTATATTAGATTCTGTGGATACCCATGGTTGGAGAGCTTGTCTTGTATGATTCTCAGGAGCAGGGCAGGACTGATGCACTGTGTAGATTTTTCAAGGATGAGCATATATGTGGTTATGAGATTCATTGGAGGGACATGGTTGACACTTATGCCACATTTCCTTTTGTTCTTGCCAAATTTATTAGAGGGTTCCTTTGTCCTGACCACATGTCAAAGGGACTCTTGGTTGGATGGGGATGGATACTAGATAGCATGATTGCTCAGGGCACTTGATATGCATGGAGTTGTTGTATGCTTGCTCATCTTTACCATGATCTGCACTAGGTGGTCTACCTTCGAGGGGCCAGTTTATCAGCGAGGGTTACATTGCTTCAAGTCTGGGCCTGGGAGCATATAGCAGTTGCATGACCAGTTGGAGAGAGACAGTGTCCCGCCATGAGGCCATATGTACACCTTTATGTCGATCAACTTGTTCAACCTATGCTGGGAAAACTAGAGTACTAGAGGAGGACACTGGATGATCTTGAGTCTGTGGTATGGCGACCATATCTTGATTGCGAGAAGTGGCTAGAGGACAATGTCGAGATGCCATTTTTGTGTCAGTCCGTATACCTAATTGGGAGGACTTGATTTAGTATTGAGAGATTCTTACTGCTGAGAGTACTGAGATAGTATGGCAGGGTCTAGGGCATGCCGCAAGGAGTGGCCCATCATGCATGGCAACGGCAGGATGCTATAGAGTGAGGACCGGTTTTGTCTTATGATGTAGTCGTACAACACTCCAGGGTTTACAGACCATCCCTTTGGAGGTTCATCTAGATATCACCAATGCTCTGATAGCATAGGAGTATGCTTAGTACATTTTTTTGCATCCATTCCCACGAATTACCATCCCGGATGAGCCAACACCATTGTTAGAGGAGGAGGGGGCAGGAGGTCATGGTCAGAGGCAACGGAGAGGGAAGGAGGAGGAGGAGGAGGAGAGCATCGATGATGGGGATGGAGATGGTGATGGAGATGGCGGAGATGATGATGGGGGTGATGGGGGAGGAGATGAGGGTGGAGGAGGGTGGTCTTGATGTTGGAGAGTTGAGAGTGCCTCGTAAGAGGTGACATGTGGAGATTCAGTTGCCCTCACCACAATAGCAGACACAAATTGTTGCACTACAGGTACAAGTTGAGACACTACAGGGTCAGCTTAAGTAGGTTTAGGCTTCACTAGCGCAGGCCCAAGGGTAGATTACTATATTGAAAGTAGAGAGGGATGCTACTAGACAATAGGAACAATAGATACAGGCCCAACTCTCATAGGTCTAGGCTCAGGGACAGGCACAGGGACAGATGCATGGGCAGATTGCAATACTTACCATAGAGAGGGACACTCTGCGACAGCGGGTGGAGCAAGCCGAGAGTGTCTCTAAGAGATTATAGCAGGCTGTAGTGGTTGTCGGTTCATCAGATTATTTTAGAGAGATATGTCGTACCGCAAAGGAGGCAGAGTTTTAGAGGGTTAGGTATCATGATGCAGTTCCTCCCGAGCGGCGGGTGAGTTTTGCATAGTCTCGGTCAAGGAGATCCCGGTCTTGGACCACTAGCATGGGTGTTACACAGCTGCTTCCTGGAGATCAGAGAGATCCTAGTGTAGGTCCCTCAGGTGGAGGAGGCACTGGTCCTATGATGCCAGCACCATTTGGGGGGAGCACGACATAGCTCCAATTTATGATGACAGATTTTGATGTATCTTGGACATGTATACACTAATGTATTTGAGACATTGATGATGTACCTCTTGATTTCAAACATTATGATACACTACCATTTTTTATATTGATGTATCTCTTTATACCCTTGGATATCCTTGTACACTTTGACATTATGATTTTGAGGTTATATGATATGTGGCGATGATTATGATCTATGTGTCTATATGATGTTTATATGTGATGATGATCATGATGATTATGATGGATGCATTTGATTTCTATGTTATGATGATATGTGGTGTTCTTATATGATGATGATATGATATGTTATGGATGCAAATGATGATGCAACTGATGTGCTATGATTCTATGATGCTTTATGAATGATGTCTATATGATGTATGTGATGGATCCTATTATGCTAATGAAATGTGATGCATTTTATGTTTTTATTCTTTTCTAATGCAAAAAAATGATGCAATGAGTGAATGAATGAGGTATGAAATGATCACATGATGGTGCATAGTTCTATTTTGTTTATGATGGTTACATGATGATTATGCAATGATGATTATGATGATTATGTAATGATGAGATGGTGTATGCAATGATGATATGATAATGTATGATTGATGATTCTATATGCCTATATGGATGATGTTTTATGCTATGTGAGATGGAATGATTATGAAAATGATATGATATGTGTATGTGATGATTATGTTGATCTAGCTAGTCCTTTGTCAGTCTTGGATTTGAGTAATAACAAATTCATCTTCACTACTGGTTTTAGATGTTCATAACAAAGGCATTTTATCCTTTATTATCCAGTCATGTTTTTCAGTAACTTTTTCTTCTTGGAAATCTTACTCTGCTAGATATGTCTTTCAATCTTCTTAAGTGAATCCAAGATCCATTTTATTAAAGGAATAAATGATTTTAGTGATGCATCAAGTTCAATTATGCCCCTATTAAAATAGAGATGTTTTTCTTACTCTACTGGATATGTCTTTCAATCTTCTTAATGGACCAATTTCTTAATCCATTAATAATTGATGAAATGATTTTGATTATGCAAGTGAGATATAATGCACTTCTTTTGTATTTTCTGATGCAAATATTATGATTTGATGCATGGATGAATGAATGATGTGATCATGTACATATGATATGGTAATGCTTTCTAATGTATGCAGATGATAATGCAACTGATGTGCGAATAAATGAGAATGATGTGTTTTTGGTTAATGTCAAATGTACTCAATCCATTAATGTGAGAGATAACATCATTGTGAAATTTGTTGTAGCTTTGGAAATCCCATAGATACAGATGCATACTAACATGGATGTAATCTAACTTAACCATGCAGATCTAATATGCAAATGTTGCCATTATAACAATTGATTTTTCATGCTTTTTATCATCATTGAGCCTTTAAAATGTTGAAAGTGAGTACAAGTATCGATGGCATAATTTAGACCATGATGACCTGAGTACTACTTCCATGATGTTTGATATTGCAAGCTAACACAAGCATCTAGGTATAATTGAACCAAGATGACCTAAGTATTACTCGCATAAACAGACAAGAGTTAACCATGTTCCTATGCAAATTCAGAATGTCATTAGTGATACTTTGTAGAGCACATCCCGCAACAATTTGAACAGTAGTAGTGATCAACTCACAGACAACAGACAAAGAAAAATCATACTCCTTCCTGGATCCTCTAGTTCGATACATCATCGAGGTGCTCCAGAGATATAATAACAAAAAACAAAGTTCAACAGTTGAACATTAGTGATAAATCCATGATTCAGAAGGAACATCATCCATTTGAAGTTTGTTTTGATTGGATTGATTTAGCTATTTGATTTGGATGGTTGATGTGTTCATGGTTGTGATTGACATTCAATGTTGGGTTGCATTGTGATCATTGTGTTTGTTGTGTTTTTCCTACTATTTTTTTTCTATTGGTTTAAGCTCAAAGTTTTTTTGCCCCCAGTGAGTTCAGGATTTTGCCCCTAGTCTAGGGTGAGACACGACCACGATGCTAGAATATGTACATGAAGCTTTCTGATGATAATCAAATTGATGGCAAAAACAAATGGTCAACATGCTCAAATAGATGGAAAATCTAACCTATCACAAATAATGCCTGTTTGCCAGGTTTTCACTACTTGCTTTTATTGCAATTTTTTCAGATTTTATGATTTTTTTGATTTTTCACTTCTTTTTTTGATTTTTTTGTATTTTTCTCTTTTTTCTGATTTTTTTTGTTGTTACTAAGACATCTATTTTCCAGGTTTTCATCAAGGTAACCATTTCTTCAAGACATTTTTTGATGTTTTTGTATTTTTTCAATACTTTTACCGATGCACTTGGATGATTCAGGAGTATAATTTCTTGAGGTGTAGGTTGTTGAGGGGTTCATCAAACAAATCCCCTTCAGGTGTGGACAACTGATATGCTCCTAATCCAAAGACTGATACCACTACAAAGAGACCTAGCTAATTAGGTTCAAATTTCCCCTTCTTCTCTCGGTCCTATTGATTATGGTGATTTTCTTTCAAGACCAAGTCACCCACCTTAAAGGTTCTTGGTTTTACTCTGTGGTTGTAGCTCCTAGACATCCTCTACTGATAAGCTTTCAGGTGATCAACTACTTGCTGACAACGCTCATCCACTAGTTCCAATTCTTGTAACTAGGATACTCTATAATCCTTATTTGATATGATCCCTTTCAGTGACACACAAAGTGATGGTATTTCCACCTCAATGGGTAGAATGGCCTTTGATCCATAGACTAGAGTGTAGGGTGTAGCTCCTGTCAGGGTTCGGATATTGGTTCTGTAAGCCCACAAAGCAAGGTTCAATTGAATGTGTCAGTCTCGTCCAACATTGTTGACGGTTTTCTTGAGGATCTTCAGGATAGTTTTGTTTGAGGCCTCTACTTGGTTGTTTCCTTGAGGATAGTATGGTGTCAAAAAATGATGTTGTATGTGGAACCTCTCACAGAGTTCTTGGACATCTTGATTCTTGAAGGGTCTGTCGTTGTCCGTGGTAATAGATTGAGGAATTCCATAGCAACGGATGATATAATTGAAGATGAATGATGTAATTCATTTTCCTGTGATGGTGGTCAAAGGAATAGCTTCAATCCACTTTGTAAAGTACTTTGTGGTTGTGATGATAAACTTGTATCCATTGGATGAAGATGGGTGTATTTTATCGACAATATCTAGTCCCCACTTATAGAAAGGCCATGTGGATGCGAAAGGTTGCAACTCTTGTGCAAGTGCATGTATCAAATTTCCATGGATTTGACATTTTTGACACTTCTTGACATATT
Source organism: Sequoia sempervirens (assembly GCA_007258455.2). Classification (NCBI taxonomy): domain Eukaryota; kingdom Viridiplantae; phylum Streptophyta; class Pinopsida; order Cupressales; family Cupressaceae; genus Sequoia; species Sequoia sempervirens. The sequence continues at coordinate 978,260,348 of VDFB02271358.1, forward strand.
GGAATGGCTCCTTCTCCATATTTGGCCAGTAATACCCCCAAATGCAGGAGTTTCTTAGCTAAAGTTAGGCCACTTGAATGTGTGCCATAGATACTATAATGAACCTCACATAAAGCAGTTTTAGCTTCGTTACATTCCAGACACCGAAGGAGAGTGCCATCAAGACCTCGATGGTAAAGTACATCAATGATTAAGGCATGGTGAGCTACTTGTCGAATAAGGTTTCATTTTTTTATTTTGGGATAAATTGAGCGGGAGGGTGTTGTCTTTTAGGTAAGTGTAGATTTTCCCGTAGGTGGAAACATTGGCCTCAGCTAAATGGTAGATGACTTGGGATTTTGGGTTGTCATAGGATGGGTTGAACACTTGTTCCACCATGAGCTCATAACGGGCTTGTTTTTCAAGTATTTGCAAGAGAGAAGCAATGGTGGCCATAGCATCAGCAACTTTGTTGTCATCTCAGGGAATTTGCTCAAATTTTATCTCAATAAAGTACTTTTTGAAGTCATCAACCATTCTTTTATATGGCATCAACTTGTTATCTTTTTTTTAGTAATCATCCTTCACCTAGTTAATGACTAGTTGTGAATCACCATAGACATGCAATTCTATGATCTTCCATTCAACCGCTACTTTGATTCCAATGATCAATGCCTCGTATTCAGCTGTGTTATTGGTGCATGGAAATATCAGTCTATAGGACTTTGGAATGGTATGTCCTTGTGGTGTGATAAACAAGATTCCTACACCTGATCCATGTTGTGTGTAAGAGCCATCAAAGTACAACATCCATTGTCATGTTGATACAGTAAGGACATCAGCATCTGGAAATTCAATGCTCATGGGGTGATCATCTGGTAATGGTGCCTCAACTAATTGATTAGCGATTTCTTGGCCATTGATTGCTTTTTTGTCTACGTACTGGATATCAAACTCACTCAATATCATGACCCATTTGGCCAGCCTTCCTATTAGGGCAGCTTTGTTGAGTAGGTACTTTAATGGATCAATTTTAGCTGTGAGTTTGATAGTGTGAGTCAGCATGCAATGTCTAAGTTGTTGGGTAGCAAATACTACCGCCAAGCAAGATTTTTCAATAAAGGTGTAATTGATTTCATAGTCATTCAAGGTCCTACTGATATAATAAATTTCCCTCTCCTTTCATGTTGAATCTTCCTGTGCCAATAAAGCGCTCAAAGATATTTCAGTTGTTGCAATATAGAGTAATAATGACTTTCCTTCAGTTAGTGGCACTAATATGGGAGGTGACATTAGATACTGCTTCAGTTGGTTGAAGGTTGCTTCACATTTCTCATCCCATTTGAAAGTGACATTCTTGTGCAACAAATGATTGAAAGGATGAGTTTTGTCTACCAGTTGTACGATGAACCTCCTGATGGATTGGAATCTTCCTTGCAAAGATCTAAGTTGGTTGATGTTTTTAGGAGGAGGCATTTCCATTGTGGCTTTAACTTTTGTGGGATCCACCTCAATTCCTTTGGCTGACATAATGTATCCCAATAGTTTAGCTAATGTTATGCCGAATACACATTTCTTAGGATTTAGTCTCATGTTGAACTTCTCCAATATGGTGAAGATCTTGTCTAAAATTTTGAGGTGTCCCTCTCTAGTGTATGATTTTTCCAATAGATCATCTACATATTCTTCCATAAAGGTGTGCATCATGTCATGGAAGATGGTGGTTATCACTCTCTGATATGTGGCTCCAACATTTTTCAACCCAAAAGGCATTATGTTCCAGCAAAAAGTACCCCAAGGACATGTGAAAGTTGTTTTATCTTGATCTTCGGGTGCTATCTTTATCTAATTGTAACCGGAAAATCCATCCACAAGTGGGAGAATTTCATGTCCTGTTGTCAAGTCTACGATGATGTCAATGTTAGGTAGAGGAAAATCATCTTTTGGGAAAGCCTTGTTAAGATCCCTAAAGTCTATACATATTCTGATGCTTTTGTCTAGTTTTGAAACTGGCACAATATTTGATACCCACTCAACATAGTCAATAGGTCTGATAAATCCCACATCCAATAGCTTCTTTAATTTGGCTTTTACGAAGAGGGCGATATGAGGGTGCATTTTTTCTCAACTTTTGCTTTACTAGTTTTACGCCAAGTGGTAGTGATAAATGATGCATGATGAGTTATGGATCTATGTTTGGCATGTCAACATAAGACCAAGCGAAGTTGACTTGCCTTTCCTTAAAGAACTTAGTAAAGCTAGGTTTTTCCTCTTCTGTCATGGATGATGTGAGGTGCAAGGTCTTCATTGTTTCACCTGTGCCAACATTGATAGACTGTGTAGGTTCAATCAGCACTAAAGATCTCTCCTGATAGTGTTCGGGGAGAGTGTCAAATATTCCATCTCTTTGTGCCTCAAAGAGGTTTTCACCTTGAGATACGCTCTTTGTTTTTACATTTTCTGGATCTAATAGTGCCAATATATGGTTTTTACCATTAGATCTGCTTTTGATATTCATTTACAGCTGGAAGATTTGGCACTCCCCTTGTCGGGAGCTTCATTATGAGATTCAATGATGGAACATGATTTAGGATCCTCAAAACAAAGGAAGTTTATGATGGCATCATCATTTGGAAAGACAGGTATGTCAAGCAACTCGTTTTGGTCCCAGTCAATCAGTTCGGGATGTATTAATGGAAAAGAATCATCGGATTGGCTAAGATCAAGAGGGGTAAGTGTCATGATGGCAATATCCTTAGAGTGTCCAATGGAAATATCGAGGTATACGATGTTACTCTCTTTCGAAGTATCTATCTCGCTCGAAGAATGATCATCTTCACTTGAGTCATCGATATTATGTGATCCAATTTCAAGTGGTCTATAACCCGAGCTTTGTCCCTGCATACGTGTTGGCGTATACTTTTGAATCACGTCAATTTCCTTATGTCCCTGCATACGTGTTGGCGTATACTTTTGAATCACGTCAATTTCCTTATCATGACAAGACTCTTCAGAGTGGGAATCCCATTCATATTCATTGGAATCTATTTTTGAGCTATCTCTCAGTTGAAGGATTCTCTCAACAACTTGTTGTTTGGTTTCTTCTTTGGATTCTTCTTTATACCCTAGTCCTGTTTTGTCCTTTGAATTCATTGTGATAGGTTGTATTGGTTCTATGATGCCTTCTTTTCTTTTACCAACAATACCTTTTCCCTCATATCCCATCTTTTCCAGGATTGTCTTTCCTTTGCCATAATGTTCTACTTGTACATGGGAGGTTGATGCTTGTGAGGATTCTTCATCCTTGTACAACCAATTAAAAACTTCCTTGGTGTTTGATTCATCCACTAAGGTGCCTACTTTTACAAACTTTCCATCAAAGAGTGTGGTTGGTTGTGATGATTGTTGTCTTGATGTTGATGGTTGTATATGTGACTTAGGAGAAGATGCAAGTTGTGATAAACATAAGGATTGCTCAAATGAATATTCCCCCATGCCTTTGTCTTTTAATTGGATCTTTTCAACCTATTTTGATAAGGAACTAAGTTGACTATCATGATTTGATGGAGACTCACTGATACCCTTGTCTTTTGACTGGTCCTTTTTCTCAACCCACTTTGACAAGGAATTTAGTTGTCTTTCATTATGTGTTGGAGCTTCCCTATTGTGTGGCACAAAAGTGTCTTGGGTTGTTTTAAGTGTGTTGCAATATTGGGGATTGTTGGAATTGGCTGCAATAGTGATTTCTTTCCCATTAAAAGGGAACTTCAAACATTGATGATAGGTTGACGGTACTACCCGCATCTCATGTATCCAAGGATGTCCCAAGAGTATGTTATATGTTAACTCCTTGTCCAATACCTGGCATATTATATCTTTGACAACTGGTCCCACTTGAATTGGTAGTACAATTAGTCTTTGGGAGGATCTATCCTCGTCATCATAGGCTTTGATTGTGATTTTCCTTCTAGGATCAATAACATTTTCAGAATATCTGAGTGCATGAACAAGTTTTAGAGTGCAGATATTAAAGCCAGCTCCTCCATCTATTAGAACACATTTAATGCTGTGTTTTCGGATTAAGACCTCAATGTGGAGGGCAGCGTTATGCAGATGGGTGATTGATACATCATCATGTTCAGAAAATGATAAGCAATGCGACACAGTCAAGTGTCCCACCCTAGCTTGAAATTAGTAAACTTCCAAGTTGTTTGGTACCGTGGTGGCAACTAGAGCTTGTTCTAGGATTTCTTTGTGTGCTGGTGAGATTTTGAGTAATTCCAAGATGGATATTTGTGTTGGTATTTTCTACAACTGGTCAACTATGTTATATTGGGTTGCAGGTGTAATAGTTGTTTTGGACGTGGAAGGGGTAGCTCCTTTCAATGTTACCTTGGTTTGTCCTCTTGTGATTGCGTTGATTGGTGAATTGTTTTGTTCTTCTCCAATTTTAATAACATTGATTTGATTGTTAGTTGCAGCGATGTTGGTGATCAGATTTATTAGCACAAGGTCATTGATTTGATGTGATGTGGTGTTGATATCATGGTGATGATTTTCAGTTGCAATGATATTCATGTTCAATGATGTTGTCGTTTATTGGGTTATCAATTGCAACAAGATCTGGTTTGTCATGGGCTTGATCATCAATCACCTTGATGTGGAGAATAGTTATGTCATAAACATAGTTCACATTTTTTCCTTTGGTGTTTGATGACAAGGACTCCCCCTTTTCATAGTTTGGTAGAGGGTTCTTGAATGCTCCATGATCATTGTTTTTTTGGATTCCTTGTACAAATATGGTCTTGTTGTCAATCAAGTCTTGTATCAAGTGTTTCAATTGCATGCAGTCATTGGTTTTATGCCCTTTGTTTCGATGAAAGTCATAGAAATGTGCATCATTCCTCCATGGAGGCTTAACTTGTGGCTCCCAATTTATTGCCTCTGGTAATGTTATGACTTTAACTTCAACAAGTTCCTTTAATGTTGATTCTAATGATTTTCCCAAAGGTGTGAACCTTCTTCGATTTTAGGATGTTTGATATGATGGTGTTCTAGATCCAACATTACCTTGATTGTTGTTTTGATTGACATTTTGGTTGTTGTTTTGGTTGTTGGGTGGATTTTTGTTCTGATTATTTTTGGTGGTAGCTATTTTTAAGTTGAGTACAGGTTTTGCATTTTGGTTTTCAACTATGACATCATTGTTACCCACATTCTTGTTTCGTTGCCAAAACTTTGGTTTGTCATTGTTGTTGTAATTGTTGGAGGAGTTTGATGTGTTGTTTTCATTGTAAAGCTTTATGACTCCTCTTTTGACCAAAGCTTCTTCAATTTTACTCCCATTTTCAATCATTTTTTTTAAGTTAGGTGGTCATTGCAATTCCAATCTATAGCTCATCTCATCATTTAGGTTTTCGATAAAGATTTCCATCTTTTCTTTCTCAGGTACATGACAAGAATATCTGGCAAATAACCTTCTCCATTTTTGTAGAAAAGTGAGGAATGATTCACCCTTTTTCTGTTTCAAGTTGCAAAGGTCTTTCATTGTTATATCATGTTGGATGTTGTAAGAATATTGTGTGATGAATTTGTTGACCAATTCTTCAAAGGTTTTGATTGGTGGTGCACGTTTGGAAAACCATTCAAGGCATCGTCCACCTAAGCTACATGGAAATAGTCTCATCATGTAAGTTTCCTCATGTGAAAACTCAAGACTCATGGTTCTAAATTCCCTAACATGATCTATTGGATCGGTTTTACCGTTTTATTTTTCATACTTTGGGAATTCACAATGTTTGGGTAAAGGAATTATGTGGATATCTTGATCAAAAGGATATGGATAGATCTCTTGGATCAAGTATCGTTTTGAGGTTCCCCTTTGCATGTCAAGAATTTGTTGTTGGAGGTTTTTCATTTGATGAGTTAGGACAACCACTTGTTTTGTTTCTTTTTCAGGCTTCTTAGGAGGCGCTTTCAATTGATTAACATCAAAGTCATCAGGCATTTTGACACCTTGTTTAGCTAGCATTAGTAAGTATTTTTCCCCGTTTCTTTGAAAAATATTTTCTAAATACTTATGGAAATTTGGATCTTGTTCAACATTTTGGATGTCTTCCTTAGTTATTTCTTCACTTTCAGTTTTATGGAAAGGATTCTCTTCAGGTTCATCCATGGTGTTTTGAGTTTCAATGTTCGGAGTTTCAATGCTTTGGGTTTCAAGTTCTTTTTCCTTGAGTTTCTACTTTTGTAACCTTGTTTGAACATGCATACAAGTGTTATAATTTGAATAAACTTTGATCTTTGTTTGGAATAGTGTCAAGGATTAAAACTAAGTCAAATAGAATGACAAATTCTATTGATGAGACTAAGTTTGATTTGATTTTACAGCTTTGTTTTGTGATGAAAGGATGACAAATCTTGACGATGAAACTTAGCTTAACAATCAAGGATATGATAAGCTTGATTATTTAGGCACTTTGAGATGTTTATATTGGAGAATTCCACTTGTAGAGGTCAATTTTAAAAGTTTAGAATTTGTTCTACCTGAGTAATGATTCTAGATTGGAAAAAGAATTTGACTTTTGGTTCAAACTGTGAAATAGGGGATAAACTTAACTTTCGGGTTTTGCATTTAATAGATGCACTAAAAGACTTGATAGATGCGCTAAAAGATTGCCTGGATGTGCTAGAGCAAAGGATGGATAAGCTAAAAGATTGCACAGATGCGCTATAAGATTTCTTGGATGCGCTAGAACAGAGGGTCAATGCACTAAAATATGCAGTGTATGCGCTATAACAAAGGGTCTATGCGTTGGAAGATTGCACAGATGCACTATGAGATTGCCTAAATGCACTCAAACAGAGGGTCGATGTGCTAAATAACTGCACACATGTGCTATGAAACTGATTGGATGCACTGGAACATAGGACAAATGTGTTATTCTAGAAAATTTCAAGGTTTTTGGTAGTCTGTCTTATTTTTAATCCGTGAATCTGAATGTTACCAAGGTGTAATTTGTTGAACAATGGATTTTGTTTGGTTTCTAGCTTGTAAGTTGTAAGAATCAAGTATTCAAATGGATGATTTCTGAATAAAGGTTTTCACTTCAATTGTGTGATGTTTTGTTTGAAATTTGTTTGAAAACACTTTGGTAAAACACATCAAACATGTACAACTTAAGGATATGTAGGACAATATTTACTGGATTCCCACTTGGATTTTACTCCAGCTGCGCCTAATTTTAGTGGATGATTAGATGCCTAACCCCACTGGCTCCCCTCCATGACACTCACTTCTCGGGGCAACCAAGCATCAATACCCATGAACCTCCCATGGCATACTTCTCATCTCTACTAAAAGCCGCAAAAATTTGGGACGACTTCAGAACGACCATTCTTGCGCTAGTAAATAGAATAAGGATTTTGGCCTTGCTATAACAAAGGGTTCTAGTATAGGAATTTTGTTCGTGGGGGATCATCCATTCAGCAAGAGACCATTGTTTCCCTTCTTGTCAAAACAATCCTTGTGATACTTGAACTTTCCTCATGTACCCACACTTATATACTGGTTGGAAGTCGCTTGGCTTTAGCGTGTTACCGGTTGGGTCATTCCCTTGGGTGATTACTTTTTCCCATAAGGAAAGCCCTCTATGGATAAAAAAATAAAAATGAATGGGTATGGCTTTTTGGTCACCCAGTTAAGGGGAGAGCATATGCCTGTCATTCATCAAGCACATAAAACATGGTGTTCTTTAACCTTTTAATTAAGCTAGATGCCTATCTTAATCAAAAGAAAGTATTAAACAACTCTAGCCCCTGCATAAATCATCAATAGTTTGATAAGATTGTCTTTGACCAGCGTATAAAAGTACCTGCGAGCAGAAAAACAACAACTAGTTCTCAGATTTTTAAAATTTTGCAAATTTACACAAATGCACTAAAAGAATCATCTAATGTGCTAAAAGATCATTCCCTTCAATGCGCTAAAACAACTATTCTATGCGCTAAAATAACTTATTATTATGCTAAAAGAAGTAATGAATGAGCTAAAGTATTGACTGAAAGCACTGAAAGACTCCCTGAATGCGCTAAAGCATTTGTTAGATGTGCTAAAAGAAATGTCGTATGCATCATAACATACCCCAGATGCACTAAAAGATTTGTCATATGCACCGTAACAGAGATCGTATGCACTGAAAGATTTGTCAAATGCGTTGAAAGAACTCATGACCACATTAAAATGTCACATCCAGTCTGTTTACATGAACTTTTCCAGAAAATTGTTAGAAATGGGGGTCGAGCCCTATGATGGGCACCATTTTATGTGTGTGTGAAATGTGGGAGAGTTAGTAAATCAACACAAACACCAATGAGACGTATTATAATAGAGATTTAATCAATAAAATTGAATCAAATTGAAACAAGATTAAATTCCTAAAAACGTTCCATTGTTCTCTATTCTCAAGGATTTATTAAATCATTTGGCTCTCAGATTTTAGGTGTGCACTATGATTGTTAAAATGACAACTTGAGAAATGAGATGCTATTCAAAATGCAAGAAAATCTAAGTTCCTACATGAAACTATGTGATAAATGTCATGATACTATGATTATGAAGATATTGACAAATGGATAATGTTGCTAAACTATGCGATACAAATGCTATGATAAGAAACTAAAATCATTATGCATATGCTCAAATAACTATTGATGTGATAAACTAAAATGCAACTATAAAGCAAGACATAATTTAAAATGCAACTATAAAGCAAAACATAATTCTAAGTTAACATGATGCTACAATGCAAACTTGTTAAAATGCTAAACAATGCTAGCTATAAACTCCAAATGCTCCAATGCTCCAAAGCTATTCCTGCATGATAAATCTACTCAAATTTGGGATGTTAAATGTTGTAGCAAAGGGGTGTATTTATAGGATTTCCAAGGCATCTTGTGATGTGGCAGTGATCGACGGTCTAGATTCAGACACGAGAGATGGATGGTGGAGATGGAAGAATTTTGGAGGATGTCCCCTTGACCAAGGGCAACATGCCAAATGGATGGGAGAATCAAGTGTGTGAGGAATAAGCCATGTGTTAAAATTTTGTTGAAGATAATTTAAAAATTAGAATTATTTAATTTCATGTGACCTTGGTGAGGTGGCATGAAAAGTTGTAGACATGTGCTTGAATTCCAAATTTGGGATTAGTGAAAATTAATTAAATAAAACAAACTTATAGAATTTTTTTTATTTAATTAAATTAGAGGAATGTGATTTTATATTTGGAGAATTAGAAGATATGAACTATATAAATAAATTGAGAATTTATTTATAAGTAGATGAAATATTAATTAAATAACTAGTATTTAATTAAATAAATGTCTTGACCGATTTTAGGTGTATACAGTATCCATTGTGATGGAAAGATTATAAAATAAGAAATAATATCATGTTACTTTAGAAAAATTGTGATGCTTTGATATAATGCAATCAAATTTTTTGTAAAGGATATTATTTCAAATGTGCATGTAATATTTATAGTTTTGAAAGAAATGTTATTGCTCTAAATGGATAGATGCTTAAACTATTTACTTGAGGTTAAAACCAAGGAAAGCTACTGTGTAGAGCAATGGGCATGTTACACGTGGTATCAAATCTACCAAGTTCAGCTCTAGAACCTATGTGCTCGCTATGTTTTCCCTTCCAACATTATGAAGTCTAATGTTTGGAAAATTCCTATTCTAGGATGGTTCGTCTCAAGTTAACTACAAGAAAGTTAGTAATCGAAAATTAGCGCTACTTGTTACCTATTTACTAATAGCTCAATCATGTAGAGCTTTTGTGATTTTCAAATGAAGAGTAAGGTACATTTTATTTCTGTTATATTACATTCATGTGCATAAACAAAATCAGAAGATTACATTACTAGATTGCATTTATGCAGATACATATATCATAGGAGAAAGTGCACAATATTTTCAAGAAAAAGTAATATTTATTGATAATGCAAATGGATAATGTCTCACACAAGCCATAAGAGTGACTGCTTTAATGAAAATAAAAGAAAAACTATACATTTGTAGATAAAGGAAATGCACATATAGAGAAAAGTGACTCGTCATTGCCTGAATGATGAGTCCTGGTTGAGTTTGTCCTACATCAGTTCCAGTCCTTCATGTTAGTCCAGTCTCCAGTTGTTGCCCCTTTTTACTCCTAGGTTTCTTGCATGAGTGAGATGAGGTTTGGTTAGAGCAATAAAAGATCACCAATCTATATATCTGCAGACATCTAAAAACATATAGCTTGACCTTCATCTGCATTAAAACAACTAGCATACTACCAATGTCCAGGAAAACAAAGAGCATAATCAAACACACCCATTATATGCTCAGTTTTCTTATCTAACATGTTTGCTTCTTGTGCAGGTATAGGTGAAATCTATGTTTCTATTTTGATTCATCTGATTAAAGCATGTGGGATAAAATGTGGCTCCCACAAGGGTTGAGCCCAGCACGATGCCTTATTGTGTTTTAAAGAAGCATGGAAAGGTAATTCATCCCTTTATGGTTCCCTTAAGAAACCATACATCATCTATGGTAGTGAGTTTTTAGTCACTATCATAGGTGACATATGCTTGTTCATAAAGGATGTTGACAATGTCATGTATTAAAACAGATTAAAGAAATGCATTTATGTACTATTCCATGAAGGCACAACATGAACATAGATGAAATAGAAACATCATACTCATCAGTAACATGAGTCATTTATGCATTGGCCTTCACCTTTACAATCAACAATGGTTTTAGGTTCAACAGATTCACATAGCAGAATGAGGTGGAGCATGATCAGATTTGTAAATTCAGAATGCCAGAAGTCATTCAAAATTGTTTCCACAATGTGAATTATTATTGTTTCTATAAGAAAATATAGTTTCACAATGTGGATATAAGATATAGTGTCCTGTATTATGTTCTACAAAAGCACATGTGTCACATTGCAACATCAAACAACCTGCCTTGTATTTGAACAGAGGGATAGCTTGTGTTCTTTTCATAGCTATCAAGCTAAAGAAACAATGTTATGTATCATGAGAGGTACTGAATGGTATAGTATTTTGAGTACCATTAAATGCTAAGTCAAACCAACAAATGCTAATAGTATGCATTTCAATAATGCAAGAAAACATTGAAATCATGTTGCAGATTAGTGAGCAATACTTCTACAGGAAATACAGTGATATCGATGTGGGAGAATGATGAAAGTTGGTATCTATGTATGCAAAAGTTTAATCATGGATATATAGATTTTGTGATGACAATAATGTGAAGAGATATGATGCAGAGAAGGCCTTTTATCAGACTCGGAGCAACCATGAAAACCAGAGAATGGTCATGAAAACAAGACAGATGAAACCTTTATAGGTTTTTGTGTTAGGGCTTGACTGTAGAAACAAGTCTTAATATATATAGTTTGTATGGTCACGCCAGATAATGGAAGTATGTATCCTATATATGCAAGCATAAATAAAATAGGAAGAAGGGAGCTCAGCTTGTAAACAAGTGAAACTTTCAAATTTTCCTGAAGGTACAATGAGATAGAAGCTCGAGAAAATCAAGTTCTCTATATTTGCAGAAAATGTGAAACGTACCCAAAATGCAAAAAACCCATTTGGGGTTTGTCTTAAAATATCAGACCCAAAAACAAATCTTTAGTCACCTACAAATATATGTAAGGTTGTGGCAAGATGCAAGAAACAAATGAAAGCATCGAGTAGTGTTGCGTATTGGGGATGAGCTATGGCCATTTTCAAAAGAAGATGGTAAATGTGCAGAAATACAATCATGGAGGCACAGGTTTAAATGTAAAACCCAAGGAGAATATAAGTCCAATGAAGAAGCCATAGGTATTGAAAACCATGGATAGGTTTTCATCTACAAAAAAGTGTATGAAAATGACAAAAAATATGGCATGAGTTAAAGACATGGTTTCTGGTATTTGTAATAGACATGGTCGTGGCCATAAAATTCAAAATAATCCCTATATTTTACAAGGATTTCATCTATAGAGAATGCAAAATTTTAGATATGATAAAATACAAAAAAAATGAAGTTGCTTCATCTTTTTTTTCATCATTCGAGCAAATTATACATAAGGTGTTGAAATTTCTTCATACGAATTCATGGAAATAACAAAAATTTACTAGAGAACACATTTTTTTTCATAATACATTGAAACCCACTTGGGTTTTCAAGTTTCAAACCCAGAATAATCCATCTTTGTAGAATGAAGGAATCTTTTAGTGCTTGCAATGGTGTGGTCGTGGCCATTAAGATAAAGGGCCTTATGTGTTTTTTTTTGTGAAAAAGAAACTAGATATACGTGGAAACAACAGGATATTCATTTTTCTACAGAAATGTAGGCTGAGCATGTGAAATGCAAAATACCTAGAAATGTCAAAAACACATAAAAGAATTCCTCTATCTTTTAGTAGATTTTGCAAGTATAAGAAAATGTATAGAAGTTTCAATGACATGTTTATCAGATCAAAAGGTGGCATGATGAAAGGTGCATAGTATGCAAAGAATTGCTTACCCAACTCAGTTTTGAAATGGTTCGAGCTTCTTCTCTGCAGAAAATGGTGAAGAATGGAAAACTATGTATATAGTCAGCTTGCCTAGGTTTTCCACTCAATGCTACACAGAGAATACATCCAGATTCACTGTGAAATCCTTCACAAAATTCCTCATACAAACCCTTTATCGATGGTCTCCAGGTTTCCAAAAGTTTGATAGTGAAAATGGATATCTTTTTCCTTTTTCCTTTGACTTTGTTCATTAGGGTTTCTTACCCTAGAAAGGTCGATTGGTATAAGGTGCTTTTTCACCTTCTTTTTTAAAAATATTTCATCAAACTAATGAAGGTTGTGGGATATGATATGTTTTTCACTAAGTCTTTTAAGACTTATGCTTGTTTCTTTTGTATTTGACCTATATAGTCGACCTCGTATTATTTTTGCATAAATTATAAATGTAAAGAATTTGGATTAAGTGTTGTTGCTATAAAACACTTAATTAAATTTCTCTTTTAAAAAATGCAAAAATGATGGATTCATGCCTTGTCAAAGTATGTATGGGTTGTTATTGAGTCTTCATAACTTTGAGAGCATCATGGGAGGTTGTTTTTTAGTTTGCAAACATAAGGAGAGCATATAGGGGGGATTTTATTTACTTTGTTGGAGGTTATGGAGAGAATATAGGGGTGGTTTTGCATGCCTAGATTATGGGATTAGTCAAACTTGACTTTTTCAGCCTATTGGAGTCTTTTTGGAGGAGATGCAGTTGCTAGATTCATGGGCTTTTGGGGGCATCTGATCCAAGGCAGTTTCTGGCTCCTATTTTGGTGCAACTGCTTAGGAGTTGATGATATAATCATTCATTTGACTCATTGTACTTAGTTCCTATTATGCATTTTCTGATACTTAGTGACTTTTCAATCCTTAGTCAGTTTTTGACATACTTTTGTAACTCATTTATGAATATGAAATACAGTAAGAACCTTGGACATCATTGATTTGTGAAGTTTTTCCTACTTGTCCTTTGCATCATTGTGTGGATTCAATTGATTGATCAAGTTATTTGTGAGATTTTGTTCATTTCCTAATAACTTTGTCTCAATTTTAACACATTTATGCAAGAGTATGTTAATGCAGGTTACAAATTGTGTCAAAGAATGCAAAGAGCTCTTAGCTGTGAAGTTATCTTCCTCCTAAGAGTTTGAACATTACGACCTCTTTGTGAAGCACTTATGCAGAAGCATGCAATAATAAGTTGTGCAAGTGTAATTTTTGTTATTGCAGTCAAGTGTTTGCAGTCTAAGTTTTATGTCCTATCTTAGTTTGGTGTATCACCTTTTAATTTCACTTTAGTTTTCAGTTTATGTTTTTCTTTATCCATTTTCCTTGAACAAAAAAGTTGAGTAAGTTAGATTTAGGTGAGAACCAAGAGGAATTCAGCCTTCTCTGGAGGTTGATCTCCATTTTCAAAGCCAACACTTTGAGAGATCTTCCAATGTTTTCACTGGATTGTTGAATTTTAAATTCAACGAGGTGCAAATCCAGGAGATAACACTACCTACGGGCCAAGAAGGAAAAAGAATCCCTTGTTCGTGCCATTGAGGGAACCAACTATGAAAATGCCATCTGGTTAAGTGATATCAAAACAATTAGTCACGTTCTATTGCAAATTAGTCAAGAGAGAAGAAGGATGAGAGATGAAACCAATTTTAACAACTTACCATCTGTTTCTCCGGCCAAATCAAACTCATTATCACTTTCCAAGAATATGTCCTCAAAATGTAGTGTCAATCCACCATTGATATTTAGGAATCCTCGAGTAGTACCTTTAGCTAAAGTAATTGTTATAGCCTCTAGTAGTGAATCAGAGGAATACAATTACTATCCTTTTTGGGATAAAGAAGAACAAATAAGAGATGAGCAAAAATTTGAGGGATATACCTCATTGAGATATGTATCTGATAGTGTATCTGATGGATACTCTCCTCTTGACTATTTGAATAGTCATTCTATGTAAAGGAAAGGATATTGAAATCCTTATGAATAAATGAAAGAAAATGTTTTTATCAAAATTTGTGTATGAAAACCTCAATGAAATTTATTTATGATTTTTTTCTCTTTTGAAATGTTCTCCTATGCATTTAGTAAACCATGATAAGATCTAATTTAAAATGAAACTCCAGGTGTAACTATACTTAAGTCAATGGTTAGGACAAGATCTAATCCTAGAGGGAGCCAAGAGGTTGGACAAGGTTCGAAAAATGCTAAAGCCAAGATGGATTGACTTCTAGCAATCATGAATGAAACTAATGCAAGGATAGGAAACCTTGAGCAAAGGTGAGGGGAAAAGAAAAAGAGGATGAAGAAGAAGTTCCACACAATGAGAATGAAGAAGAAATTCCCAATAATGAGGAAGTAGGGGAAGATTCTAGAAACCACACTAAATCTAGAAAGTGTTAGAAAGTGTTAGAACTCAGTCAAATTCTGAGGAAACCAAGAGAAAGCGTATGGCAACTGAATTATCTAGGGATATAAGAAAGGTTACACCTCCTAAATTTGAAGGAAGCACCAGTGGAGAAGAAGTTGATGTTATACCCCAATTGTGTAATTACTATTTATTATTACTATGTAGGGTAAATGTGATTGTGATTTGAATTTTGAATGAGAATAGATTGTACTTGCACTTTGTTATCATTGAATTATGAATAAATGTTATTTCATTTAATGATATGTGAAGAAATGCATATATGTGAAATGGAGGTTATTGAATTATATATTCTAACTATGGAGAAATATTATGTGCAATGCATATTTCGTTGAACAACTTACTGGCATGTGAATGTGTTAGTTGGATGCAGGTATATGTTCAATCCTCTAGGTGTGAGGGGACGTATCACTTAGGAGAAGATCTTGGTTGGGTAACCAGTAATGTAATCTATATGAGCTTACACACACTCATAGTAGAATGGTTGAGTCAAGTTATTATGTTGGGAATTGGTAAGTCATCCTTAGTATGAGTGTTTTCATAAGTATGGTACTTGATTACTATAAAGTGCATTCTTGGATGATGTTTATATGTTTAGAGCTTATGATTTCTTCCTTATATTACTATGCTTGTATTGATGAGGTGAACACATGTGGGATATATGTATATGTATACATATGCATGTCGACGATAGACCATATGCACGAAGGAACACGTACATAGGGGTACATAGGTAGACGTACCTATGCACACTTATGAACATGTTGCTTATGAGAATGGAGCTATTGAATGGACAATAGGACATGAATGTGTATATGTATTAATACAACACATGTTTATTACCTATCAACACGATGGTAATTGTGTATGTGCTTGATTGTGCAATCAAATGTGTGTGTGTGTGTGTGTGTGTGTATATATATGTGTGTGTGTGTGTGTGTGTGTGCGCGCGTGTGTGTCTATATATACAATCAATATGGTTATTATTATTATGTGAATGTTAACTTGTTCGTATTCATTTATATATTGAATGTATACATACTTGATTAACATGGTATATATATATATGTGTGATTTATTAGCATACATATATATGTATATTTACATATATATGAACACGGGCCAATTTATATATATGAACATATGCCGACTTATATCTATGAACATAGGTCGATTTGTATATGAGATAAGCAAATTATTTAAGGCTAAATAATACATATGTTGACATTGGATAAAGGTTAAACTATATGGAAAGTATTTCACAGCAATAAAAGGTCGATATGGGATAAAACCATAAGTCGATACTATTGTAAATGCAACTTTGAATTATTAATAGTGAATTACTCTAACTTGGGTGCTATAATACCAAGCGATGGAATATTTATGAGTTGTTGTATAAAGTGTAAAGATGCATGATAATAGGAAAAATGTACAACAAGATAAGAAATGGTCAAAAGCACCTTTTGAGTGTTATTTTGAAGGGTGATTCATCTTTGATATGTTTCCCATTGAAACTATGACTGAGTCTACTTTGTCTAAGTGTTGCTTGTAAATTGTAGATTATTTCAAAGAGTAAAACTACGCTAAGATATAAGGAAAAGTGGATGCAACATGGCATCAACTTATGAATGCTCTTTAATATGTATAAGTCTATTATAATTGCAAATCGTTTATCATCATTTGAGCATGTGTACTTTTGAATTGGTCTTTTGTTGTTGTCAATTAGAAGGGTCGACCTGTAGCATTATATGTTGAGTTTGCACTTAGTTTGTTGCCACCTTTTAGCTAAGTATTATGAGTCGACTTGCATGGAGAGAGTTGTCATTCAACATGCCTTTTTTGTAGGCTGCAATGTCCCATTTTGTTGTATAAATAGAGGCTAGTTCTCTCATTTGGGACACACTAATATGCATTTTTTTGCAATTGCATTATGTTGTATTTTGTGAGAGCCTTGAGTATTTGTGAGAAGCTATATTTTGTGAGTGTTTTATTTCTAAGAGCATATCATCAACTTGTGAGAGAAGTCATAGTTAAGTATTGCTCAATAGGTTTAAGTGAAGCTAGTAAGTTGCTCTTGGAAAGTTGTTCATCAAGTCAATCAATTGGTTAAGTGTATCACAGGCATGGGAATCTAGTCTTCTCTTATTTATCTTTAATTATGAAATATTGAGTTTTGAATGCTTTATTTGAACTGCTTGAGATTACTTGCATTAGGAAGACATAGCATTTGCTTTGGAAAGGAAATAGAAGTTATTTTATGTTTTTCTATGAAAGTGCTTGTAATTACTCCGTAATAGGAGGGATTGTTTGTCATAGGTATTATTATACTAGATATGATTAAACAAGGATAGCTTAAGGGTTATTCATAGCTAAAGTTATTTGATTATATTAAATAGTTAGTGGGATACTTTTGGGATTAGATTGTCCATTGAAGGGAGGGAACTTGTTCATATGCTTTATGAGTAGAGATACCATAGAATTTGTGGGAAAGGGAATATGATATTTCTAGGGTTAAAGATTACCCATAGGAGGAAATACCTATGCATATATTATTGTGGCCCAAAGTCAAATTAAGCTCGAGTAGTGTATGTGAGTAGGATGACTATCACTCAAATTACTGAGTGAGAACACTTTGGCCAAATCAGTGTGATTGCCTTTGGCTCCATTGTCATTTCACTGTGTCCCTGTAGTGCATGCTAGTTCCAAATTGTAGGGTTACAAGTTATAGTCATGTAGGACACAACACTAAGCTCATAATGGTTTTCGTACGAGGTTACTCCACCAATCTCTTCATCGAAGGGTAGGGCCATCTATCCTATGATAGATGTGCGGGGGACCGCATATGAGTTCGTGGTTGGTGGAAAATCATTTGAGTGATGCTTCTCCTCCTCAACAAGTGATACTAGTCCAAGATTTGAAGGAGTTTTTGGACCATCTATATCTATCACTTTGAAGCTTGATTGAGCTATGTATGTACTTTGTACACATTCTTTGGAATATTGTAATTTGAGAATTATTATATTGGAATGGAATCAATGTTGATTATTGTTATGACATCTATGTTCATTTTTACTCTATAAAATAAAGATATTTTTTATGGCAATGGTTAAGTTACATAGTTTATTTACTTGTAAAGTGAAAACTTAGGAAAAATTACTTCAGTGAATGGTCGACATGTTATAGCTGAGGCTTGGTTAATTCAAATGGATCTAGGTATTTTGAAATAAGGAACTATTCAGAAGTCACTAAGGCTATGTGGGGAGCATTCTAGCTAGTAGGAGAAGCCTCTAATTGGTGGATGAACAAGAAGATGGAACTTGGAATAAGTTCTCTTAAGCTGACTTGGAATGAGTTTGTTGAAAGTTTTTGAAAGAAGTGGTTACCCTAACTCTTTTTCAATTAAAAACTCATTGATTTCCAAAATTTGAAACAAGGAGAAATGTCAGTGGATGAATATGGAAATAAGTTCACTTGTCTCTTGAGGTATGTGCCAATGTACCAAAAGGATGAGCGATTTCAAATCAAAAAGTTAATTATGGGACTTAATAACTAAATAGGTGGAGAGGTGGATGTACATGGTCCAACCACTATGGACCTAGTCTATGAGAAGGCTATCAAACAAGAGCAAAAGCTCAAATCCATCTTGAACTATTAGGAGAAGAGGAATCGTAGGAAGAATGGAGGATCTCAATTTAAGCAAGCTCCTAAGAAGTATGATGATGGGTAGGAATTGCCAAGGAAAGGGAACAAAGGATTCCACAATAATTGGAATGATTCAAGGAAGGATCATTGAGGAAATAACTACAACAATGGTAATTATAGCAAAGCTGGAGGGAATGGAGGAAATTCTGAGAGGTCAACAAAAAGAAGAGGCCCAATGAAAGGATGCTATACATGTGGTGGGGATCATTATGCAAGTCAATGTCCTAGAAAACCATCTAGTTCACAACCACATGGTAATTCACTTCCTCCCTATCAGGTTGCATTTCAGCAAAGGATCCATGTAGTAGTGGACAATCGGTAAGCTAAATACTAGATCACCCCAGTGGAAACTCTAGGTACTTTGTTTGGTTTACCTATTTCCATACTTATTGATACCGAAGCCACAATTTTTTTTGTTTCACCTAGAGTAGCTAATCATATTTCTAGGAAGGTTGGTTTTATGGAAAAATATTGGGTTGTAGAATATGCAAATCAGGCAAGAGTAATGGTGAACCAATGTTTATTTGAGGCAATGGTTGAACATCCAAGTTTCTTAATGGAATTAAACTTGTATATAGCACCCTTATGATCCTATGCCATTATCTTAGGTATGAATTGGTTATAGAAGCATAGAGCTAAGGTGGATTGCCATGCTAAAACCGTAGAGTGTCTAGATGATCTAGGTAATCTAGTATCTTTTCAAGGAACACCTAGAGAAGTAAAACTATGACAAATTTCAGCTGTGGAAATGCATAGGGCAAAAAAAAGAGGTTGCCAACTATTTGCAGTTAAAATGGATAAACTAGAAGAACTCAAGGAAGTCACTCCTCGAGATAAAATCATATATGGTGATACGTAAGAGTTTCAAGAAGTTGAAGAAGGATAAGTGGTGGAATCTAGAGAAATAGATATGGAGAAATATCCCATCTTATGGAAATTTATGGATGTATTTTTAGAAGAATTATCTAGACTACCTCCAAAAAAGAGTATTTGATTTCTCCATTGATCTTGTACCAAAATCGAAACCTGTATCTAAAGTACCCTATAGGATGACTACAATAGAATTAATGGAGCTTAAGGCATAATTGGAAGAGTTTTTGTCGAAGGGATTGATAAGACCTAGTGTTTCACCCTGGGGAGCACCAGTAATCTTCATGAAGAAGGATGGTACCCTACGCTTGTGTATAGATTATTGAATGCTTAACAAAGCTACATAAATAACAAGTATCCATTACCACATCAATGATCTTTTTGATCAAATGCAAGGAGCGACAATATTTTCAAAGATTGATTTAAGATCCGGTTATCACCAACTAGGATCAAATAGGAAGATAGTTTAAAATGCTTTTAGGACTAGATACAGACATTATGAGTTCATAGTCCTACCCTTTGGACTTACGAATGTACCTACAACATTCATGAACCTAATGAAAATGTATTTAGAGACTACTTGGGGTTTGTATTAGTGATAGGTCTAGATAATAGCTTGTTTTTTGTTGGTTTTATGTAGACTTTAAGATACTTTTAAACATACTTTCTAAACAATATATTCCATATCATACTATCCTTTTTATATCCATTATGTAGACCTAAACCCAAAAACATGGTGATGGAATTATGGTTTAATATATTAGCATTAAATGGTTTATATGAATGTGTATGGGAATGTTGATGGAATGCTATGTTTAATTATGATAGTTATCCTTGTGTATGTGTTTTGTGAAACTAACTTGTTTGCAGCTAAAGGAGGAACCACAATACACAACAGTTGCAGGATGAACCTGTAGCAAAAGGGCGTTGGACACCAAATAGGGGAAACTGCAAAAAAGTTGAACATGATGATCATTGGTTGAAGGCACTTAATGAAGATAGAACACTGCTATTATAATTAAGTTAATAAAATTGAAGAAGAGGTCTTTCTCACATGGGACTTTGATAGATGGGCGTATGATTGCATGCATTCTATTTTGACAGAGTTCTAGTTTTGATAGGATTCTCCTTTTTTTATTGTAGGTTGAATAATTCCAAGTCTTAATTCTACGCTCTAAATATTCAGGAGTGGGAGTTAAATGACTTAAGTTGTTGCTTGTTGTGGGATTGTGAAAATATCAACCTTGTAAACTTTTGTTTTTATTATTCTCCTAAAGTGTTTTATGCCATTTTACCCATAAGAGGTGGAAACTGCTTGACCACCAAAGGGTGAAAGACAATGTAATGCAAAGAAGTTATCAAGTATCGCTTATCCCAGGAAAAGGACAATTAGGGCCAGGTTCTAATTTGGAATCTTCTAAAATAAGGTTGTGGGTCAAAATAGGGTGTTATAAGAGCATCTATGACATGCATGCAAGTTGTCATAAGATGCTATGACAGTATGACAGATTCCCTATGACAGAATATGCTATTTTTAGACCCCAGGCGCCCATGCATAAAAGATGCCTTATGACAGCTGTAAGAGCATCTATAAGAGGCTATTTTTGGTATTTTTGACCATTTCAAGGAGGGAGGCATGGGTTTTTCTAGGTGGTATTGCTGCCTATTGTTTGGTGAAACCATGGTGGTTTTCATCCTCACAAATCTCTATAAATTGGGGCCTTGAGCTAGTGTTATTAAGAATTCAGTTTTGCAGGGGTAACAGGGTGCTGCTGGATTTATAGGGAATGATAAGAGAAGTCTATTGCTGCATGTAATATTGAAGATTATCAGTAATATACTTGCCTCTCTTTGGTGGTGGAGTTTTTTCCCTTCGGGGTTTCTCCACGTAAATCTGTTGTTGCATGTGTTATATTGTTCTATCTCTCTCTCTCATTCTTTCTTCACACTAAGGCTAAGGTTAATCTTCATATTTCAGATTTGCATTCACACATTTAAGTTCATATTGCAAGCTTTCTTCACCTTGTTTTTCAACATTTGGTATCAGAGCTAACGGTTCTGTTAAGGAAGGGTCGCTTTCCTTTTAGAGTGTTGAAGGTTTTTTGCTGCAGTGGGAGCTTTTGTGTTGTGGGTTTTGCAGATTTGTGAAAGATTGCATACCATGGCCTCCACCTCTTGTCTAGATATTGAGAAGTTCAATGGAACTGGTTACGAGATGTGGAAGTTGAAAGTGGAGGACCTTCTTGAGGAAAGAGATCAGTGGTTACCAGTTTCAGTTGAAAAGAAGCCATCTACTTCAACCTTGTCAGATGAAGATTGGAATAAGTTAGACAAGAAGGCTCAAGGGACTATTCGGTTGTGTCTCACAGATTCTGTCCTCCTGAATGTCTCTTTAGAAGACACAACATACAAGCTTTGGAGGAAGATAGGTGAAATCTACCAAACTAAGAGTTTGTCTAACAAGTTGTATCTCAAAAGATGTTTGTATTCATTAAAGATGAAGGATGGTGAATCTATTGTTGAACATTTGAATGCTTTTAATTTGATTATAAGTAAGCTTGCATCTATTGATGTTAAAATAGAAGATGAGGATAAATGCATTTTATTGATTTGCTCTTTGCCAGAATCTTAGGAAAATTTAGTTATTGCTATAACAAGTGGTGGTGCAGAACCTAAGTTGGATACTATTATTCCCATACTTCTTTCAGAGGAGATGAGGAGAAAGACCATGTGCAGTGGCTCCCAAGATGCCTTGCATGTGCGAGGTAGGCCCAAGGAGAAAGACCCTAAAGGGGATAAGAAGAAGGATAAGTCTAAAGGACAATCTAAGACCCCTGGAAAGAGCAGAGTGAAGTGTTGGAACTGTGGTAAACGGGGACATGTGAAGAAGGAATGTAGAAACAAGAAAAAGAATGCAGATTCCTCTACGGAAAAGTCCTCTGATAACGGTGATTCTGATGCTTTGATTATTTCAGCTAACATAGTTTGTAATGATGCTTGGCTTATTGATTCAGGTGCTTCCTTCCATATGACTCCTCATAAGGAGTGGTTTTCTACATACAAAGAATATGATGGAGGAGAGGTCTTCATGGGTGATAATAGCTCACAAAAGGTTATTGGTAAAGGAAAGGTAAAGTTGTGTTTCAGTGATGGGAGGGTTAAAACCCTTGATGATGTTTTACATATTCCAGGACTTACAAAAAGTTTAATTTTAGTTTCCAAGTTGAATGATTCTAGGATGCATGTGACATTTGACAAGTCTGGTTGCAGGATGGTAAGGGGAAGTTTGGTGGTTGCTAAAGGATCTCGGACAGGGAATTTATTTACGCTACATGCCTCTAATTTTTGTAACTCCTCTTTTGTAACTAGCACTGAAAGTGCATGTATGTTGTGGCACCATAGACTGGGTCACATTGGTGAAAAAAGGTCTTAGGACCATACTTGATAAGAAACTAGTAGACGGTATTTCTGATTATTCTGTTGGATTTTTGTGAGGCTTGTGTGTTTGGTAAACAAAACAAGTCATCATTTCCTAAAGGAACTAATAAATCTAATGGATTGTTAGAACTTGTTCATTCGGATGTGTGTGGTCCAGTGGATACAGATTCTTTGGGTAGATCTCGTTATTATGTTTCCTTCATTGATGATTACTCAAGATATACTTGGATTTATTTTATACATTCAAAATCTGAAGTTTTCACCAAATTTAAGGAAGTTAAGGCATTGGTTGAAAAGCAAATAGATTATAAGATAAAAGTATTGAGATCTGACAATGGGGGTGAATATTGTTATAAGGAATTTGATGAGTTTTGCAAACATGCAGGAATTGTTAGGAAAAGACTACAC
This sequence comes from Sequoia sempervirens, assembly GCA_007258455.2. Classification (NCBI taxonomy): domain Eukaryota; kingdom Viridiplantae; phylum Streptophyta; class Pinopsida; order Cupressales; family Cupressaceae; genus Sequoia; species Sequoia sempervirens. Next base: position 978,283,808 of record VDFB02271358.1, read on the forward strand.
CTTACACACCCCAACAAAATGGGGTATGAGAAAGGAATGAGCAGAGTATTAATGGAAGAGCCTTCGGAGCATGTAGTAGTACTTTAAGTTGACAAAATTCTTTTTGAAGGAGAACATTGGTACTACTTGTTATTAATTAATAGATCTCCTTGTAAAGCTCTTGTTGATAAAACTCATATAAGAAATGTGGTTGGAGTAAAAATCCTTCAGTTTCACATTTAAAGGTCTTTGGTTGTGAGGATTTTGTTCATGTTCCTCAAGAGAAGTGGTCTAAATTGGATCCCAAATCTCAGAAATGCATATTTGTAGGTTATGGTGAAAACGTTAAAGGTTATAAACTTTGGAATCCACTAACACGAAAGATGATATTTTCCAGAGATGTTATTTTTGGGGTGAAACCCGCTTCGAAGATGTGCATTAAAGGAAAATTAGCATTCATTTTGAAACTAAGCAAGAAAGATGCACATGTGGAAGAGATGGACAGAAAGGATGGAGAAGAAAAGGGAATTCGATAGATAAGATTTAGCAGAAGAGGGTTAGAAAACAATGAGGATGAACATGAGGAGGAACCTCTTACTCCACCTTTGAGAAGATCCACAAGACAATGAAATCCAGTTGACAGGTATAGCCCACCTGATTTTCGTTGTAAATTTGCTTTGTTATGTACTGATGATGAACCTAGATCATTCAGGGAGGCTCTCTCTTTAGAAGAATGTGAGTCTTGGATGCAGGCCATGCATGATGAGATGATGTCTTTGAAAAACTGTGACACCTGGGATCTTGTTAGTTTTCCCAAAGGAAGAAAGGCCATTGGTTGTAAGTGGATATATAAAAAGAAGTTTGGTGCAGACGGAAAGTTGGAACGGTACAAGGCTAGATTAGTGGCCAAGGGCTACTCCCAGAGAGAGGGAGTTGATTTTGGTGAAATATTCTCTCCTGTTGCTAAGTTAACCTCTATTAGATTCATTTTATCCATTACTGCTGCTTATGATTTAGAAATAGAACAAATGGATGTTAAAACTGCTTTCTTGCATGGGGATCTAGAGGAAGAAATTTATATGCAACAGCCTGACAGTTTTGTTGTGAAAGGAAAAGAACACTTGGTTTGCAGGTTAAAGAGGTCTCTATATGGTTTGAAACAGTCACCTAGGATGTGGTACCAGAAGTTTGATGCATTTGCATTAAATATGGGTTTTGTTAGAAGTGATGAGGATCACTATGTTTATTTTAAAGTTATTGATGATCAGATACTGATTATTGTCTTATATGTGGATGATATGTTGTTCATTGGTAACAATAAGGCAATGATTAGGGAACTTAAAACTTAGCTTTCTGGCACATTTGATATGAAAGATTTAGGGGCTGCTAAATATATTCTTGGGATGGAAATCATTAGGGATCAGATTCACAGAAAGCTTTGGTTAAGTCAGAGCAAGTATGTTAACACTATTTTGCAAAGGTTTAATATGCAAGACTGTAAACCAGTAAATATTCCATTTCCTATTGGTACTAAGTTGAGTTTAGACATGTGTCCTAAATTGGATGATGATATTGATGAAATGTCTAAAGTTCCTTATGCTAGTGATGTCGGTAGTTTAATGTATGCAATGGTTTGTACTAGACCAGATATAGCCCAAGCAGTGGGAGTTCTAAGCAGGTTTATGTCTAACCCTGGTAAAGAACATTGGACTTTTGTCAAAAGGGTATTCAGATATTTGCAAGGCACTTCTAATTACTATTTGGTTTATCATGGTACTGACAATGTTGATAAGTCATTGGACATACAGGGTTTTGTTGATGCAGATTGGGCAGGTGACTTGGATAGTCGAAGGTCCACTAGTGGCTATGTGTTTACTTTGTTTGGAGGAGCAGTGAGTTGGATGAGTAAAAGACAACCTACAGTTGCTTTGTCTACCACTGAAGCAAAGTATATGGCTACTACACATGCCTCTAAGGAGGCAGTTTGGTTACAGAGACTTGGTAATGGTATTGGTTTTGATTGCGGGATAGTAGGGATTGGATGTATCATGCTTGTACTAAGCATGTTGATGTTCAATATCACTTTGTGTGAGAAATGGTTGAGAATGGATAAGTCTTGATTGAAAAAGTTGACACTTTGGATAATGTCACAGATTCTCTTATGAAGCCAGTCACCACGGAAAAGTTCTCTTGGTGCAGAAAGGCCATGGGCCTTGATCATTGTACTTAATTCTATGTAATTGTATCTCTATAGGTGTAATTTACAATGTATGATGTCAAATGGGAGAATGTTAGGATTTAGGTGTCATCAACCTTGTAAATCCTTTATTTTATTATTCTCCTAAAGTGTTTTGTACATTTACCCATAAGAGGTGAAACTGTTTGACCAACAGTGGTGAAAGAGACTATGTAAATGCAGTGTTACCGTTACCGTTTATCCTTATGGAAAAGGACAAATTAGCTAGGCATCCCACCTTGGAATCTTCTAAAATAAGGTTGTGGGTCAAAATAGGGTGTTGTAAGAGCATCTATGACATGCATGCAAGTTGTCATAAGATGCTATGACAGTATGACAGATTCCCTATGACAGAATATGCTATTTTTAGACCCCAGGTGCCCATGCATAAAAGATGCCTTATGACAGCTGTAAGAGCATCTGTAAGAGGCTATTTTTGGTATTTTGACCATTTCAAGGAGGGAGGCGTGGGTTTTTCTAGGTGGTATTGCTGCCTATTGTTTGGTGAAACCATGGTGGTTTTCATCCTCACAAATCTCTATAAATTGGGGCCTTGAGCTAGTGTTATTAAGAATTCAGTTTTGCAGGGTAACAGGGTGCTGCTGGATTTACAGGGAATGATAAGAGAAGTCTATTGCTGCATGTAATATTGAAGATTATTAGTAATATACTTGCCTCTCTTTCGTGGTGGAGTTTTTTCCCTTTGGGGTTTCTCCACGTAAATCTGTTGTTGCATGTGTTATATTGTTCTATCTCTCTCTCTCATTCTTTCTTCACACTAAGGCTAAGGTTAATCTTCATATTTCAGATTTGCATTCACACATTTAAGTTCATATTGCAAGCTTTCTTCACCTTGTTTTCAACATTGCTTTCAATAAAGATTCCCTCGGTTTGTATATAACTGTTGGTTGAATCCATAGGTTAGTTGGTTTTTCGTAGTTTTATGTTATTTGTTACTTTTAGTTTGAAACATGAATCTTCAGAATGATTGAGTACGATTTATGCAAGAATATTTTGTAATCTTTCATCTTATGCAATAAATGGAGATCAATTCATGGAATGCATGAAATCTATTAAATAGATTGAGTTTAGTTAAAGTGGGAACAATTACTTGAGTAGGCCACTCAAGGTATTGTTCTTCACTTCACCTTTTAGTTATTTATTTGTGTTGATAGTTGTTATTAGTTTATTATTGTTCATGAATCGTATGCAAGTTAATTGAGATTTCATTTCTTGCTTATTATGAATGAATTCTTAGGAACATGCATGTAATGATCATTAGTAACACTCTGGAGGATAGTTCAATTGATTCAGTAGTCTTTAACAAGTTTCCAGTTAACATAGTTTCATTTCGTTAGCAATAGTTCAGTCACAACCTTTACTGTAGGTATCCGTAGCAACTAGTTTCAGTTTATACTTTTACTGTTTTATAATTTTGTGAATTTCCAGCAATTAGAATTACTTCAGGAGGATATTTTAAGTAGTTTAAGTCCATGAAGGCATATATAATGATGCACCATCATAAGCTTATGCACCTTGGTCGATGATTTAATGTAGTCTTAAGTAGTGTAAAGTGGATTGCTCAGTTAATTGACCCTTTGAATTGAGTGGATTCCACCTAGTTTACAAAACATTAGCTTAGAATCAACATTTTTGGCACCCTTGTCAGGGATGGTGCTATCTTCATAGACCTATTTTTACAATTTTCATAGTTAAATTCTTCTTTTCAAAGCATTAGGATTGTTAGATACCATCCTTTTCAACACCAGGATACTAAAATTGTGCAGGATCGCTAGAATTAAAGTCATATTTCATGTATGCGGAGATAGAGAGATCCCTTGGGTAGGTTCCTTCCCTCACACGCCAGGAAGCTATTGCAAAAATTGGTGACCCTAGTACTTAGAGTAAAGGTACCATTGAAGAAGAAAATTCCTTTTCACCAACCTCTAACGTACATACATAAGGAACATACCACACCATGGGTGATGCAATAGATGATGATGATGCTTGACCAACATTTGGGTTTCCTATTATTGACCAACAAAGGGCTACAGTGTTGAAAAACATCCCTCCTTTGGCCTTGCCAGTTTTCTATGGGTTAATAACTAAAGACCCAGATACATTTCTTTTTGAATTTGATGTCTTATGTAGAAGTTATGATTATCCTTCTAATGCATATAGGTTGAAGCTTTTTCCTGCCACTCTCAAGGATGCAACTTTGAGATGGTTTATGGGATTAGGTAAAGATGTTCCTGATTAGGACACCGTGAAGATATTGTTCTTGGAGAAGTATCAGGACTACTGTAGAGAACCTGACAGGAGGAAGGATGATATATTCCGAATGAAAAAAAAGGATGATGAGCCTTTAGAGGATTATGTTGAAATTTTTTAATTTGCTCTTAATAAAAACCCCCAAAACAAGCTGTCAGAAGAGTCTCTCAAGCTAGTATTTTTGAGAGGAGTTAATGAAGAGTGTATTGATTCCCTCAACCTTATTTAGAGAGGAGACATCTCATAAATGAAATTTGAAGAAATTTTTAAGATATGCATAAACTATTCTAGTACCTTCACAAAAAGGCCAAGAGAAAATAGAACATCAGTTCTTAGTAAATCATCTACTAGGGTTTCTAAAGTAGAGTTGAGCAATCTATTATCCAATACGAAAGAGGATATAATTAGTCATTTGGAAACATAATTGGATACTCTCCACATTAAGAAAAAGTAGGAGGAAGTTGAGGCTATGCTCACATAATATTGTCAAAGCTGCATGCAGAGAAAAGCAAATTGTAAATGCAAAAGAGTGGCCAGCATCCAATAGGATAAAGTTGAGAAGCCTGATTTTCAAACCATTGAAGGAGATGATGGATAGCTATTTTATATAGCACAAAGGAGGCCATGGAAATAGAGACAAGGTATGCGACAAGATCCCCTTAGCTTTAATTCATCTTTTCCTATTGGCAACCAAAATTTCTTTGCTTGGAACTCTCAACCCTGGCAAGTAAATCAAAACTAGTGGAAAAATACTCAATGGCCAAACCCTCAACCAAATAGGAACTAAAAAAAAAATCCTTGGCCACAACAAAATTTTCCAAGTTCCAATTATAATCCACAATGGCCAACTCAACAGAATCAATGATAGCGTCAATGGAAAAAAGGCCAACAATAGCAGCAACAAAATATGAATTGTCAGTAGCCCTTGCTCCCTCCTCCACAAAAACAACAAGATATAATGCCTCCATCAAATTCTACATCCTAGTCACCCAAGCAAAAAATAATCACCCAACCTGCACCTAACCCTAACACTAAGCCTATTCAACAAGCTTATACTAACGAAACTATGCAATACCCCACTTATGGGGTAGAGGTGAGTGATGTCCACCTCAGATCAGGAAAACAACTTGCTAGACCTTCATCCCCCCAAATTACAAAAATGGAGGATGAGGAACTTGCAGTTGAGGCTTCTGATAAACCACCTTTGGAGCCTGAACAAAATCAGGTACCCCAAACTACCACAAATCCCAAGCCACCTTTTATTAAATGCCTAGCTCTACAAAAGCATCACATAGAGGTGGAGACAGACCTTTTAAGACAGTTGAAAGATGTCAACATAAAAATCCCACTTATCCAAGCTATCAAAGACATCCTTATCTATGTTAAAATAGTAAGGGATCTTTGTCTTCAAAAACTAGGTAGGAAAAAGAAAGATCGACATATAGTTCATGTCTTGGGGAATCTTACGGATATCATGTTGGGGAACATTACAGTCCCTAAGTATATTGATCTTGGTAGTCTATTTGTGGACGTTAAGATTAATGGGACCCTCATTAAGAACACTTTGATAGACTTGGGGGCATCCATCAATGTCATGACAAAAGAAATAATGCAGTTGCTTTAGTTGATCAACCTCAGGCCCACACAATCTATCTTGCAATTAGTTGATAGGTCCACGATCAAACCTGAGGGAATTATTGAAGATCTAGTTATTGATTGGATTCTTGGGAATACCCTTCATAATTCATAGTATTGTAACCCAAAGTTAATCTTGTAGGTTACACACTCATCCTAGGCAGGCCTTGGTTGGCCACAACCGATGCATTTATAGGCTACAGATTTGGCAAAATGATAATATCCAATGGAACAATTACAAAGAACTTGGTTCTTTATCCACCTTCCCAACCATATGTAGACCTTGAGCACACCATTTGGCATAATTTGGGTGAGGAGGAAGATAACTATTCTCTGCAGACACTGATGACTATAGAGTGCAACCCCTTATTGGATGACTAGGGTGAAGATGAGCTCATTGCTCATATAATCCAAAATGACTGTGGTAGGATCCCACAACAACATGATTGTCTCATATGCCTACAAGACCCATTGCAAAGTATTATGCCTATTGATTCTACAGAAGAGATATCACAGCTATTTCATTCATTACTTCCTTAACAATGTTTACCAATCATACCAAGCCTTGATCTCTCGTCAGTTCAAGAGTCATCAAAGGAGTTGGAAATTATGCCAAGAAGGAAGTTAAATATTAACAATGCCTTGATTGAGGAACAACTGAATTCTCTGCAATCAATACTATAGGCACACTTACTCGCATATGCATGGATTACCATGATATGAAGGGCATTGATCCTGATTTATGCATGCACAAGATTTACATTAATGATGACCACATACCTATAAGACAACCACATAGATGCATGAATCTAGCTCTAACAGAGATAGTGAAGACTGAACTACAAAAGCTTTTAGATGTAGGTTTTATATACCCCATATCAAATAGTGAATGGGTTTCACCATTGGTAATAGTTCCTAAGAAAGGTGGGAAATGGAGAGTCTGTGTTGATTACAAAGAGCTAAATGCTGCCACAAGGAAGGATCACTTTCCACTGCCATTTATTGATCAAGTTCTTGATTCTTTGGCAAGAAAGAAATATTTTTCATTTCTTGATGGTTTCAATGGTTATAACCAAATCAAGGCTGCACCAAAAGATCAAGATAAGACCACATTCACCTACCCCTGGGGAACCTATGCATATTTTGTCTTACCTTTTGGTTTGTGTAATGCTCCCAGCTACCTTTGAAAGAGTTGTACTCAACATATTTTTTGATTTTGCACATGACTGATGGAAATATACATGGATGACTTCACCACTTATGGTGAAAGTTATAAGGAAGCTCTTAGTAACTTAGAAAAAGTGTTAAAAAGATGAACAAAACACAATTTGTCTTTGAGCAATGAAAAATGTTTTATGATGATTCATGTGTGTTAGATGAAGTACAAGATTTATAAAGGTTAAAATATTTGAATATGATTGATTTCAATGTTTCAATGCAACACCAAAGACAAACTAATGATCATGAAATTAATGAAGGTACAACTCAAAATGATAATATTGAAAACTTACTTATTTTGGACCCTATTAATACTTGTGGTAATGAATGGACCCTACTGATGCAAGGGCATCACACCTATCTTTTCTGGTTTGCACATTTTCATTTTTTTGCTTTTTGGTCTTAAGTTTATTTTGGACTTGTTTTAATCTAGGGACAAGTGGTAGAAATGTGGGGGAGAGTTCTTTCCCTATAGGCAGAAACACAAAGAACAATTGCAACAATAAAAAAAGGAGAAAAAGCAAGGAGTAATAGTCATAACTGTTATGGAAAAGAGAGATCGACCAGAGTATGAGCATGGCATTTTTGTCTAGAATATACGATTTTCTTGGTCTGGCAAGGAGTTGAGTTTGTATGTTGGGGGTTTATAATTTTTTCAGCCAATAAAGAGATCAGTGGTTTTTGGTGTTAAGAAAGGAGATCCCTATAGAAAGAGGTCGATGAATTAGTTGGAAGAAGTTGACTTGGTAATTGGAGAGGGTGAACCGTCATTGTAAATAGTCGCTTGGCATTGTGTACTTGACTTTTGCTAGAATTATAAGCAATTGAATTTAGTTTCATTTCCATGGCTACTTGATTCCGTTGTGTTTTTATACTTTGTTTCTAGATGATAATGCTTGTGGTCTTTGAGTTTCTTTTACTTGAATGAGGAAGGAGTTGAATGCTAGGTCAAAATATCAATCTGCTACATATTAAACTTTGTTTCTTGTTTTTGGAGCTTGTTTCCTTGGTATTACATGTCTTTGCCAAAAGAATGAGTTTGTTTTGTTCATGTATTTTTGGCTTGGTATCGAGGTAGTTTTTTTGTAGCCTAAAATTGCTATTCGTCATTTTTCATGCTCATTGAATGAAGTGTCCCGTAGCATGTGGTTCCCTTCCTCTTTGTTTGCAATTTCTAGAGGTGCATTGTTTGGAATGATTCAACTTGCCTTATCATTTTCTCCTTTGGTAAGTGGTGTGATTGCCGATTTGTTATTGGTTTACCATTACAACCAATTTTCCATCATTTTAGTATCAAATCTTGAAGATTTGGGGTTGTTGAGGAGTGAGAAAAATTTCATCAAGAGCACTGAGAGGTAGAGGAGCTTGAGGAAGAGGTAGAAGAGGACATGATGATGGAGTCCTTGAATTGTTGCAAAACTTGACTGCACAAATAGATGCCATGGAGAGGGCACAGTGAAGAGGAACACTAGTGGATGATGCCAATGAAGTTGAAGAGGAAGAACAACCACAAGTGAATGATGAAGAAGAGGAAGAAGAACCAGAAGCAGTGGAAGAAAGATTAATTATAACGGTGATGAATGTGGGAGCCAAACCAAAAATTGAGGTTCCAATGTATTCTGGAAGTCTAAATGTAGAAGAGCTCATTAACTGGATCAATGATCTAGACAAATATTTTGAGTACGAAGGAGTTGCAGAAGAAAGAAGGGTGAAATTTATTTGTACAAGGCTTAAAGGCCACACAACAATGTGGTGGGACTATGTGCAGTTGGAGAGACGAAAGAGAAATAAGGAAAAGATAACCTCGTGGGACATGATGGTTTCCCAGTTGAAGACGAAGCTTCTTCTGATAGATTATCAAACTAATATTTTCAAAAGATTGCAAAATTTGAATCAAAAGGATATGTTGGTAAAAGACTACATGGAAGAGTTTTATAAGTTGGTGATTTGATCAGGCCACATCGAAGAAGATTTGGAAAAGGTGGCAAGGTATCTGAATGGGTTGAGATACATTTTGCAGGATGAGTTGAGTTTAGTGTCACCAAGAACTTTGGAGGAAGCATACCATTTTTCCATTAAGGTAGAGGAGAAGATTATGGGGAAGAAAAATCAACAAGGTCAGGGAAGGGGACGAGGCTATGCAGAAAAAATGATAGTAGCACCATCAAGATGGAGAAGCAAGTGGCTCTAGAGGGCAAGTTAAGTAAAAAAAAGGAAGTTAAGAGGATAAAGGAGAAAGATATGTTAGGAGCGATGATTATCAGAGAAGAGGTAGAGGTTTTTGCAAGTAAATGTTTCAAGTGTAATCAATATGTGGGTCACAAGAGTTGGGAGTGTCCAGAATCTTCCCAAGGAGGGTACACAAGGATTGAAAGAAGAAATCAGGTTTTGCAGGCATATTAGGAGAGCGCGGGATCATTTTATCCAAGAAAGGAAGAACCTGAGTCAGGAGAATCTCTATTGTTCAAAACAGTGTTGTTGAAAGTACCGAAGGAAAGTAACGAAGTTGTACAAAGGAAAACTTTATTCAAGATGAAGTGCAAAGCTAAAGGTAAGTGCTACAAACTAATCATAGACAGTGGTAGTACTGAGAATATTTTTGCTATTGAAATGGTGGAAAAGTTAGGATTTAAGAGAACTACACATCCTACACCATATAAGGTTTCTTGGTTGCAAAAAGGTTATCAGTAGTTGGTAGATGAGCAAGCTTTGGTTGAATTTCAAATAAGTAGTTATAAGGATAGTGTTGTGTGTGATATCATTCTGATGGATGTGTGTCATGTGGTACTTGGTAGACCTTGGCAGTTTGACCGAAATGCCATACATGATGGGAGGCATAACACCTACACTTTGAGAAGGATGGTCTTAAACATACCTTGTTGTCATTGCAAGAATCAAAGGAGGATAATCATAACGACAATAGTAAGGTGATGTTGATAAGAGGAAAAGAGTTTTTAAATGGAAAAGAATCAAAGGAAGTTGCAGCAGTAACCAAGGAGGTGAACCTTCATTTTCTTCAAGGTCACGCAAGTGTAAATAGTGTTGATTTGTAGGTAGGACAACCAACAACACGTGTTGACATAGATGACTGTGAAGTTGGGGTAGCCATTGTTATTCCGAAGGATGCAAAGATACATGGGAGTTTAGAACAAAGTGTCAAGATGAATACATAGGCACGAATCTGCATGGAAAAAGTGTGGAGATAGCAAAAGCAAATGTGGATGATGATCTGACTCTTCTAATTGAGGAAGTTGAGAGAGAGTGGCTCAAACTGACAGGAGGTGAGACAAATGGTGCAACAATCAATAGTGAGGTAAGATCTTCATTTTCAAAGCCATTGGATTCAGTTGAAGTTGATTCTCGAGAAGATGCAAGGATTGCAGTGGAGAGGGAAATGCAAAACAGATGGGAAAGGTGCAACAATGAGAGGCTTACTGAAGAGTGGGCTAAGTATATTGGCGATGATGAGATGGTGTGTGGAAATGGCATTTTTACCTGGAGAAAAACCAATGGGAAGAACATGAAGACCGTATTAAGGAGTTTGATGTATGAAGGTCCGACCAAATGTTGGAAGACAAGAAAGACATAATAGTCGTGGGTGGTCATTTCTTAGCATAAGGGGTATGCTACAAGTGTTGAGAAACTGGAAGGGTAGTCCTACTACCCAAACTCCTTTATGAGCTACGCTCACAAACAACTCCCTTGAGGAGCCTGATGCAAGGGCATCACACCTATCTTTTTTGGTGTGCACATTTTCATTTTTTTGTTTTTTGGTTTTAAGTTTGTTTTGGCCTTGTTTTAATCTAGGGACAAGTGGCAGAAACATGGTTGGGAGTTCTCTCCCTATCGGTGGAAACACAAAGAATAGTTGCAACAATCAAGAAAGGATAAAAAGCAAGGAGTAACAGTCATAACTATTCTAGAAAAGAGAGATCGACCAACGTATGAGGTGTGCATTTTTGTTTGGAATATATGGTTTTCTTGGTTTGGCAAGGAGCTGGGTTTGTATGTTGGGGGTTTAGAAGTTTTTTCAGCTAGTAAAGAGATCAATGGTTTTTGGTGTTAAGAAAGGAGATCCCTATAGAAAGAGGTCGATGACTTAGTTGGAAGAAGCCAGCTTGGTAATTGGAGAGGGTGAGCTATCTCTATAAACAACCACTTATCATTGTGTACTTGGCTTTTGCCAGAATTATAAGCAATTGAATTTGGTTTCATTTCCAATGTTGCTTGATTCCGTTGTGTTTTGATACTTTGTTTCCAGATGCTAATGCTTGTGGTCTTTGAGTTTCTTTTACTTGAATGAGGAAGGAGTTGAATGTTGGGTCGAAATATCAATTTGCTACATATTAAACTCCGTTTCTTGTTATTGGAGCTTGTTTCCTTGGTATTCTGTGTCTTTGTAGAAAGAACGAGTTTGTTTTGATCATGTCTTTTTGGCTTGGTATCGAGGTTGTTTTTCTGTAGCCTGAAATTGCTATTCGTCATTATCCATGCCCATTGAATGGAGCAATGTCCTGTAGCATGTGGTTCCCTTCCTCTTTGTTTGCAGTTTCTGAAGGTGCATTGTTTGGAATGATTCAACTTGCCTGATCATTTTATCCTTTGGTAAGTGGTGTGGTTGTTGATTTGTTATTGGTTTACCATTACAACTAGTTTTCCATCATGTACTCATTTTTTATATTTATCCATAATATCAAAAATTGGATCAAAATAAAGATCACAAAAAAGTTATAGAAAAGGGAAAAATACCATACAATAGGTCAAATAGAAAACATTGAAAGGAAAAGTAGAATTCAATGGTTTAAATAAAAAAATAAAATGTTGAAGTTGGAGAGGAAAATACTAGGTGGGCCCCATATAAATAAAAAATAAAATAAATTGAAGCCTTTTTAAATAGGTAGAAAAAGATAAAAAAACTAATAGAAAAGTGCCTTTATTTACTATAGTACAACAAATTGTGGAAAAAACAATAAAATGAACAAAATTTTAAAAAATTAAAGTACCATGGCCATTGTATGAAAAGATATGGTAAAAGAAAATTTAAATACAATGGTCTTCCTTCCTCTACAATGCTATGATAGGTTTGAAAAATCTTATCTGATGATTACTTGTTTAAAATTTGTCATCTAGAAGACGACTTCTCTTTAAGGGGGATGATGTAGTCAATATATAATATATTTATAATATTTTGTTAATATGGTTGTATTTGACTATCTATTGATTATTTGTGATCTTTTAGTTGGTTATAAGATCTAGTTGGTAGATGGTTGTGTATATTTGAAAACTATTACTCTCTTTAAATAAATCACATGTAGTCAAGGAAAGCAATATATTTCTTTAAAAAACTCATAAGTAAATAAACATATATTTCACTATTGTATTTTTTCATTATTTCAAGTATTAATTTTATTAGAAAAAAAATTAAACAAATGGAAGGGCTTATTTTGAAAGAGGAAGGGTGTGGTTGTGAATGTATGAGTGAATGTCATGGTACCAAGGGGAAGTATTAGGACCAAAAAAATCTCAAAAACCATGTTAGATTTTGTGATTGGATGTTTTAGATTTTTTAATTTTTGGATGTTGGATTGGTTGGTATTTGGATTTTGAATGCTTAGACTTCTAGATATGTAAAGAATTAGGATTTTTGGATTTGGGAGTTTTGAATTTAAATTTTGAATTTTGGATATTTGAGAATTTTTAGATTGTTGGATTTTGGATACTAGATTTTTGGATTTTGGATTGTGGGTTTTGGGGTATGGTTCTCTTAATTTTTTGATTTATTTTGACTCATAAATTCTTCCTAATCTTCAAAATATGTTGACATGTCCAAATTGATTTCAAATTCCTTTTTGTGATCCATTGATGGGATTTTATCTTGAAGTCCCATGAATTATGTGATAGCTTCGTCATTTTGAAATAAGTCAAGTGATATATGAACTTGTTCCTTTGAATTGATGATTTTAGGGTGTTGATGGTCAAGGTTAATGGTAATGGTAGTGGTGTTGTTGGTGTGAATAAATTCTTGTACCTAGCTAATTCTTAGTAGGGGAATTATTCACATGTTAAGTTTACTTAGGTCATAAGATTCCTTCTAGAAGACTTAGTTGTCATAAGTTTTCTCATGTTATAGGATTAAGACACATGTCGTGATCTTTCCTAATCCTATCTCTCACCTTGTATTTATAAACAAGGCTCCTCTTGTATCTTGAAAGCATCAAATGTATTTCACATATTATGAATCTTGTATCATATTGCAATTCTTGCTTGGTGGAATAGAATATTCTATTGTTGCTTCTCTATTATGTGTGTGGAGGTTATTTGGTGTTGTAGATTGATGATCCTTATTTGTTCCTAGCTACTCACTTCAACATGGTATCAAAGTGGGAGTGATTTCAACATGGTATCAAAAACTTGAATCTAGAAAGCCCCTTCCTTTTTCTTAGAGAGTTTCCAACATCAAGTTTTCTATTGTAATTTGAGTTTCTTTTATGATCTTGTAAATTTCCATATGCTCTTCTCTTGTATTTCAGTATGATCTGGAAAATAAAAAATGATTTGCAAAGATCTATTGATCCTATTAACATGTACCTTTTTTGGTAGAGAAAATGAATTTGTTTTGAATCTCATTGATTTCCCTATATTTACTTTAATACACACTAAATTCAAAACTCCAAAATAAATTTACTATCAATACAAATATTGGAATTAATGACTTTCAAAAATATCTATGAGCTATCTAAAGTAGAGCACATATCCTCTTAGAAATATTGTATGGGACTCTAGGTTTTATGTCCCTACCCCAATAAAAAGCTATTACATTATTTATTTTTAAAAATTATAGTTTGTCAAAAGTTTTTTTTTACATAACATTTTTTCAGTTTATTATTTTATTTTAATAATTCTTTATGTTGAATTTATATTTTTATCTATTTGATATTTTTTGATATATATTTTTATTTGACAAATTCATGAAATTTATTTGAAACATTAAATCATTAGTATTTGAACATTAAATTATATCATTAAGAAAATAGTGGAATGTTTGACATATAATAATGTTTAGATTTTATAAAGAGTTATTTTAAATTTTCATATATCGATCTTATAGCTTTTTTTTTTTATTATTATGAATAGAAATTAAAAGAAATATTGTTTTTTAAGTGTTTGAAGTTTTTATAAATAACTGTTTTAGATTTTCATAACTGAGTTTTATATTTTTTCTCTTTGTTATTGCTATGACTATTTTTTTTAATATTCAGTAACATTTAGTCTATATATAACCACCCTCCACAATTTAAACATTCCCATTATCATTCAAATGATTGCTATTAAGATAATGCAATAAATGATTTTGCTTATTCTATTTTTTTTAAATTATTAATTTATTATTTAATAATGAGGCTTTATAATAATAATAATTTTTGGATATCTCATAGTATATATTTTACAATTTTTAACTATCCTTAAACTTGGTTTTTATAAAACAATTCTTCACAATTTGATATCATAATTTTATATAAGATCTTTTTAAAATTATTTTTTATTTTTAATACTTTTTGAAATCATGGTTTGTTTTTTTAATTATTTCAATATCCAAAAAATAATTTAATCGTATATTTGATAAATATAATTAATTGTTGATGAGATTTCAAAGACAATATCTCATGCCTTTGCACTTATGCATAAACTATAAACAATTTTTAGCTTATGAGCTTTGGTAGTAATTTTTTAATACATGTTATAAGCAGATTTGACAATCTCTTCGTTAATATTGGCACAAAGAGCCTTCTTTACAGGGTTAATACCAT
Source organism: Sequoia sempervirens (assembly GCA_007258455.2). Classification (NCBI taxonomy): domain Eukaryota; kingdom Viridiplantae; phylum Streptophyta; class Pinopsida; order Cupressales; family Cupressaceae; genus Sequoia; species Sequoia sempervirens. Next base: position 978,298,955 of record VDFB02271358.1, read on the forward strand.
GAGGTTTGGTTCAAGAAGATTCACCCATTGAGTCAACATTTGGAGTTCAATTAGGTCCTCTAGTCTTCATTGATCTATCTTTTGTCCTAAAATTCTATGCTTTATCTTGATTATAGCACTATGCATTCATTAGTACCTAATTTTTGTATTACTTATAATGCCACCTTATATTTGTTAATAAAAATGTTAGGTTTGTAATTCATCGAAAATAAAAAATGTTAATTGAAATGTCTCAAATATCTCAATATTAGTGAGAAAATATTTCCATTATCCATTAATGTGCAAAGATTATGTGTTACAGAGACAATTTTTGACTTCAAACCACACGATCACAATAATATTTGTGTGGTAGGTAGAAAATAAATTATAAATAGGTGATCAAAGGGTTTTCAATTTGGTAATAACACTTTAGTGATCTCACCTCATCATTATAGTCATCATTTCAACAACATATCAATAAAAGTTTTTTTATCATACCAACAACAAGCTTTGCCATTTGAAGATTTTTTAATCAAATTCAAACATATTTTCTCCTTTTCATGCAATCTTCATTGATTTTTAGCAATCTATATCAATATTCCTCATTTAGTTCAACAAAGAGGATTGTATGGTTGCAAATTTGTATGACGCCAGAGTGTTTGAAGAGTGCATTCTTATTTTTTTTCAATTGTCACACCTTGACAAGTTTAGTCATGAACAATAGAATGATCTTCAATGTGATACCAGTGATTTGAACCTCTAATCACATTAGATTTTCAATATAAAATTGTAGATTTGCTCCATTTTAGTTGTGTTTGACCAAGAGTTAGCAAATTTTAAATGATAAGAAGGGTTTTTAGTTAAATATTTGTTACTATAGAGGTTCATGATTTTATCCAATTTTATATTACACCATAGTTAGTGAATAAATGGTGGTGCGTTGTTTAATTAGTAGATAGTTTTCAAATCTAAATAGTTATTTAAACCTATTTGTTAATAATTATCTTGCAAACAATTCTTACATGGAGAGGTTTTTAGTAACACAAATGATGCAGAGCATGGAGGGAGATCATTAACCAACCACGAATCAATCAACTTTGGACAAACTTTTAACTTTGAAAATTTCAACTTGGTACTTTCTCATAGTTTCATCAACTTCGCTTGTAGCATTCCAAACAATGAAAATTCAACATAACTTTCAAAAGAAATCGAAAACCCACAAACCAATTACCATTCTAGATACCCCTTTCCAAGTTTCTAAACATATCAAAAGTGCAGGGGTGGTTTCTTTGTAACAAACCCTTCAAATACTTGCTGCCACGTTTGACAATAGGCTTAAAAGGGCAAAAATTCACCGTAATTTGATCATAATTTTTAGAAAATAACTCCTAACCACAAACCAAAACCAGTTTAAATACCCATTACACCTTTTTGAAACATATCTCAAAATATCCTAGGGTTTCTTTGGAACAAGACTCTCAAATCTTTGCTGCTACGTTTGCACTTAGGCCTAATTAGGCTCCTACAACATGGCTCTTATTGATTCCACACACTCCAGACCCCAAAAATCCATTCCAAAACCTTAGACACATCCATTTAGGTCTGCACATGCATTTTTCATCACCTAGAATGGCCTCTTAACAACTCTTCAACAAAACCCTACCTTTAGGCATCACTTTTGCTTAAGATCATGAAGAAAACCAACTAGGGCATCAACCTAACTTGCCCAAAACCACATCCCTGCTCCTGCCAACCTAGTAAGCACAAAATACACCTAATCTACCTCCATTCCAATGAGTTTGACAATATTTCAATGGTGGAATGGAGAGTTCTACATTTTTCTTGCTTTCAAACCCTCAAAACAGGGTTTCTAGAACTAGTTTCAGTAAATCTTTTATAAAATCTTCAAAAATTAATGAGAAACTCTCAATCCAAAACCAAAAGAAGCTTAACTCATCCCTCTACCAATTCCAACTCATAAAATTGCACGTTTTGATCGTACCAGGCCATACAAGAGCCTGTAACAACAAATTTTCTATGAAAAACACATGAAAAGAGTGTTGTTTGATATTCAAAATTGAGATTTACAACTTCCAACCTTTTACCAACGTGTACCAATTATTTTTAAAGCATCCCAAACCTTCCCCAACTGAAAAAAACTAACTCCTAACCTTCATCATTTGATTCTTCATATTCCCATTTTTTGCCTTTTTGCACTATGACAACATTTGCAAAATTGACCAAAATTTGACAACCCTATCTAATACCAACCCCACATGACTTATTACATTGAAAATGGTCTATTATGACCTTATTACATTCAACACGACTCAACAACACAAAAACTCAACATTAGACTAACATTGCACAATTTGACTAGGTGCCCCTGCACCAACAAACCAAAACTAAGCCTTTTTTATAGGTCTCTACTTGCTCTTATCCATGCATCATCAAATCCAAAAATACTAAAGAATGATGCAATGGTGTTCTTATTCTTTCTAATGGCCTCCTTTTCTAATTATGAAAATCAATTAATAAATAAATTTCATGTATTTTCATTGAACCAAATTATTTGATCATTTTCCAATAGTAGAGTAAGTAGAGACAGTAGCAGAGGGAGCAAGGATAGAACCTCATCTAGCATATCTTCTTGTTCAATATCATACTCTAATGCCCCCTCCAACATTATAGCCACTAGATAGGGTGTTAATGACAAAAATAACAACACCATAACTAGCAATTTAGAAAATGGTCAATAGTTCCATGCCTAACACAAGTTTGATCACTAGTGTTACTCTCAATTTGTCTTTACTTAAAAGAACAAAATTATCATGTAAGCATTTGACATGAACTTCACAACAACTCAACCTTGTTGTATTTGAGTAGTTTGAATTAAACCCTCTATAATTAAAAAAACTAAACATATCAAGTAAATAATTTGTTTTGTTTCATTGAATATTTTTAAATTATCAAAAAAATACTTATTTTTTTTTAAAAACTAGATATTTTAGAAAATAAAGTAACATGCAAACCTTGGGGCTGTTAATATAATGTAAATAATTTATTAATATTTTATATACACCTATTTTAAAAATACCAAACATTAACAACTCTATAATAATTTTATTGATCATTTTATCTACTTAAAAAATAACTCTTGAACAAATAAAATATCTAAAAAACATGTAAACATTGACCTACATATATATAAAAAACATATATATAGACAAAACATTCAAAACATTGATATACATACATGTAATTTTTAGAAAAAAAATCAATTTTCATGTATGTTGGAGATGTAGGCATGTATTAAAAAAAATAGTTTTTCTAAATTGTTTCAAGACAAACACCCAATCCCATCAACCATAAATAAATGGAAATCCGTTCTAAGTGACCCCATTTTAATTTTAATTTATATTATTTAAAACAATTATTAACTTTTTTTTTTTATTATATATCATTTAAATTGAAAATAAAGTGTAATCACATAAAATATTTTTCATTGGTTATAATTTGGGCCGCTATAATTTGGGTCCTTTCTTCTAGTAATAGAAACAAACAAAGAATTGAAGTCAATAGACCAATCACATCATTTTATTTTTCTTCCTACTAAAATTAAAACTTAAACATTCTCTTAAAAATTAACAATTAATTATGACTCTCCTAAAAACAAGAAAATTAATATTAATTATTTAATAAATTACATATGCAATATTTAATAATTTTTTTTTACATACAAATACTATCATAATATGATTCAGAAATATAATTGATTTTTTTACATACAAATACAAATACTATCATAATATGATTCAGAAATATAATTGATAAATAAATAAAATTATAATAACATACTTACCAAAGACAACATTAACAACGTTCACTCTATTTATCCATTACAGCTCATCTTTCCTAAATCTCAATGTCTAGATTTTCTTTCCAAAACTATAGGCATGCCATTCAACCTTTGGGTACAGTTGCTAGTTATACTATTGGAAGCTAAAAAGGTCGTTGTACTATGTAAAACAAAGGCAGGCACGAGAGAAACTCCGATTCCTTGTTGGTCCCTGCTCTTCTCTTGGCATCCTCCTCTCCTCTCAGACATTTCAACATTTTCAGGAGGAAAAAATGTGAAGGAAAATAGAGAGGATCCAAGAGAAAACAAACAGTAATATATAATCATCACACAACAACCGGGAATCACACAGCTTGCGAAACATATCGCCAATACTGAATAACATGGTGGACTTGAACAAGCAACCGAGTTCGGATGGAGAGTCGAACCCTGAACCCATCAGTAACAACAGCAATACTAACATTAGTAATAATTATGGTCTTTCTTCTAATGGGCTTGTGAGACCCGCCGATCCCTCAGAGAGATACAAAAAGGGTATCACTTTAGGACAGGGTACATATGGTACTGTCTACAAGGCCTTTGATACTCTGGTAAGTTATTATTATTATTCATTTTTGAACTGGTGTTTTGTTTTGATCCTTTTGCAGTTAAACTGTTAATGGTATTGTTCATTTTTTTTTGCTTTTTAAGAGATTTTGGTTGTTTGGAATTCTGTTGTTCCATGGTAATTCTGAAGGAGGAATTTTAGGTCATTGAAATTTTCTTCTAGGGTGTTTTGTTGGGTTCTTTTTGTTCATATATTTTTTTTAAATGCTTTTAGGGTTTAGGATTATATGGAATTAGTTTGTTTGGGAGTGTGTAAACAGTCAAGCCAAGCCATTCTGCGAAAAAGAAGAAGTATAGTTGTGTCTAGTGTCCAGAAATTTTGGATCAGTTTTTACCCCCTTTCGAAATGCTAAACGTCTCTGTTTGGAGACGAGGCACTATGTGGCAGGCCTTGGAACCTGTCTTGGTTGCATTTTTGATTTAGTGGGTCATTTTGAGTTAGTAAGCCATTTTGATCGTGTTTTTACAATGTCCATAATAGTACTGAAATTGTTTCTGGTCAAGAAACCAGCCGCTTTGTCGTATGCCGACTCTTCGACGATGCCTGTCAAGCTACATTAACCTGGAGATCACTTTAATGTGGGGGCCATGCCTGCTGGTTGTTTAACCTGTGCTTAACCTATTGGCATAATAGGTCAATGCCCCACTAATTTTGATTCGTTGGGAGCAGGTCTTCATCCAATAAGACTTTTTGCTATGTTCACTACAGTATGGAAATTTCCTTTAGTCAATAAGCCATCTGGTTTGGCATATGTAGATCAAGAATTCAGTGAAAGCCATTTCTTCCACCACACCCATCAATCAGTTTTAACACGATGACTGCTTAAGCATCAGGAGTGCCTGCCAGGTGTTAAACATGGGCCACCATTTGTATAAATGCCCCATCTTATGCTTGACCATAGACTGAGCAAATAATTTTTAAATTTTATTTTTTGGCATCAGTTGGTTGAAGCATATAATTTTTGAGTCCTTCATTTAGTGATCCATCTAATACGAGCTTGAATATTCCACTTGGTACTCATTGCTCATTGGGGTGGAGAGGTGGGATTGAATTATTGAAACAAGTGAAATGAAACATTATATGGCATCAGTTATTAGTATTACTGTTGGGACTTCTCCCCGGTAACTGGGACTGATTGGGAGTTCATTCATCCTAATATTAATCTGGCTCAAGCGCACTTATTGATAGACTTGCAACCACAATCAAGCCTACTTAACTTGCTATCCCATTTTCAATTTGCCTTGTGTTATATCTGCATTTTAAATTCTTTTCTGCAGCATTATTAGCTCAACTTTAATGGTTGATTTGTAATTGTATGCAATAGTTTTAGGACATTGAAATAGCAACTACATTTAATTTTTTTTTTTCACTATGAAAATGACAATTCTTCCCAAGCTGTCCATATCACTTAGTTACTCATCTTTGCTATTTGGTTTGTGCCATTTGATTTTTTTAATTCCCATGTTACGAGTGCCATTGGATCATGTTTGAGGTGTTTATGCTAGGCTTTCTTTATCTAGAGAAGCTCTCCATAGCATCGCCTTGTTCATGCAAGCATGACAGCCCTTGAGGGGTGAGTCTAGCATTACATTCAGTTGGCTTGGCAAGTGTGGGATTCTATATTATTCTAGCAATGCACCAGAAGCCATGAAATCTATTCTTCATGAGCCAACAAACTCTTGCTTGGCTAAGCTACTGCAACTAGGAGAACTCTTCTGATAAATTCACACAGTACTTGTACTTGGCCTGAACCATGCATGCATGAATCAAACCCATGTTGGTGGCCTAAGACGCCACTATCCTCACCATCACATCCATTGGTAACTTTCTTAAAATTGTCACTTGTGACGAAGTCATGATTGTTTTTCTTTTAAGTGAAATAATTTCCCATGAAATTGTTTTGCAAAAGACAAATTGGGAAAACTAATTCAGTGTGGGGGATTGCTTTGAAACTCTGATATGTGAGGATGGGAAGTACCTAATTGCACAAGTGTTTCCAATGATTCATCAATTCCAAAATATCTTGCATATTTTTTTTAGTTAATAATTAATTCTGATCTGATTTACATAAATGCCATATTTTCTAAGTTGCCAAATTGGGTATGTGTATGCGGGTATGATACATTGGTGTGACAATTTTTTTTTGGCAGTTGGGTATGTTTGGGTATGTCCATACAAAAAACATATAAAAATCATAAATATATACATATTTGCAGCTTAAAAAGTAAAAACAAGAATTAAATTTAGAAACCACATATCATGTATTTGCTAAACAAGAATTATAATTTATACTTTATAATATTAATTATTAATTATTGAACTAATACTACTAGTAACATATGAAAATTTATAATATAATTAATAATAATAATTAATAATATAATATATTAATAATTTAGTATATACAATATTAAAAATTTAAAAATAATTAATAAATTATTAATATAGAATTTCAATTAATAATTAATAATTCAAATTTCAATTATTTAATATTAATATAAGTTTATTATTTAACATTTACATCTATTATATTAATTATTAATTTATTAATATATTAATATAAATTAAACTACAAAATAATAAAATATTAATAATTAAAATAATAAATACAAATACAAGTACAAATTGTTTATATTATGTTATTTAATAATCATTATAAAATAATTAATACCAATAAATTTAAACTTCAAACTTCTAAATTTTAATATTTTCATCATTATGTTAATTAATAATAAATAATGTATTATAAATTCTATAATGATGAAAATATTATAAAGTTTTAAAAATTAAAACTATTAAACAATATTAATAATAATTGATAAATTTAAACTGCAAAGAAAAAAATTAGGGATTCAAAATATTTAATGTTTTAATTTTTAACTATTAAAAACCTACAAAATTACTTGGACTGTGGCTGATGCGGACTGTGGTGGACGCGACCTCTCCTTGTTCACCCCATGTTCTCTCCTTGCAACCCCACGTCCTCTTTTGTCATCAAAATCTACTCCTTTTAGGTTTTCGTTTTTTACCATGTGAAAAAATCATCTTTGAAATGCTCTAGAATCGCCACATCGACTAGGGATTCATCGGGATTCGGCCAGGTGAACCCAGAAATGTTTCAGACTTGAAAAAATCGAAACCTTTCCGATTTTGCAGAGTTTCCAAAATGTATCCGATTCCGGGACGTACTGTACTCGGAATCGGCAGTTAATCTAAACAATTCGGTAACTTGGCATATTTTTAAATTTGTGTCTGTTCTTGGTGCTTGTTAGTCATTGCTTCAATCTTCGTGAAATCCAAAATGTGTATGGTAATGATCTGTTAGTTGTCAATTGTAGAGTAGCTGTGTTCTTTTCAGGGTGTTTCCCCAAATGTTAGTGAAAGTTTACCAACATGGTATCATGGATAGAAACATCCTTGCAAACTCTATAATATGTTAGATTTTTTAATTTGTCAGTTTAGTCAAAATAAGTTGGATTTGTGATATCATAGCTTGTAATTTGTGCATATTATGGCAGCATCCCAACATCAACCATGGTTCATCTTTGTAAAAATGTGGCCAAGTATTGGAATCCTTCTATACAATAGATTTATCCTGTTGAGTCTGGTAGTATTCCTTAGACAATAACTGATAGTGATGTGCCATCCATTGGTTGGATAAACTTCCTCCTCCATCCAATTTGAACTTCAAATATTGTCATCTTGCAACTATGGCACATGGAATGAGATTTCATTTTAGATTAGGGCAACAGTTAGAAGTTTATTAATGTGTTTGCCTATAGAATTATAAGAATAGAGTTGAGTCTGTTTAAACAGGTTGGCATGTCGCAGTAAGATAAAATATTTACTTGCCTTATGCAGTATTGTGAGAATTAATTATTATTTTTTCTGGTTGCCTGCAAGTTAAAAGAAGACAAGATGCTGCCTGTATGTACTGCTATAAGAAAGCACTTGATAAGCTGTATGCAATGATAGGATTTCATTCCAAATTAATATTCTCCTTGCATAGAAACTACCATGGCCGTCTAAGAAGAAATTTGTTTGCATTGGATGGCACTTTTACATCATGTTTTTTCACTTTCTGTCTTCATTTGTACCACTCCTTTTAACCTTTTTGCCCCTCCTGCCCTTGCAGATAAGTTATTGTCAATTGACAATTTTGTAGCTATCTTGCGTGGCCTAAGTTTCATAGGTGTCTTTTTTAGTGTTTTCTTTATTTATTTTTATGTAGGGGATTGTTTTGTTCAGTACTTGTTTTTATCTCTCAGAGCTTTAAAGATATAGGTGTTGGTGCAAGTTCAGCAGTTCTGTGAGTTCTAGATGTACATTTTCATTTTTAGGACTTGTTCATTCATTAGTGATTTTGTTGTATTCATTTAAATGTTTGAAATTTGTGCTGGTTTGTGCCAGATTCAATCTTACCTTTTGTTTAGTTCTGTATTTTTTTTTCAAATTCTTACAGGTTGTGATATGCTATGTAGACAAACAAAACTGTTGCAGTGAAGAAAATTCATCTTGGGGATGCCAAGGAAGGTGTTCATGTGACTGCCTTGCGAGAAATAAAATTGTTGAAGGAGCTAAAGGATCCAAATATAATACAGCTTATAGATGCTTATCCACACAAACGGAATTTACATATCGTGTTTGAGTTCATGGAGAGTGATCTTGAGACAGTCATAAAAGATCGAAACATACATCTTTCTCCGGCTGATATAAAATCATATATGCAGATGACATTGAAAGGCCTCGCTGTTTGCCATAGAAAGTGGGTTTTACACAGGTAACTGTTGGCACTTGGCAGCTTAAGTTGTTGCCTCAATTATTTGGAACAAGGTTGCATCTTAGCTAATTGTTAAATTTGTTAGTTGCAATTTCTAGTATGTCACAGTTATGTCCAAGTCCATTTAGAAGTTTGTAATGCATGGTTTTAATTTTACAGGGATATGAAACCAAACAACTTGTTGATAGCACCTGATGGCCAACTAAAGTTAGGTGACTTTGGACTTGCCCGTTTGTTTGGTAGCCCAAATCGCAGATTTACTCATCAGGTTTGTTTTACAGTTTAAGCTCAAAAGATAGCTGGAATATTTTGGGGATTAACGGGTCTGTTTTGCAGCTTTAGCTAATGAGATAGTTATAACTTTTATAATATTTTTTTGGAGATTAATTTTCTGGGCTTCTCTTGGTATCTTTCTTTCTTATGTATGGAAAAATGAATTTAGTGAAGTTAGAGATTTGTTATGGGTTGCTTTTCATGGAGTAGACTACAAGTATTCTTGGTACTGGTTTTGTGAAAATAAACAAACCATAAAATGGAACACCTCAAGCTATGTATTGGGCACTGAACAAGTATTTTCGTGAGACATAAAGGTCTTTGAAATATAAAAGACCATTACTGTCATCAAGTAGACTACAAGTATTCTTGGTATTGGCTTTTTGAAAATAAACAAACTATAAAATAAACTCCCCAATCCTCAAGGTATGTATTGGGCACTGTACTTCTAAATAGAAAAGACATTCCATAAGGGTTTGAAGGTCTAGCACAGTTGACACTTAAATCAGCTTCCTCTTCCAGGAAATCTCTCTCAGGGCACATCTCTTCTCTCATATGGGGAGAGACTGTCTCAAAAATAAAGTTTCTCACAATTGCATGGAACTTGGTTCTTCCTATATTAGGTTTTGTTGGCAATGCCACCTTGATTTAGGTCTTGAATTGTATTTAGTATTATGTGCAGCAGAATCTGTTTGTAAGTACAGTGAGATGAATTATTGTCAACTAAGATTAAGCATCAAATACTTCTTTGAAAAATATAACTTTGAATTTGTATCCAAGATGTAGTAACTGAATTTTAAGTGATATGTCACTGTAGGGAGTAGCTTCAGCACCTAATATTTGTGCCTAGGTTGTGTCAGACACAACTATTATATTGCAAACTGCAACCTTCTATCATCGTTTGGAAAACACTGCACCTAAATTTGAACCGATAATCTGAAATCGCCAACTCTGATGCCATGGTTATGAGTTCAATCAGAAAACTGCAAAATTCACTGAAGATGCCTGCACAGAAATCTGGAGATCTGAAACTGCCATTAAAATGTAGAATAATGTTAATAGGGACATGCTTTCTTATATCTACAAGCTGATAGCTCTCTAATCATAATTATCAACTTCTACTGTATATATGTCTGCTTTTTTGGTGTGATTTGCTGGACCTAATATTTCAATTTTTTTAATCAATTTTCTAAATACTTATATGAATTGAACACAAAACCCAGAAAAACTAAAACTGGAAAAATCATGAGAGCAAAAGACTGAAACCACAAATAAAAGTTTATTCTAAGCCTTCAATGCAAAATCTACAAGTGAAAAGATAAAAGAGTCATAAGACAACAAATAAAACTCTATGCATATCCTTAAAATGTAAAATCTTTCCTAAACACTAAATTTTTTTATTTTCATTTCAAATTTGAGTTTGTGCTAAGTTATAAATTAACACCTATGGAATATTTGATTTCATATTACTAAAGACAAAATTTTTATCTTCAATTTTGTTTGACACCGAACCACACATCCATCCAGCAAAAACTGAACTCCAAACATAGTACCTGCTGAAACAATTTTAGCTGGGAGAATTGCTTAAAATTGCTTATATTAACAAGGAGAACAACTTACAATATATAGAGGAGGTAGATTACTGTAGACATTTAAGATGTCTAACTACCTCAACTACTAACTACTGTAGCAATAGTATATTATTGACCATTAACAATAGAGAATTATTATTCTAACACCCTCCCTTAATGGTCAATCGTCTAACTAGCCTACATAAAACAATCTGCAGGGCTTTTGGTCAAAAATTCTTCAGAACACTTTGCTACTGCTGAGACCCTCCTTGGATCTGCAGAATGTTAATGACCAAGAGTACCAAAAACCGTCCAGAAAAAAAAAAAAAACAGAGAAGGCTGCCCCTTCTTTAGAAAGCTCTGCAATAAGAGACAAGACCCTGCCATTGACTCTGCCACTTGAGAGGAGTCTGCCACCAACCCTCCCAGAAACCGCAGAACTGCTGACCAAAAAACGTCCAACCTGATGTTGGATAACAAAGCTGCCCCTCCCTGAAACCAGAGACACACCGAGAACAACTGCCACAATTTTGAGGATAAATCGACAAACCGTCGAAACTTTTGCAGATTAGCACGACGCCCGAGAACAGACTGCAAGAAGCCAGTTGTGCCGATGTTCGCCCCAACAACTCCAGGTGCGACCAAAACATACTGCAACAAAGTACGATTTTTGAGGAAAAAATCACCAAACCCAAAAATCCGAAGATTACAAATCATCGTTTTTTGGGAAAAAAATGGTAAAATCCAAATATTAGAGAGCTCTCCCGAACAACAGAAACCCTGACTAGGGTATACAGAAAAAACTTTTAATTTTTGAGGAGAAAATTATAAACCCTCCTGGAATTTTTTAAGGGAAAAAATTATGAAAACCCATACAGATTTTTTTAAAGGGAAAAAAATATTAAAACCCGTAAAAATAATTTTTGCCATTGAATCACTGACTGCCCTCCAACATAATGTTGTTCAAACTGGCCATCTTCACGCTTTTCGAGGCACAAAAAATGAGGAACTGAGAAGAGGTTGAAAGCACAAAACTCAAGGCATGAGTTTCAATACACTGAGGCAGGTTCAGGAACGAAAAACAATGCAAATCTGTTGGCACAAAATTCAAGGCACAAAAAACGATGCACCTAGAAAAATTGGAGACCAACCTAGTTGAGATCTCTAAAAACCCACCAAGAATCTGCAAAAGAAAAAAAATTTCACCTTGGAACAAGGGGTTAAAACCCTAGACGAAGCTTTTGGAAACCTAGCCGCCATGGATGAGCCAGAATGTTGCAGGAACCAGCTCGAAATTCCACAAAATCGTGGCAAGAAGAAACTGAAGTTCGGTTTTCATAGAAACAGGCTCAAAACGTCGCAATTAGGGCACGAATCTTGTCCAAAGTCGTCAGAAATTTGTGCTTAAAGAGATGCAAAAAAACGTGTTCAAACTGTGACCAGTTTTCGTGCTTCAAAGAGTCTTTTAAGACTAATGCTAGTCGCGCACACATAGAGGATCAAAAACGCGGCCCCAAGTCTCTGAAAAAAATGCGCGCTAGAAGAGAAGAAACGCAGGCCAAATGGAAGGAAAATCGTGGCTCAAAATGCGTCAAAGTTGCAGAGAAGAAGCCTCAAAATGGAAGATGAAAGATCGCGTGGGCGTCACAAGAAACAAAGGCAGAGAACACATACAAATCGTGCCTAAAAAAAACGCGACTCCTGAACAGACAAACACGCGACCAAAAAAAAGGCCAACAAAAGGTACATTGTGTGGTTGTAACAGAGTTCGTGCGGCTGTACATCCCGCCACAAAAAAATAGAGGTCGGCGCCCAAGAAGCAAGAAAAAAACCGCAGCCAAGAAGCTTCAAATCGTGCCAACACGCGGGCTTAAAAAACAGAGAAACACGTTTATAGAAAACGCGCCAAAAAAGAATGCGTGTAATAAAAATGCGAGCCAAAAGTTCTTCACATTGCGCGCCAGAAAGAGACTTGATCAGGAAGAGGATCCGCGACCGGAAGGGTTGAGAAAAATTGCTAAATTGCGTCCATAGAGTCCACAAAATACAGCTCGCGCCTAGATGAAACACGTTCAGGAGGAGATCACGTGCAGGAGGAAACAAATCGCAGCTTAAGACAAAAACGCAAAAATGCCTTCGGGTTTTCAAAATTTCCTTCGAATTCTTCCAAAGAAAAAAAAAATGCCCACAAAATTTCAGACAAACACACCCTCGATTCAAATGCAGGAGCCACAAATTTTTCCAAGAGCCACATACAGAGATTTCGAAATTTTACTCACAAGAAAATCTTCGAAAATTTCTCAAGAAGATTTTATCAAATTTTTAATTCAAAAGGAACTAAAAAATCTTAAAAGATTTTTATGAATTAAAAATTCGATTTTGAGCAATCTAGCTCTGATACCATGAATCAATTTGAGCTGGGAGAATTGCTTAAAATTGCTTATTATTAACAAGGAGAACAACTTACAATATATAGAGGAGGTAGATTACTGTAGACATTTAAGATGTCTAACTACCTCAACTACTAACTACTGTAGCAACAGTATATTATTGACCATTAACAATAGAGAATTGTTATTCTAACATCTGCACTGTACAAGTAGGGGGTTTAGTCCCAAGGGTTTTGGTCACCTTTTGTGGTGCCCCAACTTGAACTTGAACATGGTTTGCTAGATTAATCTCATTGCTGCCTCCATCATGGGTGCAGAAGGGCTGTCAAATGAATCTGATTGCAACGGCTCTGAATTTGGGTTTGCTGAAACCTCCTAGGGCGATCCATAAGGTTTACTATTTTCCATTGGGCAATCATCGATTTTTGAGTGCCACTTTCTTGCCACCTGTTACCTTGTCTAGGTCGATCTCTTCAACTTACTATAGGGATTCCAAAGATAGTAAAGGAATTTTTACCTTTCAATGAAGCTAAAAAATCCTCATGCCTTTTGTTCCATTCCAACATATCATCTCTGATAGACAAAACATGGTGGATTCACCAAGACAACCCTTCATCAAACCCCATGTGTAGAAGCTCCAACGAGGAATGATATTTTACTCGCAAAACTTCCATGAGGATTGGTTTATCCATAATACATTCTCTGGCCAAGGGCTGCACAGCAAGCTGAGGGCTTTTAAACTCTGACATCAGCAATTGATGCAATACCAGATGGGGAAGGGAACTAGTTAAATCTAGTTTGCCGTTGCTATCCACCTGGATACTTCTCCCTTTGTTGAAGGCCAGAAAATGGGGTTTGAGGGTTTCAAACTTTCGATCAAGGGTTTTAACTCTCTTGCCAATGCCTAGCAGGACATGTAGGAGTAGGTTCAAAAAAAGTTTCCCTGGTTTCTTCCATGGTTTCGTCATGCTGTGTAGCCTGGCATTTTTTTAGTTCCTCTTTCTGGAAAATAAATATCCTCCATCAATTTCTTGGTCAATTTAAAAAATAAGACTTTCACTTGAACCATAAAAATAGGGTTAGTGTGCTTGATGCCCATGTTGTCAACTCTCCTATACTCTTCTAAGATGCTTTGAACCAGTTCAAAGTCATCCTTTCCCCAATTACATACAACATTCTTAACTGTTTGGTTGACAGAGGGCCATCAAAAGGCAATTCTTTTTTAACAATTCTTACTCTTCCTCAGGGAACAATAGAAATGCAAGGGATGGCAGTAATGGAACCAAAAAGAATAGGAGAACCTAATCCAGGTAGTTGCTGACTAATTGCATGTGTCAGCATACACCGATAAGTGCTTGACATTGCTAGGATTAAGGGGAGAAAGATTGGGGAACGTGATAGAGTTATTTTGTTTCCCCATTAATACCATTCCGCTTGCTTCTATCTTTATTTAACTTTTCTCCCTTTCCTTTTTTTAACATTTTTATTATAAATGCTTTTCAAACAAATAGGTCATCATATCAAACTCCTGTTGCTGGATACATCCTGCTTTGTCAGTGACTAGAAGATGTAAAAGATCCAGTCATCCTGATAAATTTTGTGCTATTTACTGAATAGAAAACAGACATATGGGCTCTCATGTTAGCTAGTAGATCAGCTGGTTTATTGTCTTCTGTATAGCAATGTTTGTGGGAGATTGATCTGAATCTCATTGCTAGGCTCCCTGTTTCTCTCAGGAGGTTCTCAAGATGCCATTTTGGTCTACTGTCTTTCACCTTAGCCCAGATTGAGATAACCATAAGTGGGTGTCCATAATTTCAATGGTTTGGCAGCCAAGGAGATGAGCAATTTTGTTTCCTTTCAAGAGAGCCACAATCTTGGTTTTGTTGTTGGTGCAAAGAAAGAAAAACCATTGTGACTGAAATGAAGGAACCTTTATCATCATCCTCTAGGATATCACCAGCACTGGAAACACCTAGGTTACACCATCAAAGTTAAGTTTCAACATTCCCCTTTAATGTGGGGACAAATGAGCCACCTCTTTAGCCTTCTCATTTATTTATTGTATGTTTATTTACGTGATATAACATGTGTCTTTATTTATATTTATATACTTGACCGTGTTTTTATATTACATTCAACTAAAATATATTTTATTTTGTAAAATTTTCAAAATTGCATCCAACCTTTTAGCAAGTTCTGAACTGAACTTTTACCCTTTGCTGTGTAACCTGGATTTCAGCAACTCTAAGTTGCCAGTTCAGTGATTTTTTTTTGCTGGTTCGGTGTGGCCTGGTATGTCTACAATATATATAATATAAAACATATATATATAAATATTCATAATAACTACATAAATATATTAAAAATTAATAAATATAAATATAATATATATTTTTCTTCATGTATAAAAACAAATAATTAATTTATAAAAAAAAATTAAAAATTGAAATAACTCAAATGATTAGCTTCTTGATGAGGTGATTTGGAGCATGTAAAATGTGAATGATAATAAGGGATGTGGGAAGATTGTCTTGTGATCTTATAAGATCTTGCCCATGCAATTATTTCATTGCATACAAACTAGGTCATTTGCACATGCGAGCATTTATTTGTAGGTGGCTTGGTGGGATTTCATGAAGAGCACAAGGGGGCGGGGGCAGCAGGGAAGGGGGCGGCGGGGGAGTGAGGGGTGAATCAGTATATCAACAAACTTTTACCCTCTCAACTTTATCAACTTTTAAACTTCAACACAATATCAACTATGCAATAAGACACAATATGATCAAGTTGACACCAACAATTGTACTTTATGTTTTTATATGAAATTACAAAGATTGTAGACACCAACCTACTTGAATCATCAATTTTATAGTTTAGTAGGCACCAACCTACAAAGAGCACCAACCCTTAATTCTGATTTAGTAGACACCAACCTACAAGGAGCATTAACCCCTAATTCTGATTTAGTAGGCACCAACCTACAAGGAGCACCAACCCCTAAAGTTCGTAGGCACAAACCTACTGGAGGTACTAACCCCCACTTGCCAAGCACCAACTCAGCAAAGATAATAATTGAAAGAACAATGCTCCACCTTCAATGGATGATGGACAATACAACCACTCTTCCTCTTGATTTTATCTTTCTTGAATGATGTTCACATAAATCAGCATGTGATGAATTCACTTTTCTTTCACATACAAATTTGCCTCTTATATTCTCTTCATACACATTTGCCTCTTATAATCTTTTCATACAAATTTGCCTCTTATATTCTCTTCATACGTATTTGCTCAACACGTATAATCTATCTTCTTGTCTTACCCAATCATTCACACTCTCATTCTTCTTTTGTAATATATGATGCTTCTTTAAGATTCACACAAGTTCTTTAACTCTGCTCTTTTATTTCATATTTTCATTCTCACACTCACACACAACTTCTACACTTGCCTTTACACTTGCCTTTATGTCTTTAGTGATTCTACGAATGGATACAACCCCTTGAAATGGATACAACCATTTAAACAATCATTTCTTTTCACTAACAAATCTGCAAATAATCTTCTAAAACTTTGCTTTTCATTTGTTTGGTGTCTATGATATTCTTCTATGTTTTCCACACCACACTCTTCTTAATCTGCACTTTAGATGATATTCATTTTCATGACCTCCTGCTGTTCTGTTTTTACACAGCCTTCCACTCCACACCCACTTGTGTTTTGATGATATATCCGTTATTCCATACTCCAACACTCTACAACAACCCCTTCAAATCTAAAATGAATGTCAAATATATACTTTGATCCAAGGTTGCATCTCTTGATGAAAGAGCACTCCTCTTCATTTATTTGTGTTAGTCTTAATCTATTTTCTTCAGGTTTTTAAAAAACTTCTTTCAAATTCTGTTCTTCATTATTTGGCAGTCGCACCTGTAGACATACGACCTTTAAAATAAAACATATCTTTTGATTATGAAGTCACGTCTTTTAAGATAGGCACAACCCTTTGAGGAGATATCATAAAAAAAACGTCTTTGAAGAGACACACGTGCTTGAGTTTGAAACGCATCTCTTAAAAGAATGCAATTACTTCTCATAAACCGAGTTTGCTTACTTAGTTTGCTTTCATTAATTAATTCTCATAAACTGAGTTTAGTCAAAACGTCTCCTTTAAACATTAAACAATACATCAATCGAACTCAGTTACATGTATGATGTCTTGTGCACGTCCTGTAGAAGCACGTCCTGAAGCACTATTTCTGAGAAATGCAGCATACTGTATTACGTCCTGTAGCATTACAATCTGTAGCAATTGTTTCTCTCTAGTAAGAGGGTCGAGTTCTCGATGTTTTCTTGATCACTTGTGTACAGATGACAAACTCCATTAATCTCAGCAAACTCCATTAATCTCATGTTTTCTTGATCATTTATGGTTTTGATGTGTCGAGCCCTTGATATCTTTTGATGTATTTAGCAAACTCTTTCTGTGTGGAGGGGATTCTCTTCAGATTTCCGTCACCCAATATACTTCAACTTAATTACATATTGTTCAGACCCGTAACAGTATTGACATGAATTTCTGAATCATAGTCTTGACTTATTGATGCCATTATCGCATCCTTTACTGATGGTATGATTACTGACATTGTCTCTTCTTTCAGACTTAATGAATCTGATGTAGAATAGAGGTGTGATGCAAACTGTGACAGTCATAGCATTCATCCAATGCTGACTATCAATTTTCTAGATGTTCTTTCTTTCAAATATGTTATCTTCAGTTGTGCTCATCTTCTCATCATTTATGCTTATGTTATCTTCAGTCATGCTTATCTTGACATCATTGACTCCATCTTTTTCACTTTGACATCAATGACAACATTTCCAACATTTCAGTCATTGTTCTTGGTGTTTGCCTCTCGCTGTCAACTTTCCAATGGCTTATGTCAGGTTGCTTACATATAAGTGAGAGATGGCCTTCAAGGGCAAGATAATAGAGCATAGGTTTGCCAAATTTTTGATAATAGTTAAGGTATGATCCACTCGACGATAGTCATTATTCTCAGCAAAGAATTCATGCAAGCAGAGGGTAAGGCTCGTGTCAACATGGGCATAGCCACAGAAGTTGTTTGGGATAGCAATTCTATCTTCGTGACAAGGATATAATTGGTGTTTTGGTTGAGTGCTACATTAAACCTAATTTCAGAGGGTATTCAGAAGCGGTCATTATTATGCTGAAATAGTGGCTAGTGGCTTGAATATACATGGTTACATCTAATGGGGTCTTTTAGGAGTTTGTGGACAAGTAGTTTTCCTTAGGTTTGTGAGGTGGTGACTCTTCATCTTGCCTTTTGTAGTGCCCTCTCTAGCCAAGGGCAAATTTCATTGCCTAAGAGCACCCTAGTGGACAATTGCAAACATGGCAAGATTGATCAACATTGTTGAGGTTGAGGTGGTGATAAAGACTTCGATTTGTGGGGTCAATCTAGAGGCATTGGTGGCTTTAGATGTCGACAATGAGTTCTTAAAGGCTATTCCAAAGGGTAATGCAACCGTTTTGTTTTGTTTTGTTTTGCGGTGTAGTCTGTTCTTGTTAACAATTGTATGGTGATTTGAATGCAAAAACATTCATTGGGTTTCGTTGGTATGGTATTGGGTTTGCGCATCATAGGGTTAGGGTTTGGGCTGGTCACTTTGTTCTTGGTTTTGGTTGGTGATGGATATGTTTGGTAGTCTTTTTGTAATCTACATATGTAGGGATAAGCTCTGGTTTTTGTACTTGCTACTCTATATTAATATGAAGGCCGTGGGAACAACCCTTGATTTATGGATAAAAAGTGTAGAAAAAAACAATAAATATATATAGTAAATTAATTAATAATAAATATTTATCACATATAAAATTAAATCATTTCTTATAAAATATAAATATTTTCAATTATAAACTACCATGTGAATTTTAAACTAGAGAAATGCTTGAAAATGCCCTTGACTACACCTATGTGCAAATGCACTCTTTCTAAGGTTTCAGCTTCTTTGTTCAATAATTTGGATCATCTTTTGTCTACTAATTATCAAGAAACTTTCACCAACACTTCGGACTAGAAAATTGTGTATGAAACATTCTTGGTTGGGGCAAAATGGAGCCAAGTGTTTGAATCTCTATAACAGAGACATGAGCCATGGCAATATGAACAGTTTAGCCCAACAAAATGTGCCAAACATTTACATTAGAATTTATGCATCCAAATAACCCTTGAAAGTTTGCTTTTTTGACTATTTTTTGGGTTCGTTTGAGTTTGGAACCATACAAACTTTCATGCCCTCACCCACATTTAGACATTTCCAACTAAACAAAATACCCATCGATCCCAGCAGATCTTAAAAAGATATATATATATATATATATATATATATATATATATATATATATAAGTTTATGGAGATAATACCTAAGGAAAAGTGACACTAGTTTCATACTAGCGATTGGGAATAAAGAAGAATTAAATTAAAATTAAACTGTAAGTTATCAAAGGGCAGTGGTTAAATAAGAAAGGCTGTGACTCGTTCAAAGGGCAGTGGTTGTATGTGAAAGGTTGTGACTCCCTCAATAATAAGGTATAAAGGGAGATCATTTCATTGTGGAGAGAACATGAATTGTGAAGAAATATTATGACATATTCCAAGTGAATCTTACAGCCAAAGAGGTCGAAAACCCTTAACATCTCTTAGCAAGTTAGTGGACAAAAGCCCCTAACTTGGGTAGACACTAGAGACATTCATAGCTGCAAGTTTGAAGGAAGATTATAGCAGAAAAATCAAGATAAGGCCCATTCTCAGAATTATTCATAAAATTATAAAGCTGAATATAATAATAAAATTAATAATTTTATATAAAGTAATATTTATAAAATGTATACAATTGTTATTTTGAGTTAGGATTATTGTTTAAGGCAAAAATAGGAAATGTTTTAAAAAGGGACATTACAATTGGTATCAAAGCACAACAATCTTCCCAGCCTGAGGGTCTAAATCTAGCTAATAGATTGGAGCCAAAGGGCTCAAAGGGCCTTGGGAAGAGAAAGAAAAAAAATAGAGGCAGCACTACAAAAGGAAAACAAGCAAATTAGTGGTAAAACCAAGATGGCCAATCAAGATGAGTTGAAATGTTTATGGAACAAATGGCTGAAATGCGTGAACAAATGATGAAACAACATGAGGAAACCGATCAATTACTCATCCGAATGATGCAAAACATGAATAATTCTCACGGACACACACAAAACAATGGGATAAAAGGTAGTGACACTAATTCGAATAGGGTAACCATAAATAACAATAGAAGTGGATCAACACCACGTCCTACCCAACCCACATTTCTACCTAGGACAAAACCCCTCAAAGAAGAAGAATTAAATCAAGAAGCATTTGAGGCTGGCATAGATGAATATTCAAGGATTGATCACGATGTTAGATGTGATAATCCTTTCATACAATTCTGCAATGCTAGGAATGAATCTAGGGGAAGACAAACTATGTTGCAAGGCAATAGAGATCTGCAACAAAGATTAAGCAAGATGTCACTTCCCACATTTGATGGTTTACGAAGAGTCACAATGAGAGCTTGGGTCCAAAAATTGGACACATATCTCTTGCTTAGTCCTATGATGGAGAGGAAACCATCATGTTTGGTATTCTTTATTTGGATGGGATTGCACATGAGTGGTGGCATCATGGAATTGTCACACAAGGACATCAACGTATTGTGACATATGCTGAATTAAAACAAATACTTATAGATAGATTTGATCAAAAGCATCCAGGGAGACGTTTCAAAGAATTAACATGATTGAGGCAGCAAGGATCAATTGAGGATTATGTGGCAAAATCTTAGAGAATTTCAGTCATGGTGACGGATGTTACCAAGGAAAGATTCACTTGTTCATTAAGGGTTTGCCAGAGTCACTTTGGGGCTTGGTGAGCGCTCTTGAACCTACATCTCTACAAGATGTAATTCAAAAAGAATTGAGGTCGGAAGCTTCTACGAATAAGAGCAAGTTCTTCTCCAAGAATGCACCATCTGAGCAACCTAGTAAACCACTTTCACAACCTAAGTTATTACCTCCAAAGGCAAGCCAAGAAGAAGTTACTAAGAATGAGCTTCAAAGGAAGAAGTTGTGCTTTAATTGTAGGGAACCATGGGAGCCAGGTCATAGATGTTTAGGGAAAGGACAAGAGCGTCACATAGAAAGCAATGATGGATGAAGCATTGAGATTGGAAGTTTCAACGAATAAGAGCAAGTCCTAGTCCAAGAATGTACCACCTGAGCAACTTAGGAAATCACTGTCACAACCTAAGTTATTACCTCCAATTGCAAGCCAAGGAGTCACTAAGCATGAGCTCCGAAGGAAAAAGTTGTACTTTAATTGTAGGGAACCATGGGAGTCAAGTCATAGATGTTTAGGGAAGGGACAAGTGCGTCACATAGAAGCAATGACAGATGAAGAGTTTGAGGAGGAAGAACCTGAACCTGAATATGTAATAGAAGAAGGCGAACTAGAGAAACAATAAGAAGTGAGGTTTACAAGGGGACATTGGCAACACTTTTAGGGGCACCCAAGTATCATCTTTTTTGAATTCATGGTGTTTTACAAGGTCATAAGGTGATTGTCTTAATTGATAGAGGTGCTAATCATAACTTCATTGATGAGGGTCTAGTGATAAGGATGAAATTGAAGGCTGTAAACTTTGAGGGTTTCAAGGTAGTTATGGCTAACGGATTCACTACCCCTTGTACACGAAGGATTCAATAGATGACATTGCTTTGGGAAGACACCAAATAAGTGAAAATTTCTATGTGGTAGGCATGGGTGATATAAATGTAGTTTTGGGCATTCGATGGTTACATTCATCGGGTAGATAGTATCAAGATTTTCAGAAGATGAAGCTATGTTTCCAACATAACGGCAAGGAGGTGTTTCTACAAGGACTATCAGATCAGATTGATCTTTGAAGGTTGTGATAGCCAGAAGGATGGAGAAAGCATTTAGACATGGGCAAGTAGAATGGGCAGCATAGTGTATGATCATCGATAAAATTCCTTCCAAAGAAGGGAAGACCACTCATTTTGATATTCAATCTATTATAGACAAGCATAGTGTGGTTTTCAACAATTCCATCGGGTACCTCCTAAGAGGGGTTTTGGGCACACCATCAAACTAGAAGAGGGAGCAAAGCCAATTATTACCACGCCTTATCGCCACCCAAAGAGATATAAGTAAGAGATTGAGAAAACAATTAAGGGATTGCTTGATGTGGGGCATATAGAACCTAGATCTAGCCCTTTTGCTTCTTCCGTGGTATTGGTAAAAAAGAGAGATGGGACTATGAGGATGTGTGTAGATTATAGGGCACTCAATAAAAAGACTATCAAGAACCACTATCCCATCCCTAGGGTTGATGAATTAATTGACGAACTCCACGATGCAATATATTTCTGTAAGATTGATTTGCGTTTTGGATACTACCAAATAAGGACGAGGAAAGAGGATGTTCACAAAACCGCTTTCATCCTAGTCTTACCATTTGTACTGACTAATGCTCCAACTACATTCCAATCTTGCATGAACCATGTATTCAGTAAATAGTTAAGGAAATTTCTTTTGGTTTTATAATTTTATTTGGCGATATATTGATTTATAGTAGAACTTGGGAAGATCATTTAAGACATATTGATGAGGTATTGGGAATACTTTAGCAACAATCAGTATTTGCTAAAGCATCCAAATGTGAATTTGGGATGACTGAAATCTTGTATTTGGGGCATAAGATCAGTGCCCAAGGAGTTAGTGTAGATGAAGATAAAAAATCAAGGCAATAATAGATTGGCCTTAACCTAAGATTTTAACACATTTAAGGGATTCGTGGGACTTTGTAGTTATTACAGAAGGTTTGTTAAATGATTTTCAAGGCTAGCTGCCCCAAATTTAACTAAGAAAGGTTCTTTTTCATGGAGCAAGGAGGCACAAAGAGCTTTTGACAAGCTCAAAGAGATAATGAGTTCTTGCTTGGTATTAGCCATTCTAGATTTCTCTAGTCCATTTGAATTTAGAATGTGGCATTTCAAGAGAAGGTATTGGAGCCGTGTTAATGCAAAATAAACATCCAATAGCCTTTGAGAGTCACAAACTCAAGGAAACAAAAAAGAATTATTCTATTTATGACAAAGAAATTCTGGCTATTATGCATGCATTAGCCAAGTTTAGACAATACCTAGTTTGTGGGAAATTTATTGTTAAGATTGACTGTAATAGTCTAAGGTTCTTCTTGAATCAAAAGGATTTAAATTATAGACAGGAGAAGTGGGTTAGCAAGTTACAAGTCTGTGATTTTAATATTGAGTACATGAAGGGTAAAAATAATGCAGTGGCTGATGCCTTGTCACAAAGACCTCATTTATGTTCTATGACGGATATTTTTGCTGATTGGAAAAATTCTATACTCGTAGAAAATGCCAAAGATGCATTGGCTAATGATATATTGGAAGGCAAGCTACAAGACGACAATTATAAAGTAATAGAGGAGCTCATTCTCTACAAAGACCGAATATATCTCGTCCCAAGATCGAAAATGAAAGAAAAGACTTTAAGGACATATCATGATCCACCATTGGTTGGCCATCAAGGGTATTATAAAACATATCAACAAGTGAGGGAATTATTATCTTGGAAAGGCCTCAAAGGGGATGTTTTAAAACATATCAGAGAATGCATGATTTGTCAAAAGAGCAAGATAGAGCAAACATTTCCAGCTGAGTTGTTACAACCTTTGCATATACCAAACCAAAAATGGGAGAGTAATTAGATGGATTTCATCACGGGGCTTCTGAAAATACAAGGAAAGGATTGTATATTTGTGGTAGTAGACTAGACAAACTAAGTATGCTCATTTTTATGTCATGTCTTCCAA
>VDFB02271358.1:978323482-978353274 GCA_007258455.2 Sequoia sempervirens
CTTATGACAGGATATGAGATGTTGTCCCTCATGGACCATTTTTTTGGTTATAATTAGATTCGTATTTCCCCTGAAGATCAACACAAAACAACCTTCATATGTCCTTGGGGCACATACTGTTGGAATGTCATGCCTTTTGGTCTTAAGAATGTAGGTGCCACATATCAGAGAGCCATGAAAACCATATTCCATGACATGATGCACAAGATAATGGAAGATTATGTAGACGACCTTTTGGAAAAATCTTGGACACGAAAAGACCACTTGAAGGTGTTAGACAAAATTTTCAAGAGACTGGAAGAATACAAGGTCCGCTTGAATCCAAAGAAATGTGTCTTTGGCGTAACATCAGGCAAAATTTTGGGATACATTATTTCTCGTAGAGGCATTGAAGTCTATCCTGCCAAGGTGAAAGCCATATTAGACATGCCTCCTCCAAAAGGGATAAGTGAACTCAGGACATTGCAAGGCAAGTTACAATCTATTTGATGTTTCATAGCACAATTGGTAGACAAGTGTCATCCATTTCAGTATCTTCTGTGCAAAAGTATCCCATTTGTGTGGACAGATAAATGTCAGGAGGCCTTCCAACAAATAAAAGATTATCTACTATCACCACCTGTTTTAATGCCACCAATCGAAGGGAAACCTTTGATTCTGTACATTTCTACAACAACTTCAACACTAGGGGCACTATTGGCACAAAATGACAATGAAGAAAAGGAAAGGGTCATATAATACATCAGTGGGACACTGGTCAGATATGAGCTAAATTACACAGCCATCGAACGTGCTTGCCTAGCAATTGTCTTTGCTGCTCAAAAATTAAGACATTACATGCTGAATCACCAGACACACTTAGTGGCAAAGATTGATCCCCTGAAATATCTCCTAAGTTGTGCAGCATTGATAGGTCACCTAGCCAAATGGGTAATGATCTTGAGTGAGTATGATATTCAATATGTTGAAAGAAAAGTGATAAAGGGACAAGTGATAGTAGACCAATTGGCAGACACACCTATATAGGGTGATCATCCACTAGTAGAAGACTTTCCAGATGAGTCAATATTTCATACATAACCTAAGTCACCTTGGAAGCTATATTTTGATGGATCTCATACTAATCATGGCTCGGAGGCAGGAATATTGTTTATCACCCCTCAAGGAGACTCCATCCCTAAGTCCTTCCACATTGCTTTTCCATGTACAAATAATGTGGCAGAATATGAGGCACTTGTCACGGGACTTAGAATGGCCATCAAATGTAAAATAAGAACACTTCATGTCTATGGAGATTCTTAGTTGGTCATTAACCAAGTCAACGATGACTATGACACTAAGGACGAGAAATTAATGCCTTACAAACGAATGGTTCACAGCTTCCAAACATATTTTCACATGGTGACTTTTGAGCAAGTTCCAAGAACACAAAATAAGGCAGCAGATGCAATGGCCACAATGGGCTCTCTCCTGGACATTCCTAGTAATGTGCATCAATTTGAATTTTTGGTAGAACAACTTTTAGTTCCTTCATATGACATACCAGAATCAGAGATGGTTTGCGAGCTTGTTGGTCCCAATTCTCCATGGTATCAAGATATTTATGACTACCTCAAGTCCCAAACCCTTCCCCCCAACCTATCCAATAACCAATGAAATTCCTTTATCCGAAAAGCCACCAAATACACCATCCTTAGTGATACCCTTTACCGCTGTAGCTTTGATAACTCCCTTCTTCAATGTCTCGACACTAACGAAGCACGAACGACCTTGCGAGAGGTACATGAGGGTATATGTGGATCCCATTTGAGTGGTCCTACTTTATCCAAAAAGATAATGAGACTTGGGTATTACTGGCCAACCATTGAGAACAATGCACTTGAATTTGTCAGAATGTGTAGCCAATGTCAGATACATAGTGACTTGATTCATGCACCAGCATAGGAACTTCGACCGATTACTTCTCCTTGGCCCTTCGCACAATGGGGACTCGACCCCATGGGAAAGATCCATCCTACCTCATCTAATGGCCACAAATTCATCATTACCACCACTAAGTACTTTACTAAGTAGATCAAAGCCATCCGGCTCACTTACATTACCAGAAAAAAAATTCCAAGTTTATCCTCAACCATATCATCTGTCGATATGGTATTCCATAATCCATCATCACAGATAACGGTCGTCCCTTCAAAAATCAGGATGTCCATGAACTTTGTTAGTGCTTCCATAGCCGACACCACTTCTCCACGCCTTACTACCAACAAGGAAATGGTCAAGCTGAGGCATTTAATAAAATGATCATCAAAATTCTTAAGAAGACCTTGAATGATGTTAGTCGTGACTGGAACATACAACTCAATCCTACTTTGTGGGCATATCGCACTAGCATTCGTACTCCCACTGGAGCCACTCCATTCGCCCTCGTCTTTGGAGCTGAAGCCATCTTGCCCATAAAGGTCAAAATTCCATCCCTACGAGTCTCTATGAAAGGTCTAATCACTGATGAAGAATATTGAAAGTCACGACTGCATGAATTAGAAATGCTAGATGAACACAGACATAATGCCTTAAACCACTTATAGGCATATCAAAATCGTCTTTGCGGAAGCTACAAAAAAGAGTGATGACTTGGAGATTTGACATTGGTGACCTAGTTCTCATGCAAAATCCTGAGAATCAGTCCGACAGAGAAAAACCAGGAAAGTTTGAGCCCAATTGGCTAGGTCCATACATCATCACCGCGTCATTTGGTTCTGGCGCATATCAGTTGGCTACTCCAGATGGTGAACAATTGACAGAGCCAATCAATAGTCTGCATTTACGCAAGTTCTATACATAGCATCAAAAAGTTTGGCCAACAACCATTAAAAATACAAAAATATTGTCACTTGGATGGAAACCTGGCAAACAGGCATCCTGGTGACATCAAAAAAAGTAAAAAACAAAAAAAAATGACAAAAATAAAGAGAAATAATTCATCCAACTGGCGCGAAAACCTGGGTATAGGCGCTTTGATAAGTACCATGTGAAAACTCTGCAATTGAAAAGCATGTAGTTAGTCATTACTTTGACATCTATCACAATTTATCTACTTTAAATTCCATAATAACATCCATTTTTCAACATTCATCATAACGCTTCACCCCGCCGGAGCATCATGACGCTTCTTTCCATGTATCATAGTGGTTGACCTCAAGTCTTGTGCAATCACTTATCATCCATATTGGCTCACGCTTCTTCTCATTTAACTTGACTAGGGGCACATTTTATCATGAGATTCATATAATGACATTGGTCTTGACAATCATAAAAAGTCCTAAAAAAATCCTAAAACTCATTAAAAGTCCTAAAAAAATCTTAAAAATCATAAAAAGTCTTGAAAAAAATTCTAAAAATCATAAAAAGTTTTGAAAAAAGACCTAAAAATTGAAAAATGTCCTGAAGAAAGCACAAAAACATCCAAATAACATGACAACCCAAAAAAGAGAGAGTCAAAGTTAGTCATGTCAGTCATGTTAGTCTTTGTCAATTGTCAAACTATGAGGTCTCTGCGCATTTGCTACGCAGGCAAGGCCATCTGTCAATGTGCCCCTGAGGCCCCCCCTAGGTTCAGTCCCTTAGGGTTTTCTTAGGTCAAGTCAAAACATGTCAATTCATCTTCAATATGTTCGTCCATCCCTGTTGAACTACGTGGTCTTTGCGCATTTTCTACGTAGGCAAGGCCATCAGTTGATGTGCCCCCGAGGCCCCCTAGGTTCAGTCCCTTAGGGTTTTCTCAGGTCAAGTCAAAACATGTCAATTCATCTTCAATATGTTTGTCCATCCCTATCGAACTACGAGGTCTTTGAGTGCACGACATAGGCAAGGCCATTTGTCGATGAGCCCCCGAGGCCACCTAGGTCAGTCCTTTAGGGTTTGTCATTTTGGTCAAATAAGTTAGAAATAGTCACACTTAGAAACAAGACAGTCATTTGAATGTCAACATTCAAATCGCAAACCAACAGACAACATAGCCCAGTCAGTCATCAAGCCAAACATCTGTCAAATTGCCAACACAATGTCAACCTAGTCACTTTATGGTCCCCTTCAAGATGTGTCCTTCTTGGAATTGGACCCCGTCAAAACATCATTTTCCTTTTTAGGATGTTTCTTTCCTGACGACAGGCTTCATCACATAGTCATTGGCATTTTCAGGATGTGTCCTTCCTGACGACAGGCTTCATCACATAGTCAGTGGCCTTTTCAGGATGTGTCCTTCCTGACGATAGGATTCATCATATAGTCATTGGAATTTTTAGGATGTGTCCTTCCTAACGATAGGTATCATCAAATCATCAATACTATTAGACTATCAAATCGTCAAACTGTCACGCAATTAACCTTCGACACACAAATCTTGGCAAACATATTGAATGGCTGTTGATTTTGATGGTCTATTTTGTTTTATCTTTTTATCGTTTTATCTCTTGGTCATGTTACTAGCTACCTTGAGGATGTCCCATGAAGGATTTAGAGGTGAAATGCTGTCTCATGGCCTAATTTTCCTTAATTGTTGTCTTTGGTGTGTCTTGACAAAAAGACCGGGGCAACTTGGCCTTTAGTATGAGTTAGGACATTCCTTGTCTGTGGCTGTCTATTTTTCACAAGTGGATGACCTTGCACACCTTGGTCTATGTCATATCATGGTGTTTGTTGTCCATTTGTCACATTTTATCACCCAATGATGATTATGCAACGCCTATGATGTTATTTTGGAAAAATATTGAAGTATTCCTTTTTCATCCTCACATCCATGATTTCCACGCTAACATTTCTTCTATTCCTTCATCCTCTAGTCCTCTCATCCATTTCGAGAGCACACTCACGTTCTTTCAACCCACTTGTCCTCTCGAGGGGGCATACCACTACATCCTTGTCATCCTTCCTCTCCTCACTTTCAAACTAGGGAATATTTTTGACTTGTTCTTTGACACAATGTGATAAACTGCATCATGTCAAAGAGGGGAAAAATGTAGACACATAAAAATGGCCTCAACTTGCAAACCATATTTTTCTATGACGACCACGCTTCTCCCTCACATAATTCAATTATCTAATCATGTCCATTCCTCCATGATTATTTAAATAAATAAATTACGTTTATTTATTTAAATGTGTCATTGATCAATCCTTATTTCCTCCATAACATTATCATTTATTCTTGAATCAAATAAACTTATTTATTTATCCCACATTCCATCCCACCAAATAAATAATTAAAATAATTATAAATATTGTCTTTTGTCTCATTCCCATTTATGAATTAAAACATTATTTAATTCATAAGTCAACATTCCTCCGTAAATTAAATAATTTATATTATTCCAACTACCTATTTCTCTCCACCATTGATTTGATTGTCTCCAACTAAATCTCAACCCTTCATTTCAAGGATTGCCCTAACTTTGACCTAATGTTTCCCTAACCCTAATCCTCCTTATGAAATTGATTCTTGGTCTTTGATCTTAGAGCTTCACCAACTTTTAATCCTGCCCGTCCATTCTCAATTTGGAATTCTTTAAAAGGCCTTCTCTCAAGTCATTTTAGACACAACAAGAGTTATACACAACATGCTTGAGAGCTTTTGAGTACTTGAGCATACATATTACTTCAACATTTTGCTTGTCTTTGGCATAGGTTATAGTTGCACTTCAAACTGGAGGGTACCTATATCATTTCTGGCAAGATGGAGGCCACCTGGAGGTCAACTCAATGGAGGCTTGAAGACTAGGTGATATTGTTTCATGTTTTTTTTTTTTTTAGACTGCAGGAATCGGGTAGCACGACCCCCTATAAACTGCAGTGCACCTGGTAAACTTTTTAACGTGACCGGCGGCGCTGGCGCGACACGCCCTCCGGTACCATGGGACGGGGGAGACTAGAACTCGTGACCAGCAGAGCCGCAACGGAATTACTTAGCCAACCGAGCTAGGGCCCCCGCCCGTGATATTGTTTCATGTTATTTTGCTTCTTGCTTTCTATTTTTTTCTATTGGTGATTGGGAAATTAATTTTATTTGCAATTAATCTAAAGAGAATCTTTTCTAATTACACACATGATTTGGAGTTAGCAAAAATTGTGCATGATCTCCAAGTGTGGAGATACTACTTGTTAGGAAAACAATTTGAAATCAGATAAGAGAATCAAGGTCCTAAATATATTTTCATTCAACAAAATCTCAATGCTTGTCAAATATGATGGTTGGAGCTTATATTTGATTATGACTTTGAGATATGTTACACTAAAGGGAAAGAAAATCAATTTGTTTATGCATTGAGTCACATGAAGCACATTACAACAATGGTTTCCATTCTTTCTAGCTTCAAGAGCAGGTTTTAAGGAACTCTACGAGAGAAATTATATGATCAAGTTAAAGAATCCTTGTCAAAAACCCCTTGGGGAAATAGGTATGAGGGGTATCATTTTGAGTCTGATGGAATTTTGAGATTTATTGGTAGAATGTATGTTCCATATCAGAATGATTTAAGAACTTATATGTTAAGAGAAGCACATTTTTCTCCATATTCTAGTCACTTGAGAGTGAAAAAATTAATAGTGGATGTAAAACCACTTTACTTTTATAAATGAATGAAACAAGATCCAACAAGTTTTGTAGCAGGATGCTTAGAATGTTAGTGAACCAAGGTTGAACATCAACATCTGGTAGGACTATTATATCTCCAGGAAATCCCTGGGGTGAAAATGACAAGTGATTAGCATGGATTTTGTATAAGGCTTAACCATGTCAAGAAATATAAATGATACAATTCTAGTGGTAGTAGACAAAGTTAATAAGGTGGCTCACTTTATACTAGGGAAATATTACAAATGAGACACTTGTCATAGAAAGATTTTTTTTGCAAGAAATATTTTGATTACACAAAGTTCCAAAGAAAATTATCTCAAATAGAGATGCGATCATGTCCAGTAAACCTTATTTCCTTTTTATGAGATAGGAACTTTAGATAAACATGTTCATCCCTTTATCACAATAATGCATATCAAAACCTGAAAGAGCCAACCATGCACTAGTATAGATCTGCCGAAAGGATGGCCATATGGATCAACAATATGTGGAAGAGTAACTACCATTACCACTACTTGAGTTTAAATCTTTATAATAACTTGTGACTTGGCCATGTATTTTAAATGTATCTATTCTGTGCTGATTTATATGGAAAGCGCCCAACACATATCATTTCTGGGATAAATTCTAGGTTAGGATTTACGGTAGGCCCAAATATTGGAGTAAAAAAATGGAAGAGGACGGGCCAATCAAAAAAATATTAGGATAAAAAAATAGTACGGATAAAAAGTTGGCGTTGATGCCAAAACATACATCAGTAGATTGGTCTTTGATAGATAAAAAGCACTCTTGGTGAAAGAGTTAAAACCCTGAAGAGATCTAACAAAATTCTGAATAAGCCCCGGACAAATTCAACACCCAGATATGTATCCATCTAGGTCTTGTATTATCAACCGCCGCTGCTACGCAGGCTGAGCTCTACAATGCTCTTGCTTGTATGCATGATGTCTTCCATGTGTCTTATTTGAAAATTTATGTTTCTAGTTTTAATCATATTCTTGATTGGAATGCTCTTTAGGTTTAGGATCCAAGGATGATCACAATCGAGCCTCTCAGAGTGCTCGATGTTCACAAGATATGCTTGTGTAAGAGATAGATCGCTCAATGCAAGGTCCAATGGGACTAATATTCTAAGGGCAGTGCCACCTATGAGGACTATGAATAATTTTATAAAAAATGTCCACATCTATTTAATTAAACATTCCCTTAAGAAGAAAAACTTTATTATTGTTTGTTTAAATTGAACTAAATCATTAGGGATGGTGATCTTTAAGGGGGAGGAGATGTCACATTCTATTTTTTATCCCTTTAGACTAGAAGTTATATTTTAGTCTGCAATTTGATTTTGAAACTAAAAACTTAAATTTTAAACAATTAGATTATGATGATAAATCAATCTTATATCAATTTGATAATATTTTAGTTGATGATTTATATGAAATTGAATTAGATTGAGATGAAAATGAATGCTAAAATTTATTTTTTTGTGATTTATTCTTATATATACGTATGTATGTATGCATGTATACATACATATATATACATATACATACATACATATATATGTATATGTATATGTATATGTATATGTATATATATACATATATATGTATGTATGTATATGCATGCATGTATATGTATGTATGTGTCTATATATATATATATTATCGAACTCACTACCCATTGGTTTGATGAGGTGGATGTAAGAGATTGTGTTTTCTCCTCTTGGATGAGGAGGGAGAGTATCACTAAAGAGATCGGTCACCATCATCTTAAGAGCACACACGTGCTCACATAATTTCATATGATTACAATGATTATGTGTATTCATCCTAAAATGTCTAACTCTAGTATATATACATATATATGTATATATATTATTAGACTAACTACCTTGTTGGTTTGATGAGGTGGATGTAGGAGATTGTGCTTTCCCCTCTCAGATGAGGAGGGAGAGTATCACCAAATAGAGCAACTTATCTGAATGGAGACACCAGGGCCATCATCATCATAAGAACACACTCACTCACATAATTTAATATGGTTGTAATGATATGTGTATTCATCATGAAATGTCTGATTGTAGTGCATTGGTTGTGTTTGTCTGCATATCCCATGATCTTGCAATGTTTTAATTTTTCTACCTATATATTATTGTTTGTGGCATACATTTTTCTAGAAAGATTAATTTTAAAAAGGAAATCATGATTGTCATCAAAAAACATTATTCTATGTATGTGAAATATCCTCTGAATTGATTATATGTAAATTGAAATCATGAATATTCTAATACGAATTTCTATACAAATACATTTATTGATATATAAGATTTAAATATATTTTTTAATGCAATGATGAACATATATATATATATGTATATATATCTATATACATGTATATATACATGTGGATATATATAGGTAAATACTAAGATATAACTTTTATGATAATATACATACACACACACATATATGTTTGAATATGGTTTTGGTTTTCCTGGTTAAAGGAAAAAATTAACAATAAGTACTTAGAATTTATTATGGGAGCTTATCAGTCTATTAAATCCATAAAGTGGAGAATAAGGGAGGCATGGGAATTAAGAACTTCACTTAAAGTAAAGTAATGAGGGACTTTATTGCTCTCAAGGTCAATGCAAAGAGGGGAGGCTTCTATAGAACATGCAATGAAATATGGGAGAAAGAATAGGGGCTTAGACGAGGAATAAAGAAAAGAAAAAGAAGGCAAAAAGGATAGAGGAGAAAGGAGAGTAGAGAGTTGGGAAAAATTTGGTGTGGGCATACATTTTAGATTTGGTATGAAATATACTTATGAATTTAGTATTTTGTAATAAGAATTATGCAATATAAATATCTGTATGTTATGTGCATTGCATTTACTTCTTGTTGAAATTGGTTTCATAGGGTTTTAATCCTCCTTTATGCAAGAAAGAATAGGTTTAATTTTGTGTTTCATCTATTTTAATAATAGAGATAATTATATTTTTTATCCTTTTGGCCATATTATGTGATAGCAATTATATTCTTTAGCCTTTTGGTGTTATCATGTGATAATAGTTATAATTTTAAAGCCTTTCAGCCTTATCTTTGTATAACAAAGTTAGCACTTAGCCTTATGGCCGTGAAATTTCACTTTTTGGTGACTATATTATTTTATGGTCTCTTGGACTTACCCTTGTTTAGGACTATTGTGTTAGGGTTAAACACCTTATTGTGAGCACTAAAAGTAAATGGTAAATAGTTTTGGAATTGTATGCACTATTGTGAAGGTTGAATATATATGATTGCTGCTATGATCACAATCTTTTTGAATTTGATCGATAGTACTAAATGTAATTATATGTGTTGAGAATCACTCGACTCTATAATTATCTCCATCACATAAGTCATGACGTGGAGTGATAAATGTAATGATTAAGTGGTTATACTATAAATCCTTATGACTTATCTCAACAAAGACAATGTTGTATGTATTATGTTCAAGTTGTTCATTTCATCTCAATTGAGGAGATTATAATGTGGTATTGACTAGCCTATCAACTTAGATATGTTGTGACAATAAATAGTTGATTATATAGCCATATTGCTCATGTTATATTAAATGTCTATAATATATTTGTAACGGGAAATTCTGGAATCGATTATAAACAATAAAATCCACAATACCAATGAAATGCGATTGGAAACAAGTTTTAAACCTAAATAATAGTTAATAAATTTAGAAAACACAATTAAATATAAAACTAGAACCTTACCATCCCATTTCGAAGTAACCTTCATTGTTCGATATGTCAGATTGCTTCAACACAAGAGCCTCGATGATAGTTGCAAAAGCTCGATGTAAGGATGATGACCTAGAAGCTATGATAAATTATTAAGATAAATGATCAAGAACCAAAAGAGTATTGCTTCACTATGAAAATTTTATGAAGGGGAATACCCACACAACCCTCACAAAAAATTATTCAACACCAACAACAACAAACAAGATGTAAAAGTTTGCAACAACATAATTAATCTTCTCAATTTAACTTGCAAAAAAGTTTCTCAACTTTAATAAAATCTGATTACACAAGTTTTTGCAGCCATACAAGTTGAAATAAATCAACACAAAACATATTAGAATCTTCTATGAGATAGCAAACAACCTCAAAAATCAAGATACAATTCTTCTTCTTTAAATCATCTCCCTACACTATGAAACTAGTTGTCCAATCCACATCTTCAATCACCAACTTGTTGATCTTCAACCATGGATTTCATAATCCATTTGTTGCTGAAACACACCATC
Source organism: Sequoia sempervirens (assembly GCA_007258455.2). Lineage (NCBI taxonomy): Eukaryota > Viridiplantae > Streptophyta > Pinopsida > Cupressales > Cupressaceae > Sequoia > Sequoia sempervirens. The sequence goes on from VDFB02271358.1 coordinate 978,334,419, forward strand.
AAAACCTGAAACAAAATTTATTTTCCACCTTCTCCAAGAAAATTCATACCTCCCCTTCTCTTCCCCAAAAATCTAGAAAATGTTAATCTCCAAAATTGTCAAGTCTCTCCCTCCAAAAAGAAAACCACAACTCCTTATGCTGTAACTCCCATTTGCAATTCCCAACATGGAAAAATCATCACAAATGAATTAAAATAAAATATTAAATGCTCAAAAAGCATCTTTGAATCCACTCCCAAGAAATTGCAAGTTTTGGTGGCAACTTGGATTCCCACTCCTCACAAATAGGAGCCCTGAAATAGAAAAATCAAAACCATTTCCTCTTGGGCATCCAAATTCTTCATGTAAAAGTTTAGGAACAATAAATTAGCTGTCATAACTTGTAGCTCCTCAAATCCCATGCCCAAGAAGGCATATTTGAATATTTTGCCTTGAAATTGCCACAAAAAAGAGCCCAAATCACCATAAAACTGCAGCATAACAACTTGGCCAAATATTTATCAAATATTTTAGGCCTTATTACAAATAATTTATTTACCTACAATTTAAATATTAAACTATAAAAAAAATTAAAATTAAATATTTTTGGTTGATGCAAGATTGCCACTCAACCGTGGATGCTCCTGCATCAGACACCCAATGTAGAAAATTTTTGTGAGCTTAGTCTCACAAAATGGAGTTGGATAGTGGTACCACCTTTTCAAGTTGTAAACAACCTTCAACAAACTCCATTACTAAATTTTGTACCGCTAATGAGTTCTTTCTCCTCTTCCAACACCTGGTTGGAACAAGTGTCCTCTGATGATTCTTCTCTGCACTCAACATCTTCAATATGGAATTAGCTCCACCATAAACCAACCACCTCCACCAAATGCACCTCACACTCTCTTCCAATATTGTGGGACTCAATCCACCATAGTCCAACCACCTCCACCAAAATGCACTTGCACTAAACATTGCAACACCAAAAAAATCTTCTGCATACCAAACATCACTAGTAAACTCTATTTGAACCAACTTATTCAAATTATGGAAATCATCATCTTTCTCAAATTTTAAAAAATATGAATCAATATTATCCTCTGCTGCAATTGTTTCATCTACATAAAATATGCTCTCATCTTCATCACAAAAATGAAAAATATTGTGTATTACCTCTTTCTCTACAACCTTTTTCTAACCACTCTCTGCTGCCATATTGTTTTTTACCTTCACTCCCAGTTGCACCTTCATTTTCCAATACTTTCAAGTCCTCCAAAAGACACTCATCCATGACGAAACATCATTTTCCTCTTTTATTGTTGCAATTTCTATGTGTTTCTCATCCTTCGCTACAATCTTACCATCTTCTTTCATGATATCCTCAAAGCATACTTTTGTAATATTTTCTCCATCTTGTTTACCTACATACACAAATATGATAATTTTTTTTCCTTTTTTCTTTTTCATTTTTTCAAACACTTTCCACACACCCTCAATCTTCAACCTCTCAAGTATAGACTGCCTCACACTCGGTGACCTGTCTACACACAAACCATACACACCACCACAGGTCTTGGTGCGAAATACCTCACATCGATGCTTCTGCCTGCACACTCAGGAACTCCTACTCTAATACCATTGATGAAGGGGAATACCCACACAACCCTCACACAAAATTATTCAACACCACCAACAACAAACAAGATGTAAAAGTTTGCAACAACATAATTAATCTTCTCAATTTAACTTGCAACAAAGTTTCTCAACTTCAATAAAATTTGATTACACAAGTTTGTGCAGCCATACAAGCTGAAATAAATCAATACAAAACAAATTAGAATCTTCTATGAGACAAAAAACAACCTCAAAAATCAAACTACAATTCTTCTTCTTTAAATCATCTCCCTACACTATGAAACTAGTTGTCCAATCTACAATCTTCAATCACCAACTTGCTGATCTTCAACCATGGATTTCATAGTCCATTTGCTACTGCAACACACCTTCAAAACTTGCAGTGAAATTTATTTTTCACCTTTTCCAAGAAAATTCATGCATCCCCTTCTCTTCCCCAAAAATCTGGAAAATGACAATCTCCAAAATTGTCAAGTCTCTCCCTCCACAAAGAAAATCACACCTCCTTACGCTGTAACTCCCATTTGCAATGTCCAACATAGAAAAATCATCATGAATGAATTAAAATAAAATATTAAATGCTCAAAAAGCATCTTTGAATCCACTCCCAAGAAATGTCAAGTTTTGGTGGCAACTTGGATTTCCACTCCTCACAAATAAGAGCCCCGAAATAGAAAAATCCAAACCACTTCCTCTTGGGCATCCAAATTCTTCATGTAAAAGTTTAGGAACAATAAATTAGCTATCATAACTTGTAACTCCCCAAATCCCATGCCCAAGAAGGCATATTTGAAGATTTTTCCTTGAAAATGCCACAAAAATGAGCCCAAATCACCATAAAACTACAACATAACAACTTGGCCAAATATTTATCAAATATTTTAGGCCTTATTGCAAAAATTTATTCACCTACAATATTTAAAGACTAAACTAAATAAAATATTATAATTAAATATTTTTGGTTGATGCAAGATTGCCAGTCAACCGTGGATGCTCCTGCATCAAAATTTTAGGTTATGATTATGAGGGATGAAGGGTTATTTTGTAGATTTTTAGAAATTGAATCAACAACCTGGATTAAGAGGTGCTAATTTGAGATCAAAGGCTAAAAATTAATGAGAGGAATTGATTGCCCAGTTAATCGACTACAACTGGCTGCAGGTTCCAGTTAAGTGGTTGCATGAGATATTGATTGAAGTGTTAAGAGAAGTGATTAATCAGAAGAGTTGTCAATCAATATCAGTTGATTGAAAAAGAGTTTCAGTTAAGATTGGAGGAAATAATGCATGATATAATTAATTAATCATTGGAAAAACGTGCAAGATAAGATTGAGATAGAAGATGAGTTTACTTTTTGCTTGATAAGATAATCAATTAAATTGAGGAACACACAGAGATAAGATTGATTAATAAACAAGTGCCACGTAGTGGCTAGTACTTGCCTTTATAGTATTGTAATTATAGTTTTGTACTAAATTTTATTTATGTGAGATAATGCATGCCTATGCCTATGCCTATGTTCTAATTTAATGAAACAAAAGGTAACTACATAAGATATTATAAGAAGTTAAAACATAAACTTGCAATTATAGTAAAATAATATAAAATAAAATTTAAAATTATGTAAAATATTATCATTATAATGTAAATTCTAAGATATTGCATTTGACAAAACACATTTATAACACCTTATATCTATAATAATTATTTAATATATGATAAAAAATTAATACATAAATATGTAATAAGTGGTTCATAATAATAACAAAATATAAATATAAATATTTAGTTTTTAAAATTAAAATTAAATAAAATAAATTTTGATTAAACCTTCTCAACTATAACTCCACATAATTGTATGTCTTCAAATTTTAAAGTTATCTTAAGCCAACGTATTTGTTTCGAAATTGTGTAAAAGTTTCCTTCTTTTTCTCTGATAGGGGAAATAAACCACTTTTTTTCATTTGTGGGAAGTTTATATTGTTGAACTTGTTAATAAAATGCTTAGATATGAAATTTATATTCTATTAAAATAGCATTTTGTAATTTTGTTTCACTCAACAATAGAATTTTTCAACGAAAAATATATATACTTCATTGTGTTTAGAAGATCATTATGAAAGTTGTTTCACTTCCTAATAAAATGCTTAAATGCAAAATCTAAATTGCTTCCTTGAATAAAATGGCATTTGTGTAAATGGAAAATACATAATCTTCCTGTTTAAAACAACATTTCTATTAAAGGTAGGCTTCTGTCTTATTTTTTATTGCAATTGAAATTATATTAATGTTTATAAATGATCCAACACACAATCAATAGTAGGAAGTCCATTGAAAAAGTGAAAACAAGGAAGCGAGTCTTGAAGAACATATCTTTGAGCTTGTTGAAGACTAATAGAACACCATTGTAGCTAAAACAATTTACAAGCTATACATTCTTGGACATTTAGAAATCTTGAGTAATCTTTTGGTAAGAGTAAATTGATTTATGTTATTATCAATGTTCACTGAGATGTTTTTTCATTTTCTTTTGAGATTCCATATGTTTCAGATTAAAAGAAAAAATTAGGAGAGTTGGTATTTTTTAATTTCTTTACTCAAGCAGAAAAAAAATTGTTTAATAGAAAACTCAGCTGATTTCTATTTTAAATTGGAAAATAGTTTGAAAATTAGAAAATTAAAATATCCATTTGACAAGCAGCAAGCAAACAAATACTAAAATAATAAAATTGTGCTAGAAAATACTAAAATTTTCCAAGAGAATAACCAAGATGCCATCAACTACAATAAAATTATGTGGACATGATGGGTCTAGGTGTGTTAATCATGTTTGTTAATTGATATATGGAAATTAACTGTGGGTTTCCTATCCTCAAAATAAAATCAAAAGAATAAGAATGTGGCTCAAAACAGTTGAAAGAGTGAGCACTCAATCTGGAGGAACATCTACTTGTATTTGCTAAATAATATTCATGAATTTAATAACAATTTTATGTTTTGCTTATCTAACAGTGATTATGGTCCATATTTATATGGACAAGTGCATTTGAGTGCCAACTTTAGTGTTTTGAACTTTTATATTGCTGGAAATTTGATGTAAAATGAAAACTTTGTAAGCTAGTACCTTAGTCTTACTTCCACCCATCTTCCCATAGAAGACTAGTGATATAATTTTCTTATTCTACAAACCTAGAAGTCTGCAACATGTTCTATGCAATTTAAGGTGTACTTCTAATCTAAGAAAATCTGCATGACTGAGTATATACACGCACACATTTCTTAAGTCCATTGAGCTAAGTTTGTTCACTTATGGGCATCTGATAGAGTTCCTTTCTTTCTCTCTAGTATTTTATAAATCTTTATGGCTGATTAATTGTAAGAGAGCCAAGTGCATTGCATTGGAAAAAGTAAATCCAACAATGAAATTTATTTCATGGCAGACACAATGAAAAACAATTTATAAAAATTGGTTGTGATCTTCATATTTAATGAGCCACTAAAAAATAATAATTTATATCTTGCACCTTAAAAATTAAAAAAATTAAAAAAATATATATATATATATATATATATATATATATTTCTTTAAACCAAAATAGATCTGCACAACAAAGATGTAGAAATAACTGTAACGCTGCTTTTGAAAACGCAGGTTACTTGATATTTGCAACTTGAGATTTCCAGTGACAACATGGTCAGTATATTTGGCATATAAGTAAATTACATATAGCTTCTAATTTTCTACACATTATCATTTTTGTAAGGATTTTCTTTTGGATAATTGTATTTTATATGTATGTTATAAACCTGTCAGGTCCTTCTAAACCCATCTCAAGAGTTAGGATTTATGATGCAAGCTCTATATGCACTGAAATTTTAGAAGAATAAGTAGAATATACCATCACCAAATTGAAGAAAAATAAATATAAACCAAGCATATTTGAGACCCCTCCCTCCACAAGGTGAGAAAAGCAACAACATACATGCAAACAAGATTATATAAACCCTTTCAAGTAAATAGTTCCATAATTATGCTTATGAATTTACTCTGTATATTTTTTATGATGCAAAGAGATCGTGCAGTCTTCAATCGAATGGATGTTTTACTATAATCCCTTCTTTATGTACATTTATTTGGTTATTCATTCACCCAGCGTATCACATTCAATCAATAGCTATTCTTACAAAAAATAGTAACGGGGGATAGTCTTCTTCATTACTCTGTAGCCACCCACATATGAGGGCTTGGGGAGTAGAGAAACAAGTTTAAAATAAAATACATGCATGAAATAAATTTGTCAAATAAACCATCTAGATCCCTATGGAATGGTGGACTGTGGGTTTTGGAAACTCCATAGTTTGCTACCTCCTATAGGGGCGCAACTTATTGTGGAGGTGTGGCCCCTTGTGGCTACAACCCCCACAAAAAGAGTTTGACACCCCTCTTTCACCTGCCCCTTGTGATGTGGGAAGAGATAGGCGATATTGAACATCCAGGGAAGGAAATCCATTTTCATTGTCAGCAATTGCTGGTGAAACAGTCTGTAGAAAACACAAAGGGTTATGCATGTTATAAAAGATGAGCTTTAATAAAACCTACCAAAAGAATGAAAGGAGAAAGCATAAGGAAAAATTAATAGTTTGATCCAACATTTCCAACAATTTTCATGCATTCATCTGCAAGCTCTCTCCAGCTACTGCAGTACATCATACAAGTAGCAATTTAAAGCCATGGCAAGCATCTTAAAAAAGGTAGAACAATGAGAATATAAGTTGCCAATAAAATCAAGCATCTTATGTTGGCATTTGGCATTGAAAAAAAGTTGTAATTAATCCCTAAATTCTCCATTACAAATATGCTTCCATCTGTTTCACACTTTGAGGGTCAGTTCCAACCGTTGTAGAAATAATAGAGCAAATGCCCTTCATCGAAACAAGAATATTAATAACCAAACGTTCCAAAAAATAACCTCTATCAAAAATGTCTCATTCACAAATATAGATAGAAAGGCCTTAGACGTTTTCGGAAATGTCCTAAGCAATTTCCAATATATATTTTTCCTTGTATTTTAAGGAATAAAAAAATAGAAACATTCGCCATTAAACTAATCATCCACAATAATTATTAAATCTTTGCACAAAAGGCTGCCCATGGAAGAATCTAACATTCGACTGCTTAAAGCTAAAAATATTTATAAAAAATAATAGTCACTGGCAGCCACTAATGGTACCGAACCCTATTAAAAGAACAAACAAAAACCCTAATTAAAAGTTGAGAGAAGATTATGCACTGGTGAATTTGGTCATAGCCTTTGTACCCATAGAGATTGCACGTTTTGCCAGTTCCCCAGAAAGAGCAAGCCTCCCAACCATTTGAATTTAGCGAGATGTAATTGTAGGCTTCTTGTTGTAACGCGCCAATCTGGCTGCCTCATTGGCCAGTTTGTAAAAAATATCATTGATGAAGCTGTTCATTATTCCCATGGCCTTGCTAGAGATATCGAACCCTATTAAAAGAACAAACAAAAACACTAATTAAAAGTTGAGAGAAGATTATGCACTGGTGAATTTGGTCATAGCTTTTGTACCCTTAGAGATTGCACGTTTTTCCAGTTCCCCAGAAAGAGCGAGCCTCACTGGCCTGTTTGTGAAAAATATAATTGATGAAGTTGTTCATTATTCCCATGGCCTTGCTAGAGATACCGATATGAAGGTGAACCTGCTTCAAAACCTTAAACAGATAGATCTTATAGGTCTCGCTGCTCTTCTTATGCTTCTTCTTGCCCTTTTTATCTCTGGCACTACACGAAGTAGGGGGTCTTGAAGAAGAAACTTTATTTCCTTGAGAATTCGCTTCAAAGCCATGAATTCTCCTTCACCTACTGTAGCAATGGGGAGATTCTCTGTAATGGAAACACAATAACACTTATAAAAGCGTTTTCTTGGTTAAAATTCTCTCATTGCCTTAAGGTTGCCCATAACATCAATAAACGTGTCCTACGCATTTGGTGTGATGATTATGGAGTACATTTGAATGTGATCTGTATTTATATATCATAAAAGACATCCTGCAACCTCCCCTAAGAATCTCAAACCAAAGGGGAAAACAAGATTTTGACATAAAACATACAAACTATCCTAAAACTTTGGAATCAAGAATTTTATTGTTCAAATTTACCATTATTTAAAAACTTCCAGAAATTTATGGTACTCTTAAAATTTCCCCAATAAAGAAACAAAATCTTCAAGCAATCACAATTGTGGGTCAAGGAAGGTAAGCAAAAAATACGAGTATTGCCATAATAGCATTGCTGCCAAATGAAATCCCATCACAGAGATATGACGTTATAGTAACTAGCTAGGGCTCAAAAGAATAAATCCTAACAATAAATACAAGCAAGCCTGAGGACAAATAAAAGGAAGGAAAAAGCAGAAAGGGCATCAGGCTCACCTTGCAAGCCGAGGGTGAAAGAACAGTGTCAGAGAAATACAAATACGAATACCAGGTGAGACAAAGAGTAGAGTCAATGGATGGATACTAGAACAATTCAAATATTTTCTGCTTTAAGTTGTCAAAATTGTTCTTTTACAAAGCTTTTTATTACCTACCATTTACCAGTGATGGAGGAGTTTGTCGCAGTGCCCATGGCGACATGCAGGGAGCTAAAATAGGATAGTAATATGCATGTTGCCTATTCGTGTGCCTTTATTCCAAGCGTCAAGTTCGATCACAGAAAGATCCGCCAATAAAATCAAATTTTTTTTTTTTTTTTAGCCAAAACTACCAAAAGCCAAATAATCCGCCAATAACACCTCAAGTTTTTTAACCAATGAGATTACAGAAAAATAATTTAAAAATATTAAAAAGTTATAAATCTGGCATGTTACTTTAGAAAAAAATAATTTTCTTTTAAGACAAAAAATACTTCATTCTAATTGGTTGTCAAATACAACTTTTAATAACTAGTTAAAGAAGAAAAAAAAAACTCATTGCAATAGTACTGCCTAAAGGCAAGTACTAATGGGCGGGGGCCCTAGCTCGGTTGGCTAAGTAATTTCGTTGCGGCTCTCCTGGTCACGAGTTCTAGTCTCCCCCGTCTTAATTAATTGAAGATAATTATTTAATTTATGCATGATGAAAAAGGTCAATTAAATAATTAAAGATAATTATATAATATTAGAAGGGAGTTTTGATATTAATTGATAACTATTTAATTAAAATAGAAGAATGAGTTAACTTTTTGCATGAGGAAATAATAATTAATTATTAGTGCACATGCAAATGACGATAAATAAATAAAATAATGAATTTTATTTATTTAGAAGATGGTTAAAATTAGCTAAATTAAATAATTAAAATAATTAATTTAGAGATGTGTGCATGTCTAATTAAATAATTAAATATAATGTTTTAATTATAAAATAAGAGAATGATAAATAATCAAATAAATAATAATAATTTATTTAATTAAAGTAGTGATATAATAATGTGGAAGATTAACTAGTTGCATGAGAAGTGAAGTGAAAGAAAGTGTTTAGAAGATAATAATTAATTATTTGAGGAATATACAAGTGGAAATTAGATAAATAAATAAAATATTTTATTTATTCATGATGAATGGATAATGTTGAGAGAAAATGAGATAATTAAATAATTAAAATAATTACTTAATTTAGAAAGGGATCCAGCTAACTCGTAGACAAAATGAACCTATGCACATACAAAAACACATAAAAACATGCATAAGAACATACATAGACAAATACATAACATGATGGGACGCCGTACTGCAAGGACCAACGTAAATTGTAGTGGAAGTCATGACAGGAAAGCGGAGGTCACGGGAGGCAAACAAACGTTAGTTCTGCAAGTGGAAATGACATTTTGAATTTTAATAAAAAGCAAGAATTTTTAAGCCACTTTGTCTGTCAACTTCTGCAGCTATAGGGACGAATGGATCGACGTTCCATCCAAGCAGGCTTGTTGGGAGCCTACTATTCGTAGTCGAGCACAAACACTGGAATTCTGGCAACACATCCATTATTGCAACAATTAGGGAACAACGAGGAATCTAGGAGGCCCCATGATGAAAATAAAGTGGCCCTTTGCTGGTGGAGCGGCGATAAATAGATGGACTGTTCTCCGATGATCTAGATGAGGAAGCCTTTGCTCGGAAGAAGACCCTTGCGACTTAAGCCACAATGGCTCTTGATCCTCCCCTCAAACACATGATTGTCATGAATCTGTTTGTTTAATTTTTGCTTCTGGATTTGATTGTGTGTAAGTTTTTTCATCAACGTTTCGGATCACACTCCGTGATCACACTCCTTTCAGCTCTCCATCCTAATGATGGATCACGGAGTGTGATCCGAAACGTTGATGAAAAAACTTACACACAATCAAATCCAGAAGCAAAAATTAAACATTCAATATGGATTGTGGAAATCTTATATCTTTAATGAATCTGTTTGCTCAATTTCACAGACAAACTATGGTCCTGTTGCAGAGAGGAGCATACCATTGTGTTTACAACCGATGGTGGATCCAACCTTGCTATGGTGTGGAAGGATGGACATGCATGTTATGCTCTCTTTATTCTCTTTCCCTACATTCAAATCTCTTCCTTTCAATTATTTGCAGATTGAGAATCATCTGCTGCTATTTCCCATCGTGGAAGAGACGATTGGATGCAGGGCTGAGACGACTCTTGCAGAAACTATAGAAATTCTGATGCATAAAATGAACGACCCAGATGAAGCATTGGATGATGTGATTTATGTGCTGGATGCAAAGAAACTTCGGTAACAAAACCTACGATGATCTCCTAGCCCGGGGCGACCCAACGTATCTGTGCACAAAGAATGGTGTTTCCAAGTAACTCGAACCCCCTATCTATAGTAGCCGGGCATCTCGTTAGTTTTAGTAAGGGATGTTCACCTCATATATCAACTTGAAGGGAAGGAGAAATTCAAATAGCATGAAGATTAGAGGACACTAAGTAGAATGTAATTTGAGTGTTTGTGCTGCATTCTTAGTTATCTATATTAATATGTACTGCTATTGTAGTTTGGACTGTGTAATCAAGCATTTGTTGTTGTATCTAGGTCAATTTCTTTTCTTTCAACTTTCCATGGTTAGCATTTGTATTGTTTTCTTACATTATTTACGCTAATATTTACATGATCTTTTATACTTTAATATGATTAAGTCCTATAATATAAGATTATTTACTTATACTAATCTTTTTGGCATAAGTTTATGTTTATTTTGGCACTTAATTGGCTTTGGCTCCTTAATTATTCATTATTTGAAGCTTTTGATATGCCTATGACTCTTCTGACTTCTAATTTTTTGTGCTTATTGTTTTATCACTATATTTATAAGCACATAAGAAGAAAAGAGATTTTGAAACTAATTTATTAGAGAAGAATTTAAGTAATTTCAATATCCTGTTTGCCAAAGTCAAGTTAGGCATTTAAACTAGAGAACCTAATATTTAATGTTAACTAATTGGCTAGTGAAGGATTGCCAAAAATGGTAAAATAAACTTATAGTGGCTAGATGAATTAAAAGGGTTTTAGAGTGGCACATTAATCAATCAAGTTATTTAAATGATAGCAAGATCAAATCTTTAATAAGATAAGCATTGAGATTAAATTGTAAAGTCAAATGATTCTGAAATTTGAATAATGAGAAATGTCAAACGAAAAATTAGATGACCAAGATTGCAATTTAATACATCCAAGTTAATTTTATATTACAATTTAACATTAATCTTGAATCAGTAAACCATTTAATTACACATTGTGGCATGTACTCAATTGTGTGCTTCTCTAAACATTCTAAATACCAATCTTCCACAACTATCAAAATTGCTTAGCCAACTTGTTAGATATTTAATGGGTTACCTTTTAATATGATAAAAAACTAAATAAATGTTATTATGAGTTAAACCTTACCTAGGACACTCTACCTATTATTATGGTGCAATGATACTTGGATGGAGTGAGAATGATGTAAAATGTGCTAGATAGTTTAGTTTTTAGAACATGAAAATGTGAAACTTTTTATGAATATTTGAGGAATAATGAGTTACAAAACTTTTATAATGAGTTGTAAAACTTTGAAATTAGGAAACCTTTGTGTTGGGTCATAAGGAATTCAGAGTTGCATAAAAAAAGCTTGAAAGCAAAGTGAACCTAATCATGCTAAGAAAGAGAAAAAGGAAACTAGGATTGAATATAGAAAACAATCACTCATCTTAATTGTTTTTCTTGATAAATAAGATTAGTGATGGATAAAATGAGAAAAATCTAGTGAAAGAAGGTAAAATTTTGAAATTTGGTAGATTTTGAATGCCAAATTTTAGTTGAAAATTTGATAGCTATTTGGAATAATTTTAAAAATGAACTATTCTAATTCATATTCAAAATAAACCATCTAGATTAGACAAAAATGATATTCAAAACTAAATAAAATTTTCACCCAATAGCATTGAAATCCTTTGATGTGTCCATGATTTGCATGATTTTAAATGTATAAGCACTCAAGTAAGAAACACATCAAGTTCTACCTACCTCCATCCCTCTCTCTATCTCCACTCACCGTCTCCCTCTCTATATACCTTTCCCTCAATACATCCCACCCCACCTCTCTTTCTACCTACCTCTCCTTCCCAACTTCCCCTCTCTATCTACTTATCTCTCCCCTCCCCTCTCTCCTTTCCCTATCTCCCCTCACTCTCTCTACCTACTTCTTCCCCTATTACTTCAACCTTACCTCTCTCTACCTACCTCTCCATGTCTCCCTCATTTCCTCTCTCTCCCTTTATCCCTCCCATCCTACCTTACTATACCTCTCCCTCCTCCCATCACTTTATACTTCTCTCTATCTCTCCTCTCTCGCCATATTTCCCCACCACTTCCTATCTCCTTCCCCTCTCTCTCCCTCACACACATGAACAACCTCTCTCCACCTACCCCTCCCTCTCTCCTGAACTCTACCTATACCTACCTCACCCGCCCTACCTCTCTTTAGATGATATTGATTTTTTGATCCTAGAAATACTTTTTCCAAATATTTTTTTATTGATTTTAATGGTCCCCCTAATTGTCATTTTTGTTACTCAATTTATTAAATTTATCATAATTTTGTAACTCAAATGACAATTAGGTATAATGGTCCAATTAACCACTTATAAAAGGTTTTCATTGTAATAATTGTGAGTTGGAAAATACTGGGTGTTATGAAACCTGCAATGAACATACAGTTGTAAAACCCTCTACACATAACAACCCAATTGGTTAGTCTCGTGCCCATTTGATTGGTTTTATGCATCCCCACCGCACCTCCTCAAGTTTCCACCCTTTGAGTTTAGAAACAAACTACAATCATATCACAATTACAACCTACTATGTTTCTTCATCTTGCAAATTATTTTTTGCATTTATTTTCCATCATATGAATTAAATTTTACTCAAGTAATAGTTGTGGTAAATTTTAATAAGTTTCTTATTACATCTGCATTTAACAGAAAGGTTTTCTATTACACCAGGTTGGGAAAGACTAGGTGTTATAAAACTTACAACCCACATACTATTGTAAAACAACCCAATTGGTTACTCACCCCTTAGGTTAATTTGATTATTTTTATATATCTCCCAATTGAAAATCCTCCCCAAACTCCCCACCCTTGAGCTTAGAACAAGCACAATCATATCACTAATAACCAACAGTGTTTTCCAACCTACGATTAATCTGTGCATTTATTTTTTGATAATATGATGAAATTGAAATGCAATTTTTACTCTAACTAAAAGTTGTGCTAAATTTTGAAGGTGTCTTTCATTATATTTGTACTCTCTAAATAACAAAAGGTTTTCATTAAACTAATTGCAGGTTGGAAAACATTGGGTGTTATGAACCCTGCAACCCATATACTTGTGTAAAACCCTCTACACATAACAATCTAATTGATGCATATGAATTTGTGCAAGAAAAAAAGTGAGAGATGATGAGGGAGCTACTGATCTAAAGATTCAAGTAAAAGATGAAAAAGAAGTTACAAGATCATGAAAAGGAATAGCAAGGGGTGTTAATAGGTAAGATTAGTGTAGATGAGGAAAAATGTGTCGATGATCAACTTGTAGATGCAAAAGCAATAGTTGGAATTGTTGAAACTGTAGCAAAACAATGGAAGACTAAAATTAACTACTTAGTAAAGGAAGTAAAAGATAAGAAGAAGATTTTATCATCAAAATAAAATGAGGTTAATACTCTAAGTAACAATTGTGGTAAATTTTGAAAGTGCCTTTCATTACATTCACGTATTCTCTAAATAAGAAAAAGGTTTTCATCACAACAATTGTAGGTTGGAAAACACTGGGTGTTATGAAACCTACAACCCACATATTACTGTAAAACCCTCTACACATAACAAACCAATTGGTTAGTCACCCCCCAGGTCAATTTGATAGTTTTATGTATCCCCCACCTAGAAATCTTCCCCAAGCTCTCCACCCTTAATCTTAGAACAAGCAAAATGCAATCACTTACAACCCACTGTCTTTTCTAACCTATGATTATTTTGTGCATTTCTTTTTCCATCATATGAGGAAATTGAAACATAATTTTTATTCTAAGTAACAGTTGTGGTAAATTTTGAAAGTGTCTTTCATTACATTCGTACTCTCTAAATAAGAAAAGGTTTTCATTAAAACAATTACGGGTTGGAAAACACTAGGTGTTGTAAACCCTCTACACATAACAACCCAATTGGGTAGTCACCCCTCAAGTTAATTTGATTAGTTTTATGCATCCCCCACCTAGAAATCCTCCCCAAGCTCTCCACCCTTGAGCTTAGAATAAGAAGAATGCAATTACACACAACCCACTATGTTTTCCAACCTGCAATTATTTTGTGCATTTCTTTCTCCATCATATGAGGAAATTGAAACACAATTTTTACTCTAAGTAATAGTTGTGGTAAATTTTTAAAGTTTCTTTCATTACATTTGTTTTCTCTAAATAAGAAAATGTTTTCATTACAACAATTATAGGTTGGGAAACACTAGGTGTTATGAAACCTGCAACCCATATACTGTTGTAAAACCCTCTACACATAACAACCCAATTGGTTAGTCACCCCTCAGGTGAATTTAATTAGCTTTATGTATCCACCACCTACATATCCTCCCCAAGCTCTCCACCCTTGAGCTTAGGAAAAGAAGAATGCAATCACTCACAACCCACTATGTCCTTGTATGAATGGATATACTTGTATTGTAATAAATATTTATAGGATGAGACACAACTAGGTGATTTTGATGGGAGATGATAACCAAAAGGATACATTTATGATCCAACATACTTTAGTTTAAGTTCATGTCCCATTCCATCCCTATGAAAGGTTGTTATTGATTTAAATTTTACCCACTTTTCAAGAGATAATAATACAACCATGCTTAGATCCAGTGAAGGTAGTGATCATTGAGTAGAGTGAGAAATTTAGTATTTACTTAGGGGGTTGATACTATAGCACTAGTTTATTGAGACATTTATTATGTTACACGAGAAACTGCATTTTCCTTCAACCACTTATCTCTCGTCATGGTATGGACTTTAGAGCACATAAAACTATACTAGTAAGTGATGCCTCTAGTAGATCCTACACTTCTTAGGCCCATGAGGTGGCATAAAATTCATCACTTTGATATGGTCACATGAGCACTTGTGACGTTAATTAGACGAGGACTAAATTATAAACCCTTAGATAAAAATGTACCTAAGATGGATAGGAGATCAAGCTATACAAGTCTACTATTGAGTGGTGAGATCTATGATATATATAAATGGCCTAGGCGAGACTTATATAATCTATTGATTATTATATAACCTTGGAGATGAATACCTAGAGGAATTTTAGCATCATCTCTCACTTTCTTTGCTTGCACAAATTCATATGCATTACAAAATCTCTTGAATTTATCCACTTTTGCATTTCCATTTTCCCATGTCACATACTACACACACTCCTTCCTCAACTTCCCAAGAGAAGCAAGAATCTCTTCAGTCAATACATTATCTATCTCATTCACTTTGGTTTGCTCCTTATCAAGTGTTTTAAGAGCAGATTCCTTTTTTATTTTACACATTCTAGTACATGTTGCTCTAGTTCTAAATTTCCATTTTCCCATTGCATATGCTACACTCCCTATCTTCCCCCTTCCCTCTCTCTATCTCCCTATAGCATGCTTATTTTTTTCCTTCATCATAGTGTAAGTATTCTCTTTATACAAATGTATGAATTTATTGATTTGGATATTCTAAAGACACTTATATTTAGTCTTTTTATATATTTCTAAAGATGCTTCTCCTTTGTACTGGTTCTTTATTGATACCATCACTATTTAATAAAACTCTTTTCATGATCAATGACACACACCACCTCTCTCTACCTCTCTCACCCTACATATATCTCACTTTCTACCTATCTCTCTATTATGTTCACCTTACCTCTCTCTACCTACCTCTCCCTCCTTCCCTCTCTCTCTCTCCCTCCTTCCCACACAACCTCTCTCCACCTACCCCTCCCTCTCTCCCTCCCTAATTCCATCTCTCTCTCTCTCTCCCCACTTATAGCATCATCTATTTTAAATTGTATTTGTTCCATGGAATTCTTAAGTTCACAAATCTTTGACTTCATTTGTCCAACCCAAAATATTATCCTTATCCCTCCTCTATCCTATAAATCCATTTTGAGTGCCTATTTACCACAATCCAACATTACATCTCCCCCTCCTACTAAGTCCATTTTGGGTCCTTCTATCCCTCCTACCCTACCACTGCTTATCTCCCTCCTTCCCTATTTCTCTCCCTCCCTCTATCCCTCCCACCCTACCACTTCCTATCTCCCTCCTTCCCCCTCTCTCTCCCCCCCACACACACACACAACCTCTCTCCACCTATGCCTCCTTCCCTCCCTCCATAACTCT
Organism: Sequoia sempervirens; assembly: GCA_007258455.2. Lineage (NCBI taxonomy): Eukaryota > Viridiplantae > Streptophyta > Pinopsida > Cupressales > Cupressaceae > Sequoia > Sequoia sempervirens. The sequence goes on from VDFB02271358.1 coordinate 978,351,030, forward strand.
CTATATACCTATCCCTCCCACCCTACTAGACTCCCTATCTCCCTCCTTCCCTCTATCCCTCCCACTCTCTATACCATTTTGATACCAAAACATGTTTCAATGTTTGAGAATATTCTATCTGTATGGGAGAATGGGTGATATTTTGAATGTTTGGAAACTATTTTTAGGGTTAATAGCTTTATATGAACATTGTATGGATTTCAACTCAGTTAAGTGTATGCAAGGTTAGTTGGTTTGGTTTTAGTCCATTGTAATGAATCCATTATATTTTCTTGCTTCAGTGATATTACAAGTTGATCATATGTATGATATGAAACCTCTTTCCTTTCCTACTTAGATTCAATTCATCCTTTGATCAACTAATTATTATGGGTGTTCACCTTTTAGTTATTTCCAATGTTGGAAAACACACTGTCCCCTATTGGAGAACACATTGTCCCCTGTTGGAAAACATACTGTCCCCTGTTGGAAAACACACTATCCCTTGTTGGAAAACACATTGTCCCCTGTTGGAAAACACACTGCCCCCTGTTAGTTATTTCCAATTTTGGAAAACATACTGTCCCCTGTTAGTTATTTCTAATGTTGGAAAACATCCCTTTCTTGGATAGAGTTTTCAATGTCTTGAATACTTTTATGTAGCTTTCTAGCCACTTTTTTCTCAGCTTTGAGAGTGTCTTTATGATTAGAGAATGTAAATGTTTCTTTTAACAAGTTATTTACAAGACTTGTCTACATTTTTAGATAAGCCTTTCATGTCTAACCTCTTGACTTTATCCACTTCTATATTGCAATTTTCCCATTGCACATACTGCACATGCACCTTCCTCAACTTCTCAAGAGTGGGAAGAATCTCTTTAGTAAATACACTATCTATCTCATTCACTTTTGTCTACTTCTTCAGATTCCTTTTCCATTTCAACTTCTCAAGAGAAGGAAGAATCTCTTAAGTCAATACATTATGTGTTATAATTCTTCCAAACCATTTGTCACCATCCCCCTCCATTATACCAGCTTGACAAAAACATTATCCCTATCCCTCCTTGAAGCTATAAATCCAATTTGGGTGCCTATGTCCCATAATCCACCATCACATCTCCCTCTCCTACTAAGTCTATTTTGGGTCCTTCTATCCCTCCCACCCTACCACCCCCTATCTCCCTCCTTCCCTCTCTCCCTCACACACCCTTACCTCTCTTCCTAAACCTCCCTCTTTCCCTCTCTCTCCCTCCCTCCCTATCTCTATCTTCACTCACCCTCTCCCTCTCTACCTACCTTTCCCTTAATCCTTACCATCCCACCTCTCTTTCTACCTACATATCCCTCCTTCCCAACTTCCCCCCTCTATCTACTTCTCTCTCCCCTTCCGCCTCTACTTTCTCGATCTTTATCTACTTCTCTTTTCTACCATTGTTTATGATGAATTTATAGCACTTATATTTACCTCTCTCTACCTACCTCTCCATGTCTCCCTTATTTTAGGCTAATATGCATCTAAGAATGAATATAATGTTATACTAAGTGCTAAATACAACCTTACCTCTCTCTACCTACCTTTCCATGTCTCCCTTATTTTACCTCTCTCTCAGGTCTCACACTCCCTCTCTCTCTTAGTTCTTTCCCACTCCCTCTCTCTCAGGTCCTTTGGGATTTAAAACCAATACTTCGATACCATGTGATAAAATTGTGACTAGAGAATCTATTTAAGGATTACCCAACCATACAACCAATTACACAAACACTCACAATAGAATTCAATGACATAATAAATTAATAAAAATATGAATTATTAATTCATATAATTGCATTTACTATCTTGTCTTAAGGGATTACAACATGAGACCTCAACCTTTAATGAATCACATACACAACCACTATATAGAATATAATCTTTTGAGTTGATATGTGATATAATACTCTTCACAATGTGCTACTAAACTTCACCAATTTTAACAAAAAAATATCTTTTGGAGCTATTAAAATCACTGAGGATGACCCAATGATATTTTATGCAAGTAGAGGAATCTATTTCTTTATTTAGATCAGAAGAACTTATGAGGGTGATCCTTGTGACCTTAATACATGACAAAAAATAAAATAATAATTTCACTACTATACCTTAATGGTAATCAATAATAATAATAATCTCTAAATAGGGTGTATCATACTGTCCCCTGTTAATTATATCGAAGCATAAATGTTTTTTTTGTTGCATACACACTAAGAATACAATGAAGTCCACCTT
>VDFB02271358.1:978353374-978553027 GCA_007258455.2 Sequoia sempervirens
TATTTGGAAAGATCAACTTTGTGAGAAAGTTTATCACGGGCTTTGCAAAAATTGTAAAACCACTCAATGAAATGATGAAGAAAGATGCCAAGATAGAGTGGAGTTATGAGGCGAAGGCCACGTTTTCATAGTTCAAGCGATCCATTTCAGAAGCAACAGTCCTCACCAGCCCTGATTACATGAAGCCATTCTATTTTATTCCTTTGCCTTTGAACATTCCTGTGCGGCTGTCCTAACTCAATGAAGAGAAGAGGGAGAGGAGAGGCCAATCGCCTTCATGAGCTCTCCGTTCAATAATGCTGAGCTCAAATATCCACCTCTTGAAAAACAAGCTTTTGCGCTGGTCCAAGCTGTCAAGAAGTTCAGTCATTACATCATTTGAAGTCAAATCATTGCTGTAGTTCCTGATGCTGTTGTAAAGTCTCTACTTATGTAGAGTGAACTGGGAGAACAAAGAGGGAAATGGAAGGCCATTTTGCAGGAGTTCGACCTGGAGATTCACCCTATGAAACTGGTCAGAGGTCTAGGCCTATCTAAGTCCATGGCGAGTGCTGGTGACAACATCATTTTCCAGCAATACACAACTCAGTCCTTCTCCAATGACCCTTGGTATGCTGATATCATCTATTTCATGCTCAACAATCGATGTCCAGAGGGAATGAATATGACTCATAGGAGAGTGCTAAGAATGAAGAGCTCTCATTATATGCTCAAAGGAGGATTACTATACAAGAAGAATTTTTAGGGAGTGTACCTATGATGCCTTGACCACCAAGAGGCTAAACACGTGATCACTGAATTCCATGGGAAACATGGCATAGGTCATGGGTTTGCAGATTCGTTAGCACACCAGATCCTTAGATCAGGTTATTGCTGGCCGTGTGTGTTCAAAGATGCCCATCAACATACAGGAACATGTCACATATGTTAGATTTCTGCATCAAAAGAGTGCCATCCAGCCATGCCATTGCAACCTGTTTATGAGGTAAGACCATTTTCCTAATGGGCGTTGGACTTTATTGGGGTAATTAACCCAAATTCTTCTGTAGGACACAAATTTATTCTAACTGCCACTGATTACTGCACATGATGGACAAAGGCTATACCTTGCAAGAACAACACAACAAAGGTAGTGATCAAGTTCCTCATCGAATGCATGACAACTAGGTTTGGGGTACCCTTCGCGTTGGTATGTGACAATGGCTCTTCTTTTTCTTCAACTGAGTTCATTTCATGGGCATATGATCACAAAATTGGTTTAAAATATTCTTCAAACTATTACCCGCAAGGCAATGGAGTTGCAAAATCTACCAATAAGAATCTCTTAGGGGTAATTAAGAAACTATTAGAGAACAACCCTAGAGACTGGCACACCCAACTAAGATTTGCACTATGTGTAGATAGGACTAGGATTAAGGCTACTTTAAAAACCTCACAATTCAAGCTAGTGTACGACCAAGAGCCTGTGTTCCCTATTCATTTGTAAATAGCTATCCTTGAGTTCATGAATAAATTCTACTCTAGTGATGATAGGATAAAAGTAAGATTAGCTGCCTTGTTGAAATTAGAAGAGCAGAGAGATGCCGCCTTGCAACAATTCTTTAGACACTAGGCTGTTGTCAAATTTTGGTTTGACAAAAGAGCCAAAATCAAAGCATTCAGAATATCTGACCTCGTGTTGCTATAGGATAAAGCTAGTGAAAAGAAGGGAAACCGCCAAAAATTTGATAAGCTCTGGTTGGGTCCCAATCAGATTGTTGAGATCCTAGGAGAAAATACTTTCTGATTGTGTAGTTTAACTGGAGAATCTGTCCCCTTGCCTATCAATGGATAGTTTCTTAAACACTGTTTCAAATCGTGAAGTTTGGTACTCTTGCTGGGCTGTGCATTTATGTAAATAATTGGTTTTTCTTTATGTAAATAGTTTCTGCATTTCTGCCTGTAAATAATTTCTGTATGTAAATAATTCTGTTCTCTATGTGAATAGTTTGTTGTTCTTTATGTAAATAATTTCCTCTTCTGTTTGTAAATAGTTTTGTTATTTGTTTATTCTTTCTTTCTTTCTGTCCTTTCGTTTCCTTTGTCCTTTTGGTTTCTGTCTTGTTTTGTTCCTTGGGGTTTGTTTGTTCTTTTCATTTTGAAATGGTGGGTTTTTATCTGAAGTATACTTTGGTTATTAGGAGAGAAGTGGTTTAGATATTTTTGGGTTTTCTGATTGGACAATTTTATCCTAAATTCTTTTCTTTATACCCATTGTCAATAAGAGTTGTGGAAAGTCTTAAAAACAAGGTGCAAAGTAAACAATCTTCATTAGCTACCTCTGAATCTATCACAAATCATCAAGATCATCTCCTTTGTAATGGTATATTTGTCCTAGGATAATAGTGTTGTAAGATTGAGTGAAAAATCCAATCTCCCAAGTGCTATTATGAGGTCCATGGTAGTTTTCAACCTAGAATAGATGTTAAACATATGACATATTGAAAATAAAATAAAATAAAAATAAAATGAATGAAAGATCTGAAACTCCAAGAGAAAAGAAAAAAAGAAGAGAAAAATAATTATCTACAAGAAAGGAGGACTCAATATGAATCGGTGATTCCAGTATCTCTACCGGGGCTATGGACGCCTGGTTGGCAGTATAGCAATGTTGTGAGAAAACTAGAGGTATCTCTGTCGGGGCTATGGATGCTTGACTGGTAGCGGAGCAATGCCCAGGATATCATTGCACAATAGCTAAAGGGAATCAACTCATGTAGCTGAAATCTTGCACATTGTTGTTTAAAAGATGAGGAAAACTTTATAAAAGGATGATGCACCATCAAGCACACACATAGATTCAGGGTTAGCTACTATTGATTTACATTTGAGATTCTAGCTCAACCTTGGTTGCTAAAACTGACCCAATTGGAATTGTGATGTTCATAAACCAGGAGTTCTGGGTAGCTGAATCTTTCAGTTTCTTGAAAATGGTTAAGACATTTTCCCAACCGAGTCGCCATATGTTATGCCTTGCATAACCACCCCATTTTATTCTGGAATAAAATGGGTCCCCCTTTTTCTGCTTTTGTTCTCTTTTCCTTTGTTTATTTGATTTGGTCTTGGGAATTTCTTTCGTTTTCCTCCTGGGTCTGTATTTTGTTTTATCAGATTCAATTTTTCCTAAGTGGAAAATTCAGGTTTTCTCCCCAGTTCAGAATTTTCCGCCCCATCTGGATTTTTTTGGATCTCACTCAAACTCCAGCCTTTCGCTATGGTTCGAGGATTTTTGGTCTTCGCGGTCATGGGCCAGATTTTCTCGATTTTCCCATTCCTCTTCATTTCTAGAAATTCTCAACTTCCTGGGATTTTCCTTCTTCACAGAATTCCGTGTGGGCTAGATTTTCCCAATTTTCCCATTTCTCTTCATTTCTGGAAATTCTTAGCTTCTTGGGAATTTCCTTCTTCGCGGATTTCCTTTGACTTTGGATTTTTTTGAAATCCTTTGTTCCCTATTTTTTTTCGAAACTTGCAGGAATGTCTCCTTCCTCGCAGAAATTCGTCCCGTGCGGATTTTCCCAGAAACTAATGGAATGTGAAGAATTATGGAGTAATAGGACTTGTTAACAAATGATGATGCATTTTGTGGTTAATTTATGCTATTTTGAGATCTCACATGTTGTTTCTTGATTGATAATGATCGGATCAGGTTGCTAGTAGGTGCTTTCATGTTTATTCTGCTGGAATCTGCCTAGCTCAGAATTCTCTGAAATTCCTCCCTGGCTTATCTAGGATTTATTCTAATGATGATTTTTATTGATTAACCTTTTCTTATGTGATATTTACTATGGCTTCCTTTGTTGAGTGTAGGATTGAATCACGCATGTGAAGATATCTCTCAGGAAAGTCAACTGAAAGCATGCCTCAATCACATTCAACATGAAGCTCCTCAAGAAGAAAGTCACTGAGACCTTTCAAGTGTCTTGCCGACTGGTAGGGTGTATTATTCATTTGGGATCCACCGGTCACTATGATATCTCGGTCACTGTAAGGTTTTATATGTCTCTTCATTGACGAAGAAGTCTTGGCGAAAGGGGGTAGCGTCGACATGAAGTCTTGTTGACCAAGCGAAGTCTCGCCGAAAGGTTTGAGTTTGACAAAAGGGCATGGCTTCAAGAAGAAGTCTCACTGACGGATGAACCTTTTGCCGACAATTGTTCACAGGGGCTCTCAAAGAATGTTTTATATTTGGCAAAGGGTCTCGACGAACGAGGAAGGTCTCGCCGACATGGGAGGTCACACCGAAGAGTGAGGCATCATCAAGGAGATATCTCCCCGATGGTTATTAGTCCCACCAAAATGACGTTCAGGCTCGGTGAGAGGATGGTGATCTTGGCAAGAAGTCTCGCTGACCCTGGGATGTCCTACCGACAAGCGATGGCTTTGGCTATGGAAAGGGGGATATCGATATGACTTTTGACTCGGTGTAGAATCTTGCCAACGGAATGAGGTTTGGGTTACAAAGGAAGAAGTCTTGGTGAAAGGGGGTAGCATCGGCATGAAGTCTTGTCGAAAGGTTTGAGTTCAGAAAGAGGGCATGGCTTTGAGAAGAAGTCTCACCGATGGGGTGGACTCTTGCCGAAATGAAACAACATCGGGCAGAGGATTTGAGTTCGCTATGAAGTCGTGATGACTGGGTGATGTCTCACCAAAGGGTGGTCCCTTCGATATAAGGTTGTTCCTTTGGGGAGAAGTCCTACCAACCACAAGAAGTCTCGTCGAAGGATTTAAGTTCACCGTGATGTCTTACCGATAGGGAGAAGTCTTCCTGACTGATATGAGCCCTCACCGAAACAAGGTGGCTTCGATAAAAGGTCTCACCGACCAAGCGGGGTCTCGTCGAAATAGATTGTTTGGGGAGAAGTCCCACCGACAGGGGGGTCACGGCGAGGGATGGTGATATTGCCAAAAGGTCTCACCGACAGGGTGGACTCTTACCGAAATGGAACGAGCTTAGGGTGGTAGGTCTACTTTCACCAAAACGTCTAGCCGACTTGGTAACCTTTTTCCGACTAGGGATTGTGCCCTCGGTGTAATGTTTTGAATTCGATATGAAGTCCCACCGACCTGGTGGGTCTTGCTGAAATAAAAGGGGGCTCGAGCTTGGAGAATAAGAATGGGCTCGGGGAGATGTCTTGCCGAATGCAAATGTCTTGCCGATGGAAGGAGGCATTGTGGTATATCTCCTAAGAGCTCACCATGAATTTTGGCTGATAGTGACTGTCTCGACGACCACTGTGGATATTGAGATAACTGTTGCAGCCCGATATGAGGTCTCATCGATAGTTTGGGGTCATGCCGATAACTGCGGTAGAATGTAATCGTATCGAGGAGACACTGATGGTGTCTCACCGACATGTGATTCATTTCGAACGACTGTTGATTGCTCGAGAATCTTATGTGGAGCGTGTTGGTCCAATCATAAGGAACTAGGGGTGAAACATTGACTGATTGACTACCTCTCAGAAGAAGATCAATAGAATGCAAACGACATGGACTCACGCTGAGGTCAAAAGGCGATGGACCAGTTTGATGAACAATGGCGTGGAGATCCAACAAGAAGTCTGATACTGCTTCTGGAGGAGGTCAACGAGAAGAAAGATCTAAAGCAGGAAGGAGAGGCCATCATTCGCATGGGTAGCTGTGAGGTTTTACCAGTAGAAATGGATCAAAATTAATGACAATGCTTTAGAGCATTCAAGGCAACCTTTCAAAGGAGTTCAAGGATGGAAACAGAGGCATGGAATTAATGCTATAGCTGCAAAAGATCTATAGATTATATCCTGAGGGAAAATATTTCACCAACATAGACAGGAGGGATGCCATTCAACACAACATTAACTCTATTTGAAAGATCCGAGTATCGACTCTCCTGCAACCAAGTGAGATATTTTATAAACCCTAAAAATAGGGGCCAACACATTCTCTTTGGGACATTCTGTATATATGGCATTCTTTCCTTTTAAAAAAAGAAGGGGAGAAGAAATAGAGACAGTTAGAAGACATAGAAATAGATTTCGAACAGTAGTAATTTTCTAAGTAGGGGGTTTGAGGAAAGACGGAGACATAACTGCATCTTGTTTCTTTGTAATGGGAGCTTCTTTTGTCTTCTTAGATAGGAGTTAGATTTAGCATAGAAAGTAATGTATCTTTCTAGTTTTCTTAGTATAGATGGAAAAAATTTGGAGTCATGGATTTTCTGTACATTGGTGATTGTGCCAGATTTGTAAATGTTGCTTATCTGTTTCACTAACAGTAGAAGCAACTAGATTTAAATCTACTTTAGATTGTGTTTCAGAATGTTGTTTATCTTGGTTTAATCATTTGATTTGAGAAGCTTTCAAGGAATGAAGTTTGATTTGATGTTTATTTTAAATGGTGACTTGCAATCTATTATTGAAATCAACACTGTGAATGAATGAAACTGTGTGTTAATCACTAGTTAATTTTGTTCTACAGTTTTAGTTAGGAATTTCTTGAAAGGTAACAAGTCTAGTTAAGTTAGATGAATTAACATTCTTTTCTATTCCAAAGCTCTAATCTATCTTTTTCTGTTTCTTTGAAAACCCTGGTTAGAGTAGGTTTAAGTTTATGTTTGATCTCAGAACAATCCAAAAGCTCAACACCAGTAGGCCCCTTGAACATTATAGTTCACATCAACCACTAAGTGAAATCAACACAGTCGAGAACTAATTACAAAGACCTTGGGAGCTAAGATATCCATGTGTTGTCTTTCTCTTTCAGGAGAAACAAAATAGCAATATTCTGTATAACTATTGCTATGCTATTTGGACCATCAACAGTTACTTAAGGGAATTTAAAGATAAGCTTGCTAAAATTCAAACTAAAAGCATTACAAAATTAGTAATGGAGATTAGGGTAAATTGTTTTATCAAGGTAAATTGCTTTGTTAGTGTAAATTTGTTAGGTTAGTTTGCTTTGGTAGTTTTTTCCATATTTTTCTTCTTTAGGTCTCAAAATTAACAAATTCATCTTAACGAAAACACGTGATAACTGAATTGTGAAAACATTCCATTGAAAATCAAAAAAATGTAAAACCATTTGAAGCAAATGCATGCACGAATTCTAAATAAAAATTTCCTTTATATTATATAGTAATAATCTTGTATGTAAATGGAAATAAAAAATTCTCATTATAAGTCGGTATCAAAAAAGTAAAAAAATAAAAAATGGGTTGGTTGTTCAAAAAATTGTGTTGAAATAGTGGGCATACTTGTCAATCAATTTGATACACCTCATCCCAAAGTCACATATATCCCAGGTAGGTGTTGTCCTTGTGGTTGTCAAGGTTAGGGGTATGCAATTTAGTAAGGAAGGGAAGAAGAGGAACTATTTCTCTCTAATGCAAAAATCGTGGAATGTCCTCGGTCACTAGAATTCTCCAATAGGTTGAGCAATGGCCAAGATGGTGTCCAAATTTCCCAGGTAGTTTGGTTGCAGTATCATTACAACAACAAAACAAACTTCCACTACAGAAAGTCTGAGGTCTAGAAGGGAAGTGATGAACCATGAAGACAACTCAAAATTCACCCTGTAATAGGACCTAACGTTCATAAAAGTTTCCCCAAGAACCATACACAAAAATGCCTTAGTAGAAGACCTCCTAAGGAAAAACACTTTTCCAAGCTACTCGCTTGTGATTCGACCCAGAAAGACAATTTGGCTACGAACACTAGTAAGACAAATGGGGGTATCCATAGTTCACAAAAAAGAGAAAATGCAAAAAGAGGAAATTGAAAATTGAAGATAGAAGTGTGGAATTTTGAGGAGATTGTCATATTTATAGAAATCTATGAGAAATTTGCAGTGCGTAGTTGCATCAAGGTAAAATTTTGAGAATGCAAGTTGAGGTGGCAGAAGTACATTTTCCCTTAGAATTAAAATTTAAATCAAATAAATTATCACAAAATTGGTACTCAATGCTTTGAGGATGGCCAATATGAAGATCATGAATTAGGCGAATTCAATATTACAAAATTAAATGATGGCCACTTCAGTTCCTCTGATCAAGTCATATTAATTATGAATTGTCCAAGTGTGTAGTTTGGAAGGAGAGCTAGATTGGTGAGTTGGCACCCAACAAAATGTTGAGATATTTAAGAAAAATTAATATGTGCGTAATTAGGCGTGCAAATTAAATGAAGAGCATGATGGTTGGGTTAAGGTATCATTATGACAAGCCTAGTGCATTAATGTAAGTGCAGAGGAGCCAAATTTGAAGTTGTTGACAAAGTTCAATCTAGTGGGTTGCCATGGATAGACAAAAATGGATGGGTGACAAATAATGTTTCTAAATTTAGAAGTGATTAGGTGATTTGATAACTTGCAACTAAATTTTAACTTATGCTTATTTTCTATTAAATAACAAATTGTAATTAGTCAGAGTTTGGCATAAGGATGGTAAAATTTTGCTAGAAAGTCTCACATACAGGATATTCACTAAATAAATCTTTTGGGAATTGGTGAAAATGATTAAGGATATTTGTAATGAGTGAAAAATCAAAAGGTAGCCTTCACTACCATTGTAATTCCCAACCTAATAGCGGGCTTCATTTCCTACAAGTTGAAGCAAAAGAGCTTACAATGAAATACCAAATGAAAAATGAAAAAAATGAATATCAAAGAAATATCAAATGAGAAAATTCAACATTTTAGGCTATCCAAATATCTCTATTGGGGCTATGGATGCATGATTGGTAGTAGAGCTATGTTTGGGGAGAATTACAAAGATAACCTTGTCAGGGCTATGGATGCTTGACTGGTAGTAAGACAATATCCAGGTTGGATAAGAAGGATTACCAAATTAGGTAGCTTAATGTAAGTGGACCAATCCTTTTTAAAAATTCCCAGAGATGGTAGTAAATCAATGCACACACTGGTATTTTTAGGTGAAATTTTATGGTCTTTATGTTGGAATTTAAGTAAAAGTAAGGGGTTATTGTAGAAAATATGCATAAGTTATAATTTACTACGGGTGGTTGATTCCCAAGATTTATTTTGAATTTGGTTTTTTTGTTGCAAGTTGTGTGGTCTCACAACACACCCCAAGAATACAAGGCTTGGGGAACCAAGTTAAAAATTAATGCTTAAGATAGATGCTAGTTGGCAGATGGCCTCAGGGAAAATACATAGAAAGTTGAAAATATTGAAAATAATTCATGATCAAGTGTACTGGGTGTTGGGAGTTTGAGTGGTCAAGTTTTTCATGTAATTTGAGTTTGGCTGAATGATTAGGATGAGTTTGTGAAGAAATTTCAATGGATTTCTATAGTTGGGAGTCAAAAGCTTGAGGGTCTGAAAAGGCTGCTAAAATTCGAAAGCCAGGTTGTGTTTGTTTTGAGAAGTGCAGTACATCGACTATTCAGGTACTTAGGTACCTGGGTAAATGGTGCATTGATGCAAGAATGTTCAAACTTGTTGTTTGGTTTTTCCCAAATGCACAAAATATCCAAGGATCTACCTTAAGTTGACAGTTACATGAGAAGGCATTAAAGCTTGTTACTTATGAATTTGGTTTTAAAAGGATTAATGATAATGATGGTTTTGTGCTAATAAGGTGTTTATTAATGTTTTAAAAAGGGAATTGACATGTGGAATTTTGTGTAGGAGAAATATGTTGTTGGAAAACATTTGGGTATGGATGGTCAGAAAAATTTGGATTGGTAGTAGATCCAATAATATTACCCAGGCTAGATGGCGTACTCTGGAAGTTCATGCAAGGAAGAAGTGCATGGAGAAGAAACATGGGTAACTAGGGAACTGAAGATCCAGATATTATGCATGCGACAAAGGAGGTGCCAAATTCTAGGGTGATATACTTACGGGCATTTTTCTCAAAGCCATAGCTTGGAGGCAGGAACAAAGGGCTAATGGATTAAAATTTCTATAATTAGCTGATCACTCTAAATATCCAACTAGTTCCTATATTTTGTTTGAAGATTAAGTTGATAATCTGCTCAATCTGATTTGATATCTTGATTGTATCCTAAAGACATGAGTCCAAAAGTTTCAAGTCTAGAAGAAAGTCAAAGTTCTTATTGACTTATTCCAAAATTTTCTCTTACCAAATGTCATGTGCCACACGTTGTGCTATGATTAGTTCCCTGGATTCTCTTTCATGTGTTGATTGAATTCCTCAAGTGCCTTGTTTCTTATAAAAGGCCGAGAGTTGTTTTATTTTGCTAAGTTCAAAATTTGTGGATTTTGGAGAACTAATTTTTTTTCAAGTTTTATTTTTTTTCCTATTTTTTGTTCCATTCTAGATTAAAAAATTGTATGTTTCATTTGAAGTTAGCTAATATCAAGGCCAATTCAAAGCTATTTCATGATATTAAATCATACATAGCTGATTGTTTGTTCCTATCAGAAAAGACTGTTTGGTGCACCAGATTTGGGTGTATACTAACACTATTTGGTGGAAAATAATCCACATTTCTTTAAACCCTTGCAGCATTCTATGCCTAGATGTGAAGCAATCTAGTGAATTATAAAGTGGTTTGCTTGGATTTAGTTTATTTCTTGAGGCATGCATGGATAATACATGGGAAAATTCTTTACATTTCAATATTTTAATGCTTTATTTTAGATTAGATGTTTAATATTTTTAGAAAAATGTTTCAAAATTGATAAATGCATGGAGTCTTATTGTAAATATTTTAATTCCATGAAGTTGTAAATTGATTAATGCTAAATTTTCTTAAATTTATGCAAGTAATTTGAATTCATGAAATATTATTACAAATCTTTAATTTCATGAAGTTGTTAAGTGACATGTGAGTGATCAAATTGAGCTTATGTTACAATCCTTTAGATATGAGCTAACCTTTGACAACCATAGACCCCTCGTGTTTAACAACAATTTACACAAAAAACCTTGAGTGAACCTAGTGTGTCAAGACACAACATTCCCGAGCCTTGGGATCGAACTAAGATCACCTTAGATTTATGTTTTCCTGGTGGATCTTTGAAGTAAAGGTAGGTTCCCATGATCCCCTGTGAGAGTTTATCTTCCTGTTGGTGTGTGTGTGTGCAACATCCATGTCAACACTAAGGTTTAAACATAGTTAGGGTTTTAAGAGGGTTCTAGCCCTTGAGTGAACCCTAATGAATAAAACATGAAACCCTAGCTTATAAATAACCAACGAAACTAAATTTTTTGAAATGTAATGCAGGGAACCATAATTTTTTTTAAATAGTCCTATCAATGGCTCTAGTTGGGGATGTTTTTTCTTTTAGAAAAAAGAAAGATCCTAAGAATATCATGGTGGAGTAGACCAAACAAAATGTAGAGAGACCAAAACTAGGGAAAACCTCCTGGACAAGGAAAACCAAAAAAAGAAAACCTATATACAAACCTATACATAAAATACATTGTACATGGAATAAAACATACCTCAAGAGAAGTATGGCTTCAAGAATTGTCCATGTATTGGAAATTCTTGGAGTTGTCTGATCAAATTCTACAAAAAGTATGAATCTTCCCGATATGTTTTGATTATTATATATGGTCCTAGCCAAAGAGCATCATACTCTCCATATTTTCCTTTCTCCTTAGCTCTAGCATTCCACATCAACACCATATCTCCAATTTCAAAATTTTTGGAAGAAGATTTCTTATCATACAAAATTTTGACTTGCAACCACATCTTCATATTTTTATGTTGTGCTTCTCTCCTTTTTCATCACTTAGTTCAACCAAAGCATTAATTCTTTGTTGCATCTCATATGTAGTATCATTCTCATACTCCTAAATGAATTTGTATACTTGCAGTAAATTATTCATAGTCATCTTGGCCTCAAGCCCATAAACCAAGTCATAAGGTGATTTCTTTGTTGATTTTTGATGGTTACCCTATCAACCCATAAGGCTTGTCTCAGTTTAGAGTCTTAGGCCTTTTTGTTCTTCTCTATCACCCTTTTTTATAATTTTCATTAGACTCTTATTATTGCACTTAGCTTTTCCATTTCCCTATGGGTGATAGGGGATGCATATGAGATTGAAATCCCATACTTGTTCCAAAAGTCTACAAATTCCTCTGACCTAAAACACATATCATTGTTAGATACTATTTTCTCTAGTACACCAAACCTGGTTAGAATATTATTCATAAAAAAATATAAAACAACCTTATTAGTGGTCTTCTTTGTAGGAGTGACCTCAATCCATTTAGTAAAATAATTTATGGCTACCTATATCTGTGAATTGCCTCGACTATAATTTTCTACAATTTTACCAATAAAATCAATCCCCCATTGTTGGAATGGTGCCTGCATTGTAATTGGCCTAAGGGGAAAGTTTTGAGAAAATTTTAACTTACCAACAAACCTTTGGCATGCCACATATCCTTACTAACTTTTGTGCATCTATGAAAAGTGTTGGCCACTAGAACTCCGCCCTCAAAAATTTATGAGCAGTGATTTTAGCCATATAGTGACCACCGCAAACACAATTATGCATCTCATTCAAAATATCTAGGAATATCTTCCATCAACACATTTGAGCAAAAATCCTTCCTTTTTCTTCCAATATAATTCATTTTCAATTATTACATACTTTACGGCTTGGAGCTTCAATATCCTCTTTTCTTTATTAGTCATCCCTTTAGGGAATGACATGTTTGCAAGTAATGTGCAAATTTTCTATACCATCTAGTAGTTTGCATACCATAAATAGGATATACATCTACAACATCAACATTGTTTATTTAATTAGCATCTAAATTTGATTCTACCATTAGTCTTGCTAATCCTTGTCCTCTTACCAATTGTATAATTTGGATATCAATATTAAATTCTTGTATCCTATTTATCCATCTACACCTCCTGCCTGTAACTTCTTGTTGTGTGAAGATGTCTTTTACAACAACATTGGGTACATATGCAATAATTGTTGTACCAAACAAATATGTCTTGAAATTATTTATCGCCTTCACCAAAGCATATTCCATCTTTTCATTTATATCATACTTTAGCTCAACAACTTGTAAGGACTTACTAAAGAATGCTATTGGTTGTTCATACCCTTCATTGTTTTTCTGTAAAAGCACTACAACAATCATATTGAATGAGGCAAAGGAGAAAAGTTGAAAGGCTTTGAAAAGTCTAAAGACTTCAAAATAGGTGCCTCCTTGATAGCTTGCTTGATATTCTTAAAATCCTTGCTAGGTTCTTCACCCATGCTATAGTTTCTCCCTTTTTCAACATTTTTGAAATGGACCTAGTAGTTTTTGCAAAATAAGTTACAAATCTTCTAAAATTTTTACCTGTCCAAAAAATGATTGAATACCCTTTACACTCTTTGGCTATGGTATCTTATCACTGTCAACCACTCTCTCTAGGTCTATCCTCACTCCTTTTGAAACTATGTGCCCTAGTAACTTTCCTTCTGTTACTCCAAAAAAAAAACTTCTTGGGATTAAGATAAATCCCATATTCCAATGCTCTAATGAGTATCTTCTCTAAATGCATACAATGGTCTTCCTCTTTTTTGGAGTATGCAGTCAAGTCATCTTGATAAACAACCATGAAGATATCAATAAAATTAGGGAAGGCTACATCCATAACTCTCTAGAATGTAGCACCAACATTGGTGAGGCCAAAAGGAATCCTAACATAGACATAGGTGCCTCAAGGAGTGGTAAATATAGGCTTATACTTCTCTAAATCCTTAAATTTTACTTGGTTATACCTAAAAAAACCATCCATCGTGGACAATAACTCACAACCAGTTACCTTTTGTAACATGGCTTCCATATTTGATAGTGGGTAGTTGTATTTCAATGATGACACATTTAGATTTATGAAATCAACACAAAATCCAATGTCACCATTCTTTTTCCTAACTGGCACAAGATTTGATACCCAAGTTGAATGTCTGATGTGTTTGATGATTCCTCTATCTCTCAATTTCATAAGTTTGTGCATCTTTGGTGCTAGAGTTGGATTAATAGGCTTTTATTTCTGTCTGAAAGGTTTGGCATCATCTTTCAGTGGTATCTCATGTTGAAAGATATCTTATTTGTAGGCCTTTAAGTCATCATAGGACCAGGAAAATACATGTCTGTATTTCCTGAGTAAAGAAATAAGAATTACTTTAATTTGGGGCTTCATTTTCTTCCCCACATATACTTTCTTTGGGGTATTTTCTGTCCCAAGATTGACTTCTTCCAGGTCATCTTGGTGTGTGGAATTCTCTTAACAGTGGTTTTTTTTGGGCCATCAAAAACCCTTTCCAAAGCAACTAAGACCTTTAGGAATTTTATTGGTCTTCAATTGTATAACCTCATTGTCGAACATTGTTTCTTTTCCATCAATAGTTTCAAAAAATGCTCCAAAATCAATTTCTTGGCTTTCATAATGATCAACACATTTTAAGAATTTTAATATGTCATCATTATCATTAAAGACTTGCCAATTTTGAATGTTGTCAAGAACAAATGGCCTTGTATGTACTTCAACCTTTGAGATATAATTTTTTTTTATATCATTAGGCCTTAGGGCTATGTTTGCCATAGATCCACCACAACATTCTTACTTGTTTCTAGCCAATTAATTTCAAAAGCATCAAAATGTTCTATGGAGTCCCAGACAACATTCCTATACTATTTCAATCTTTTATTTTTTGATACAAACCTGGACCTAACCTAGGACACAACCAATTCTAAGTCACCACCAATGAATCTTAATTTCTTAATTCCATGCTTTTCAACCAATCTCAATCCCAATAGGAAAGCTTCATACCCAACTACATTGTTTGTGCAAACAAACAATAAGGAAAATGAAAAATTGAAAGTTTTACCACTTGGTGAGATAAATATAACCCATACACTACACCCTTCTTTTTAAGAAGCACCATCAAAGTACATGGTCCACAACTCATTGTTATATACTTGTCTCTTTATCTCTTTTTCCATGGGTACAAGGCTTTGTTCTTTTTCCTCATCTAACTCCTCAATTCTAAAATTGTCTGGACCAATGTCCACAAAATGAATTATTTCCTTAGGAACAATTGAATCAATCATATGTGAAGCCCTTGGCTCCCTGGAAAGTTTTATGTCCTTTCCATCTATGGGAATGGTGGTAAAAGATATATCACATTGCATACTGCCTCCCATAGTTGCACTCCACTTTCTTGATATAACAACATCCCATAATTAGGTGGGATATCTACCATTGTGATGCTCATGGTGTACTCCTTATTAGGATAAGCAACAAGTTTAAAAGAAACATCCTTAATGATCCCAATGACATGAAATTCCCTATAATCCATTGCAT
This sequence comes from Sequoia sempervirens, assembly GCA_007258455.2. Lineage (NCBI taxonomy): Eukaryota > Viridiplantae > Streptophyta > Pinopsida > Cupressales > Cupressaceae > Sequoia > Sequoia sempervirens. The sequence continues at coordinate 978,368,708 of VDFB02271358.1, forward strand.
AGCATTTTTTGTATGCTATGTTGATTTTCAATCCCATTTCCTTCATAATATCAACATGAATGATATTTGATGAAGCCCTAGAATCTATCATACAATTCTTTACAAGCTTACCATTAATAATCAAAGTTACATAAAATGGGCCCACTTGATTTTGGAAAGCAGTGATAGCGGCACTAAAGAAGACTTGAGGGATATCATTGATTACCACTTGAGGCAGAGTAGACACCTTATTTTCTTCACAAGCCATAGTTGTAACATTGATAAGGGAAATTGCCTTTTGCTTATGTTCCTCAATTCTCATCATTTCAAGCAAAGGAACAATGACCTTTGCTTGTGACAACAATTGAAACATATCAACATAATTGTATCAAGGTATATTGTGTACTTTCATACTTTGCTCATTGGGTTTGTCTCTTTTCTACTTTGATTTATATTCACTTCTTTTCTCATCACCCTTCTTTTCTTGCTCAATTTTCTACTTCTGATATTTTGCTTTTATTGTTGGAGAAATGATAAGCTCATCAACATTTATTGCCCCTATTTTCTTAGCCTAAATCTTAACACCTTTATTTTATTTGGCCTTAGATTCATCCACCTTATCTTTTGGTTTGGACTCCTTTTCCTTATTTTGCTCCTTAATGAAGATACTAGAAGCCTTGCCCCAATCACCATTTACCCTCCTATTTCTCAAGTTGTAAGTAGTTCTAGCTTGAGAAACTATTGCAGCTATCAACTTCTCAACCTATTGATCATATGGTATTTTTAAAGTTATATCAGACTAGTATATTTATAGGTTATACACATTGTAATCTCCTTGTTCATCTTCATCTGAAAAAACTTGTTGATGATAGGAGTCTACCTTACACCTTTGATTATCCACATAAATCCCATTGGGTTCTTCATCTGAACATAATTCTTCACTAATAAAGTTCAACATGTTTTTTCTTCATCATCCTCTTGACATGGGTCATAACTACCAAATGCATTCTACTCTTCCTCCAAGTATTGTGTAACCACACACTAATGTGGAGAATGTGGCAACTGGCATGTCACACACCATGGAATTTCATCAAACACATTAGCAAAATTTTTCTTTAAAGGATCAGGAGGGTCCTTGCTTTGAATATTTTTCTGATTGTTGAAAACTATTTTTCCATTTTGCTAGTTAGTGTTGAAAGGTTGAACATGCAATCTAGGAGGCCTTTCATTCTTCTAAAAATTAGGTTTCTCATTTCCTAATCCATTTTTAGATTTGGCTAATCTGTAATTCAGATTCGTCAAGGTGCTCATCATCTTGTCTAGTTTATCGTCAACAATAGACCCCTTCTCTTGTTTTTCTTTGATATTTTTCAATATCTTTACATCATCTCTTCTCCCAACTTTCTACCAATCCTTCTGTTGCCTTCAATGTGTAGAGAAACTTTATAAGCATTCCTCAAATTTTGAGGATTCTTATCCCTAAAAAGATACTCCATTTTTGAGTCAAAGGTATTACAATATGAGACAAAACATACATGTTCATTAGGCCTCAAGTAAGTTGGGATTATATACATAGCCTTTTGAAACCTTGTGTTTAATTCAGGGACCATTTCATTTTGTCCCTTTGTAATTGTGTTGAATTCATTTAACATAAATCTAGGGTTAGTTTTATCACCATGCTCCCTGAATACTCTCTTAAATTCTTCTCAAGATCCTATGCTCTCCACTAGTAAATCTCTATACCAGTCTTGAGCATCCTTAGTAAGTGACTGCACGAATAGTTTCATCATCACATCCTCATTCTCAACTTCAAAGTCATCCATCATGTTATCGAATGACCTCAAGTGGTCTTCCCTTGATATGGCATATTCCAAAGAATCTAACTAGTACATTTCTTATGTCATTTAGAAAAGGATTTGTATAACCAGGTATGCCATTAAAACACAATTGCCTATATCGGTCTAATTGCATAGGCCTTTTGGCAAATTGGTCTCCCTGATTTGGTTGAGTTCCACCAACACTCTGACCCCCATTGTTCTAATCTCCTTGATGTACATTCCTCCCTCCCATGTTTTGGTCTCCTTGCTGATTGGAAGTATTTCCACCAATTTCAGCATTAGTGTTTCCTTGATGCTGAGAGGATTGTCCCACTCCACTAAAATTTTGTGGTTGGAATGGTAAATGGATTGACTTATGGTAGAAGAAACACTCAAGCCAACAATTGGGGTAGGTTGTGGTGTAGAATGAGGTGGGTTTTGAGAACTAGAAGCTGAAGGATCTCCAATGGATGATTTTAGGAAAGCAATTTTCCTTTACATTTTTGCATTAGCAACAAGGATTTGTATTCTTTCTAGTTCTCTCTACAAGCGTTCATTCTCTAGCTATAGTTTAATATTTTAGGGATCGGGAGCTATAGTTGCAGGAATACTACTAGAGAACACATTTGTATTTATGCTTTGTCCTTTAGGTTGAACTACATGAATTTTTCTTGTATCCATAGGCTGTGAAGGTTTACTGGTGGTAGAAGGGGCTGCAACTAAGCTAGTAACAATGGAACTAGTTCAGGTATTTATGTGGGTAGTCCCAACAAGAACATAGACTTTTCATGTACAAGGGCAAGAATAGGCTGATAAGATGAAGTTGTAGTGGGAGTATGCTCTTCATTAACCATTAATTTCATTCTCTCTACTCTTCTCCTCAATTGATCTCTTTCAAACATAAAAACCTTCAATTTCTCCTCCCTTTTTTGTTTATTTCCTAACTCTTCAAGCTTTTGAGCTTCTTGTTCAAGTGCCATCATATCTTGCATTAATTTCTCTTCATTTTCTAGGGCAATCTCTGAATTTGAATGTTCAAGAGTATAATTTGTAATATTTAACACCTCCCTTTGTGAGAGAGGATCAAAGGATCTATTACAAAGACTTCTAAATGGGTCAAATCCCTAAGGATTGTAAGTGGAAGTAGCTCTAGGATTTAAACTCAAAGATGCCAATGTAGCATCAAAATCCCTATCCTAGAACTTCCATTGTTCATCTGGTTTTGAAACCAAAGGACCTAAACTGGCTTGTTTACCACTAGTAGTTTCCATTGTGATAGGGTTTTCCTCATTATAAGGAGGCATTCCATACTCATACATATTATTATTAACATCTTCATGCACATTTTTAGATCCTGAAATAGGAGGATTAATAGAATTACTTGTTTCTGCATTTTTTTTTTCTATGATTGCTTGGTATTGCACAAAAATTCTCCTTCTAGCTTCTACTCAGGATGCTTCTTGAGATGATTTTTGGTTCCTCTCATGGCTTCTACAACCTCTCAAAATTCTCTATTTCCTTTTTAAAATTTTTAATGCACTAGCACAAGAGACTCAGAGTCACCACCCAATTAATGGGAAATTGAAAAATACTTAATAGCTCTTTGATATATTTGTAAATAAACAAAGAAATATACACAACTTTATAGACAATGCAAATGAGACCAAGACATCCGAATCACAAAATGCAGACCTGAACTATGATGAGAAATCTTTATGAATTGTTCGTAGCTGAATGAAGAATAATGAGTTTTATGACTCTGACTATATAAGATTTTGAACTAGATATTTTAAACAAATTTATCCCCAGTAGAGTTGCCAATCTATTGGTGTTTTTAATTCCCAACTAGATCTCACAAATAATCTATGGTTTTTCCACTACCACTATTCAATTATTTGGAGGGATTGACCAACGAATAGATGAAAGTTAAAATAAATTTCCCTCTATACTTTGGGATTTTCAAAACCTGGGAGGGTGATCCCATATAATGTTCTCAAGATCTCTTGTGTCAATTTATCCTAAACATTGTAAACAATAGATATGTCCTACACATTATTTCTTGACAATTATAGAAATGCAAAGACTTGGAAATATATCTAAGCATTTAACATTTCATAGCAGTAGAACATGATACTTCATAAGAATCTTCAACAACAAACATAATTGAATTTAAAGATTTAAGATGTTTGTGTGTGTGAAAGACCCTCGAGATATAACATAGACACAACTTTAGTGATTAGTACCTTAATCTAGGGCATGGAGTCATAACCATTATAATTGAAAATGCATAACAACGTTCCCCTATCATAATAGAGATATTTAATGATGCATTACACCATTAAACTCAAAAATCCTAACTACTAATACTTATCAAATCCCTGTACACATCCACACAATTCTTTATCTCTATTAAAGTGTTTAACTTATTCTTTGAATAAGAGCATTAACAAAAGATAAAAATCCAAAGTAAAGACAATGGAAATGAATTGAAAGATATTTGATTCATTTCATTCATAATCAGTGTAAAATATACAAAATGAGAACATTGGCTTCATAAATATGCCATTATATTTAGAAATGATAGTATTGTCATACAATTCTTTCAAAATTGACAAATACTAGACTCTACAAGCTAGGAAATGACTTACACTTTATTTTCTCTATGTCTGTGTTACAAAATTCTCCAAAATTGATCAATCCTCCCATGCAAATGACCTTGAATTCCCTTTATAAGACAAGGGAGCAACAAGCTTCAGGTTATTTACACATGTCACATTTTCATTTGGCATTCATTTACATTTTAAAAGTACAAGTACAACTACTTGCTTGTGGAGGGAATATGCCAAGGATAAACATAGTTATATTTACTCTTAGTAACCAATTGTCCTTCCAAAAGTGCCTTTGATGCATATTCTTGGTTCTTTTCCGTTTCTTTTCTTCATTCTTCTTAATATGGTTCCTTGAAAGTTGAGCTGGTAGGTGAAAGCAAAAACCTTGTTGTACAAGAAGACAAAATCCCTTTGATGTTGTTGTTGAACACTTTTGGAAATGCTAATTGTGCAAAAATACAAAATTATGTCCACTTCACCAAGAGACTTACAAGTCAGGTATTTGATTATACTTTTTGTCTCAGGGCTCATATCATAATCTTCTTCAAATGACTAATTGAATGCCATGATTTCATCCAATTTAGTCCTATATGGGCCATATTTCTTCATCACTTGGTTTTCATCCTTATAAAATTCTTCCAAGAATGTACTAGTGATGGACAATGTATCCATGCTATTCTTTAGCATATCTATATTAACATCTCCACCTTCATATATCGAAGTAACCTCTGTAGCAATGACATTTTCCATTTTTGCTCTCCACTGCTCATACATTTTTACAACTTCATTGCCATCTAGAATGTCTGGCAAGATTCCAAGATCATTATCATCAAACTATTGGAGAAACTCCCTAATTCTCTTTTCTAGTGGATCCACTAATCCTTGGTAATCAAAAATTCCTTTCACTATCTTGTATGTGGGGGAAATTTGTGGTTGCTTATTAAGCTCATGAGTAGAATCTACAACCATGCTAATTAATGAACCAAGCTTGGGTACCCATATTTGCATCAATGGGGAAACTATTGATCTATCCCCTTCAAACATCCTTTTTGCATTAAACATCAAATAATAGTTTGAATGAACACTATTTACTCTTTTTATTACTTTTCCCATGCAATGTTCAAGAACATTAGAAACAATAAGCATATTATTTTCATCATATAATTCAAACAATTCCTCATACACCCTTCTTTGCTGAATCAACTCTCTTCTGATCACTCTTCTTTGAAGAGGAGCTGTGACTAATGTGCTTGGAGCAAGCTCTACAATTGGTATCTCTTCATATTGAACCATCTCCAAAGATGGTAGAGGAGGTGACTGAGATGGAGGGGAAGGAGATGGAACAACTAGTTGCACTGGTTATTGAATTTATAACATCTCAATTGTTAATTCCAGTTCTTCTAGCCTCTATTTGTCCTTATTATATTCAATCTACAATTGATTTTATTTTCTGATCACAACATCACACTTTTCCTACAAGGAATCAATATTCTCCTTGGTGGAATGTGCAATATTGAATGCCAATGTTGCTACCTCTACTACCGGGTGTCATAAACCCTTTTGATTATGAGACCTCCTCTTAGGTCTGTTGTCAATTTTTCCACCTGAGGCTTATTTGTATTACGAGCCAAAGCCCATATAGCAAGTGTATCCCAATGTGTGCTAAATGTAGACCCTTGTAAGGCACATAACACTTCCTCTTTTGTAGAAAAAACATGTGAGTCATTGTTTCATATAGTGTCAAAAGCTATAGTAGATGCTAGGTCCCATTCTAGTAAGAGAAGTAAACCTCTTTCTCTTACAAGCCTTCTTCCTTCCCCAGGGGTGAGTTCCTTTTGTTTTTTTTTCATATCTACAACTACCCTTGAAGCAATAACATCCCTTGGAAATTCTGGGGACTTGGCTATTTCTTGGTTTACTTTGCTCTCAAATTCATCCTTCTTTTTCCTCCACACATATTCTTTGAATACATCTATCTTAACAAATACATCACCAGTCGTGAATTGTCAGGCTCTTTGCCTTATGTCATTAGCATTATCAACTCTAGTTAAAACTTCCTTAGTAACCCTACCTTGAGGAGCTGGAAAATCTCTCCCTTGGAGGTGATGGAATGTCTTGAATGATCTCATAAGTTGTAACTACAACCTCATCATCAAAATCCAATGGGTTATCAACCAAACTTGCAACTTCAACTTTCCTCTTCTTTGGAGAGGGCTCCATGGGAGGTGAATCCAAATCAATTATATGTTGTGGGGGTGATAATGGAGGTGGGCATGAAGGTGCCTATTGCACAAGGGAAGAAGCTCTAGACTCTGTAGATTGAGGAGTAGCTATTGTTTGTTCTTTCCTTATTGTCCCCTTTAGTCTTCTTGTGAATACATATTGTTTCTTGGGTGGTTGGTAGGTAGGCCTCTCTTAAAAAATAAGGGTCTTCCCCTTATCTTATTCTATTCTTTGCTCCTTAAGTTTCCCAACAAATTTATCAAAATTTTGCAAAATTGTTTCAATTCTCAACATTTCATCTTCAATGTCCATAAAAGTTCCACTAAACTTGGGATCCTTTTGCATATTTTCCTTTTCCAAGTTTGAAAAATCTAGCGACTTTATCTTCCTATCTTCATCCTTTTTCAAATCAAATTCATTCTTGATTATATTCTTAGGGTAGTCAAAATTGTGTCAAAAATTACCTCCTTTGATTCTTATCTTTAATGCCATAATGAAACCCTTAGGATCACAGTTTCTGACTTTATAGTTCTTCATTTTTATAGGTTTAATCATGTAAAGGATATTTTTCCTTCCATCCTTTTTCATTACAAAATATGAAAATAAAATATATTGAGGGAAAAGAGTTCCCTTCTTTCGGCTTGCCAAATGTGTATCCTCAAATTTTCTTAGCTGCCACATAACCTCTAGAAAACCAAGTCTAAGTGGCACACATGTTGGGAATACATGTGGAGAGAAATTTGTTCCACATACGCTAAGAATTATGTACTTTGTATGTGGGATGATGTCTCCCCAATTATGGTTTATGCGTAATTCTGGCCTCCTTTCCTTAGGCTTCAAGAAATCATGTAATTCCTTAGGAATTTTGGGCACATTCTTCACCAAAAATCCTTTCAACCTTGCAACAAATAAGTTGGTGAATGTGAAAAAACTTGATGTCTTACAATGCATATCCAAGTGATGAGTCCACATATTGATTCGAAGGCATTCTTTATTCTCATCCCTTAATTTGAGTGGCAAATAAGGGCCAATCTCATTAATTGTATTAGCTAGAAACATGTGGCATAACAAGGAATACCACCAAAAATTAACCCCACCTTCACCAACATTCATGTCTACCACTTCCTTATGAATAGAATCAAATAAGTATGTAGCAAAATCATACTCCTCATTGCCCCACATATTTTGAATATTTTCAACCATAAAAATGAGAGCTATACACATGTTTTGAATAGTTTCTAACCTTAAAATCTGGCATAGTGTTTGATAAGTTCTCACAAAATAGAATTCAAAACAATGAACCTTGAAGGGCTCCTTATCTACAAATGTTAACTTAATTGTAGTTTTGACTTTCCATTTTCGATGAATGGTAACATTGTTACCCTGTATGTGCTCTTATTTTTTTCATATTCCCTTTTTAGGGCTTCTAGGTTAATCTCCTTTATGGCATCAGGGTTAATGTTGAAAACACCAATTATTCCTTGCATGTGATCTTACAACCCTAATATTTGTATCATAGTTATCAACAATGAATTTCAATAGGTCAATATCCATGTATACGTTTGGGACTACTAATTTCCCCATATCTAGAGTCCAACCATTGTAGCTCAGAACCTTATCATTTCATTTTCCATACCAGTATCTGAACAAATCCCTACAAGAAACCTTCCCTAAATAAACATCCTTAACAACATAGTACTTATCAACAATTCACTTCATTGTCCCCGAGCCTTGCAACATCAAATTTCCTATGATTTTATCCATTTTTGAACCCAACAAATGGGCCAACAAATCCTCATGAAGGCCTCTTTTGGGGGTGGAATTGGAGGTTTGAGGTTTAGGGAGTGCCATTTTTAACAATTATGCAACCTAGGGTTTTCTATAATGTAGCTTAGGGTTTCTTGCAAGGTGGATAGGTTTATTTAGAACAGACGCACGAGGATTGGGGAAACTTCAAATCAATTAAATAGTAATTGATGAATGTCAAACCCTAAAAGAGCTTCTAGCAAGTAATTTAGAATAATCAACTAGCAATTTCACACAAATTACTAGAAATTAAACATAGAGGAGGCAATTTTTTACTTACTAGTGTTCAAATGCTAGAAACCCTAAATCTTATCATTGAAAGATCACTCTTTGTAGGAACAATCTTCAAATCTCTTTAGAATGTGTAGGTAACCTTGAATTATTCTTTAATGTTTTCTTTTATGGAAAAAAAGCTCTCTAATTCATTTAATGATGTCATATCTGCCATTATTGCTCGCTTGTGTGAACCATAATGGCTCTATCTACTCAATTTTGTAATTTTAAATTTTAGTCATTGGTGTCATGGTGACTTGGACCATTGGATGGCTTAGATGGAGTCAATCAAGTTTGAAAAACTTGACTAAGTTTAACTACAACATCAAGCACATAAAATTTTTCCACGTGGAAAAGCTTTTACAAGTCACCATGGGCCCTACCATCCTTTGGGAAGCATTGAAAAGGATGATGTGTCAATCCCCCACAATCCCACATTATGCATTAAGAAGAAGATCAAAGGCTATGGGATTGCGGGAAGAATCACCTGATGATGCCACATGTCCAACATGAGCACTGGTTAAATTCCCATGCATCTACCCATGCTTAGGAATTTTTTTCAATATGCTTAATCCTCTACAACATTTTATGACCAAGATCAAATCATCTTCAACACTGCTTTATCAACAAAGGCCACACGTATCTAGATTCATGCCTTTTAATTCTCCTTATATTTCCTTAATTATTTAATGAAATACTTTCTTGCCTTAATAGTCCTTTGAACAATCAAGATTCTACCACTTGTCAGCCTCTTGCTATCCTATACTCATTAGAGATCCTTTGAAACAACCCTCGCTAGATGGCAGGGAACAATCGAGATGAGTTCCTGTGGCTCAATATGAAACATTAGATCACAAGCCCACCATTAATTACTTTCATAAGCTTGTAGGGTCCACTTTGAAAGTTGGACATGTGGTGTCCTTCTGCTATCCTCCAACCATTTTTTTGTGAATATTTTATTCATGCGGGAAAGCGTGGACAAATGAACAACAAACACCTATTAGATGCGGGACCATGCCAAGCCTTCTTTAAGATATTTTATGAATGTGCTCCAATTCTTCACTTAAGTTGGGTCCATTCACTAGGTTATCATAAGAATTAGATGTAAATTATTTCAAACATAGGGCACAAAACTGTAGACATTGTATATAAAAACTTCATGACCCCCAGGACTTAAGACTTAATCAAATATTGTGAATGGAAATTTATTGATAATACTAGGAAGTTGGGGCCGGTTAACAAATGACACCAATGACTTAAGTCATTACTTAACAAACTAGTAACCGACTCAATAGGTCAACAATCAATTATAAGAAAAAGGCTAAGGTTTAAACACTGTTAGGGTTTTAAGAGGGTTTTAGCCCTTGGGTGAACCTTAATAAATAAGACATGAAACCTTAGCCTACATATAACCAGTGAGACTCAATTATTTTTGAAATGTAGTGCAAGGAACCGCAAATTTTTTCAAATAGTCCTATCATTGTGAAGGTTGGCCATTTTGATTTTGGTTTAATGTGGAAATTTGTTGTTGGAGGGATGAAACATTTTTCAAAAGTTGGTTGAGGATGTAATCATTGGTTTTATTTTGGGATGGAGGTGAATATGGTGGAGGTGTATATGTGTTGGGAGGACAAGTGAATATCAAGTTTGTGAGAGGTGATGGGTTAGGAGATATGATGTTTGAATTCACAAAGATAAAAGGATTCTTAGTGGACATACAAAAAGTTGGATTGACGTTGCTAGTTTGTTGTCTTGTTGTAGTAATAGTTAAATGAGTAGATGTAGGAATAGAAACCATAGTTGTAGTGGAGGAATTTTATTTTCTCCTTGACTTCGAGTGTATCCCAAAGTTTTAGAAAAAATATCATTATAGGAACATGATCATCAATAATATGAGCTAAGCCACACACAATTTCTATTCCTAGTTCATTATCAAGCATTCTCCTCATGTTATCTATGATAGGAACTGTAGTACCAACAATATATTCAACAATCACGAAGTTTTGAAGTTTTTCTAAGGCTTTATCCATTTTTTGCAAGTTTTCTTGAGGAACATGAGCAATAATGCTTTCAACATCAATGGGATTGGAGGTCATGGGACATGTTATTTCAGGTACGCATTCCAACATGGGTTGACTAGTGTCAACACTGTGAGTGAAAGAGTTAGAAAACCCAAGATCCATAATGGATGTATTGGAATGAAATTCCATGAGTCTTGAGATGTCTCACTAAAGTATTAGCAATAGGACACCAAGTTGTAATACTCATACAAGTTTCACCAAGCCAAAAGTTTAAACAAATGTAGTAAACAACCAAAAAATAGGACACACAATGCAAGTATGTGAAAAGATATTGCAAAAAGTGATAATTTATTGATTTTAAAATGTAATAACCTAAAAATATATCTTTTGAATGTAAATTTTTATGTTGAACAATGCACTTATTTTGACCAATTGACTTGAATGAAAACAACTACAAAAAAATGTAGTTTCAGAAACTGAAACTGAGATTTGCAAACAAGATATAAAATAGATAGAGATAGATTTAACCCTAGAGATTTGGGAATTGACCTATACAAGGAAAATTTTTCCCTAGGGTGAATGGTCTTTCTATAAGGGTTTGAAAAAATAAAGTTTGAGTTTTTGAGTTAATATTTAAGGTCTATGTTTAAGGTTGCAAATAGATTCTTTCTGTTACAAATTTCCAGAATTTTATAATTAGATACACATGCAATTTGATGGCAAACAACAAGAAAAATGACAACTTTTTAGATGCAATTTTGATTGAATTTTTTGATGTAAATGATTGAAAAACACTAATATGGAAACTACTATGTAAAATGAATGCAAGATGTATGCAATATTTTTGGGTTTTTATGATTTTAAAGGATGCAAAATATAATTTTGAATGATGCAAGATGCAATTTTGAAATCCTAAATGAGATACAAAATTAACTAATGCAAATCCTAGATCTAGGGTTTTAGAGACTTCCGAATCAAAATATATGATGTACAATGTTAGGTTCACCAAAATGAAATGAAGAAAAATATGGATAGTGTGTGTGAATGTAGGGGGTTTGATATGTGATGGAATGATCTAACACACTTACACTTTTCCTAATTTCATTAGAAAAAGAGATCTCTCAAGGATAAGATTGAATTTCAACCTTGAGATGAGTCAACCCTATTAGGAAGGTTTGTTGTTTTCTTATGATAGAAATGATTGATTAGTTGTTTTGAGAGATAAATTTAAATGTATTAATGAAATCAATTGTATGACCTAACACTTGAAATGTAGAATATTATGATAACTAAAATGGAAATAATAATTTGTAGGAAGATTTGATAAAGGAAAAGTGATGTGTACCTAGCCTAAAACATAGGTTTTGAGCTCTATAGCAGGACTAGTTCACCCTAGGGAAAATGGGTCCTAGTGCAGAGGTCCAAAATTTTATTTTGTAGTCCTTAGATCCCAGATCTAAGCTTCTAATTTCTCTAGGTTTGACTGTCAAAAAGTCAGAAATAAAATCTATAGGTGAGTTTCTATGGCTTGACAACAATGATGACAACTTTGAAAATTTTCTCTTTTGATCAATCTTTAGTCCTTCTTCACCTATAAATCTGTAGATACAAAGTGAGAAGGGAAATTTTTGTTTTTGGGTGAATAGAGGTTTTCCTTAGTCAAACCCCATGTTGGTAATTAAACCTTGATGTTGAAATGATGATAAATGGTAGGAATTTATGAATGAATAAAGCTATGTCACAACTCACCAAACCATTAATGGTTGAACTTAGAGGATTGAAGTATTACACATCACTCTAAGGTCTAAATATTGCATGAATTAGATTGAATGATTGATTGATTAATGCTTGAATGCTTGAATCTACATCACAATGTTAGCTCCAAAAAATGACACGAACAAACATGAATTTTGTCATGATGATATGATCTTGATTACAATTGTAGATGAATGATAAATCTTCTCTTCAATGCTATTGACAATAATATTTTCTCTTGTGAAATCTTGATAGTGTGTCTTATATTTGAATTGATAAAATAACTATGTATTTATAGGTGTTTATCTAATTTCTTGAAAATTAGATTCCACAAGCCAACATTTGAAACTTGAATTTGAATCATTAAAATGCTGCCAAAACATATTAAAAATTGGGTCCTAGGACTTAAAGGGGACCCATTCACCTTTGGGCGAATGGGTCCTAGGACCTAAATCTAGAACACAATTTTCAAGGTGTTTTAATTAATGTTGGAAATTGTTTGATATAGGTTTCCATTTCAGAAAATGGGAATAATAATGCTTTGGAATGCATAATTTAGGTAATTAGAAGCTTAATTAAGTCCAATTAATTAAGGGGATGCAAACATAGTGTGAAATTGTAAAGGTGTACAATTTTCTACACTATAGTAATGAAGTCCATGGAGATGATTTCCCACTTGTGGTTAGGAAGTAGAAGTGGCTATAGTAATCCAACTAGAAAAATCTACTCACATTTGTTTTATTGACAAACCATACATTCTTTGATGTGCTTGAGTATTTCCTTTTGCATTCCCTTCCAAGAAAACCTCTCTCATATTTGTCTATATATCTTTTAATACCCTTGATGACCAGCCAAAGTGGCATCACAAAAATCTCTCAATATCTTCTCCTTAATTTTGGACATCGATACCAAGTATATACTATTCTTGTAATAAACTATACCATCAACAATGGTGTACTTTCCATCTTTCACTTTCCCATCCAATATGTTAGAAGCAAATGAATCCTTAGCATATTCTAAAATTATGGAAATTTTCTAATCAACAATGATAACAGGGATAAAACATAAAGAGCATATCCTAGAAAGAGCATCAACAACAACATTTTTCTTCTCCTTAACACACCCAATCTCAAATTCATAAGCTTGCAATTTACTCACCCATTTCTATTGACAATCATTTAGATCCCTTTAATTCAAAAAAAATCTCAAACTATTGCAGTCAATATTAACCATAAATTTCCCACAAACAATATATTGCCTAAACTTGTCAAGTGCATGCATGATTGCCAACATTTCTTTGTCATAGATAGAGTACCCTTTTTCCAATTTGTTTAGTTTCCTACTCTCAAAGGCTATTGGATGTCCCCTTTGAGTTAGAGTAGCCCCAATACCTTCCCCAGATGCATCACACTCAACAATTAATGGAAGAGAAAAATTAGGAATTACAAGCACTGGGCATGAACTCATTACTTTTTTGAGATTTTCAAATGTTCTTTGAGATTCCTTGGTCCAAATAAAAGATCCTTTCTTAGTCAAATTAGTCAAAGAGGTAGCAAGCTAAGAGAAACCCTTGAAAATTATTCTATAATAAATACACAACCCAAAGAACCCTCCCAAATAAGTAAGATTGGTTTGTGGAGGTCAATCAATGATAGCCTAAATATTTTGTTGGTCAACTTGCACTTCTTGTGAATTTATAACATATCCCAAGTATAAAATTTCAGTTATCCCAGACTCACATTTTGATAACTTGGCATAGAAATATTGTTGCTCAAAAATACCCAACATTATATCCAAATGTTCCAAATGCTCTTTCTATGTCTTACTATAAATCAAAATATCATCAAAAAACACTAATATTTTTTTCTAAGTTGCCTATTGAAAACCTTATTCATGCAATATTGGAAGGTTGTTGGTACATTAGTGAGACCAAATAGCATGAAAATAAATTCAAAGTGGTCATAGTGACATAAAAAAGAAGTCTTTTTCACATCCTTTTTCCTCATGCAGATTTGATGGTAACCTAACCTTAGATCAATCTTTGAAAAATATACTACTCCATAAAATTCATCAATAATTTCATCTATCCTTGTAATAGGCTATCTATTATTAATGGTTTTCTTATTCAATTCTCTATAATTTATGCACATTCTCATTGTGCCATCCTTCATTTTCACCAAAACTATAGAGGGGGTAAGTGGACTAGAGCTTGTCCTTATGAATCCCATATCAAGAAGCTCCTAGATGTTTTTTTCTATCTCTTCCTTGTAACATCTTGGGTCACGGTAAGGAGTAGTAATTAAAGGTTTAGAACCTATTCTAACTCAATGACAAGCTCAAATTCCCTATCGGGTGGTAACCTTAGAGGTAAATCATTAAAAAATAGACTATGCTTATCAAGAATTTGATTAAATTTGAAAATGATTTGTACCTTGTTTCTTGGAAGATCTTGTGGTGTGGATCAAGATTGTTGCTTCCCAAGCTACTTGTAGCCTTTGAAAAGTCATCTCCATTATATTAGAAAAAACTCCAATAGAGTGCAACCATTAGACACCCAAAAAAACATTAGTCTCTTCTATTCCTACCACATAAAAATCATCACAAAGCTCATAGTCACCCAAAGTCATTTTGAGTTCCTGAACTACACGAGTGTAGGGTATAGTAAAACTATCAACAATAGTGACATTGAAACCTTAAAAATATTTTGTCTTCAATCCTCTTTTGGAAACATAACCCTCATCTATAAATTTGTGGGTTGCTCCACTATTGATGACAACAATTATCCTTTGACTAGCTATAACTCCTCATACTCTAAAAGAATGGTATCTAGTTGCTCCAGATAGAGCTACTATAGTGAATCCCTTACTGGATTCTCTTTCTTCCTTTGACTCTAATTCTTCTTTGGTGTCATGAAAATATTCATTATCATCTGTATGTGAATCTAAAACAACCTCAATAAAATGTATTTGTTCCTTTCCCAAACATCTGTCTTAGAACCCATGGTTCCCTACAAGTAAAACAAAGTTTCTTCCTTCAAAGCTTAGATTTTGTTACTTCATCCACTTTCTTACCAGCTATGTTTGGCACATTCTTAGGTGGGGGAGTTTGAGAAGCCTTTTTCTAAAATTTTTCTTTATGTTGACATGGGTTTGGTGGCTAGGACTAATACAAAATTGGTTTCTTGAGCATATAAACTTCAAGTTGTAAGCTCCTTTTGATTGCTTCTTGCAAGGTGGTAGGTGAGAATTCCTTAACTAGACCCTTAATAGGTTCTTCAAGACCCTCAAGGGAGAGGAATATGATATATTTTTAGACATGTCTGGCACCATAATAATAACCTTTTGAAATTTCTCAATATACTCATTAATTGAATGTGTTTTCCATAAGCTAGCCAACTCTTTAAAATACTCATCTTCATCATTGAGTTCAAATCTATCTATCAACCATTGAATGAAGTCATAAAAACTATTTACTTGAATGTGGCCTTGAGTGGTCATACTATGGTACTGGTCACCAATCACAAGAAGCTCCTTCAAGATGTAAAGTTTCATATTGTATGTAATCTTGCTCCTTCATGGGACTGAGTGTGAAATAGGTCTGTAATTTATGTAACCATGCTCTAGCCGAGATCTTGTTTGTTTTGTAAAAAGTAGGAGCTAAAAGTTTATTTATTTTTCTATTGAGTTCCTTTCCTCTAGAATCTTGATGATTTCTATAACCCCTTATAGTCATCATACTTTGCATCTGAGTGACATAATCGTTGTAAGCGACTAAATTCTTAAATCCTTCATCTTGATTATCATAGGATACTCTAATGGCTGCTAGCTCTCTTGAAATTTCTTCCATGGGAATTGGAAGGAGGATTAGATATAACAGGATCACCTTTAGGTAGGAAAATTAATTTGGAATTTTTAGAA
Organism: Sequoia sempervirens; assembly: GCA_007258455.2. Lineage (NCBI taxonomy): Eukaryota > Viridiplantae > Streptophyta > Pinopsida > Cupressales > Cupressaceae > Sequoia > Sequoia sempervirens. The sequence continues at coordinate 978,385,108 of VDFB02271358.1, forward strand.
ATTCTTTGTTGAAACTTTAAGTGCTCCCTTTGTCCTTAGGCGATACTGGATTTTGAAGCTTCTCTTCCAATAACCTCATCACCTTTCTTGTTTCTACAAGATTGTCACCAGTTTATTTTTGACTTATTTTTATCCTGAAGTAATCTCATATGTATTTCATCAACATCATCCATCTTTGTGGTCTTCAAATTTTCAGCTTCAATCTTCTCTACGGAAGGGTTATCAACAAGCCATTTATTTTTCTCCTGCTATAAATAACTCTTTTCCCTTTCACTTAGTTGCATAAACAATATCAAATCCTCAAGATGGATAGATCATGGATTTGATACCCTTGTAATACCCCTCAATTAAAATATTAATTTCAAATCTTAAAATCCCTATTTCAATCAAACTTAAAACAAAGGAAATTGAGTAGACCAAAAAGAACACCAAAATATTGCTAATTAATCGAGCATTGTGCAAAAAAAGTAGAATGATTTATTATAGATATTATTAAGATATTACATCATTATTTTTATTAAATACATCATATAAAATTAGTGAAAATTCATAGAAAAATACACCAAAGATATCTCTAAATTGGAAGCTCAAATACCCACAAAAACTATTTTCAAATCCACACAAATTATCCAAACTTCATACAAATTTTTTGAATAGAAAGGTACATATATAAATACTCTAATGATATCAAATTATTCTGCTAACAATGGAAATACAATCTAAAACTCAAAATCTAAACTATGCACTCCAAACTGAATCAAACTCCTATAATAAAAATAGAACAAGAACACAAACATAAATCTTTCAACACCAATGTAATCACCATATGGAATTTCTCTCAGAGACCCTCATAACTATTGTCTTTGATCCTCAATCCCCTTGGTTTATCAACCTTGGAGATTAATTCTTCATCGGTTTACCAGTCTGAATAATAGTCACAAGCTATGAGAGAAACAATGCATAGAATTAATTCCAACTTGGGAGACAAAAGAAATAATATACAAAACCATTACCAACACCAATTTGGGTGCCCAAATCCACACACCCAAGGGAGGGTATCTTGCATTAAAATATTGTAACTCTTGTCGACAAGAATAAGGTCACTATAAAGATCATAACTCGTTGCTAAGAGGAAAATAACCAAGTTTGACTGTTATCATGCACCACTAGAAACCCATGCCCAACTTGGTCCCAAAATAATATTCATGAATATTTATAAATTTATCTATTGAAATGATTTAATTTATTTAAATTTGAAAAATTATATTTCTCGCTTCATCCTCTGATCAAGACTTACTATTTTGAACTTACTAAAAACGTTATTTTAAAAAGGAGACATGACATATACACACATATGCATATATATACATACAAATTTAAGCATTTCTAGATAATTGATTTTTAATTTTTTTCAAACACATTTTTTAGTTAAATTAGATAAAAGCTATATACATGTATATATGTGTGCATATATATGTATATATATACATATATACATATTAATTTATACATACATACATACATACATACATATACATATACATACACACACACACACACACACACACACACACACACATATGCTTAAATCTACTTGAGATGATAAGTTGTCTTGAAGTGGGATATGACTTTGAGCTTTCAACCCATTAGATTTTTATGCATAGGCAATAATGGTGAGTTTGTTAACCATTATTTTGAGTAAATTTTCACTTTAAAGGAAATTTATTTATAAGGCATAGCTCCTTGTATTCCCCAACATAACAATGTGGCAGAAGATAAGGAATTGTCTTTGAAAGCAATAATGAATTGTATGATACACTCTATATCTCTTGCACTTTAGTATTGGGAAAGGCTATTAACTATGCTTATTATATCTAGAACCAAATTCCTCATCGAGCCTTGAAGGGAGTCACTTATCTTAAAGTTTGTAGTGACCTTAGAAACTAATAGTGAAGCACTTTAGGGTTTTTGGTTCTCTTGTATGGACCCACATTCCTATAGATAAATAGAAGGTCATATTTTGTAGATTATGTGTTATATTTTTGTAGGACATGTTGGATGCATAGGATTACTGAGAGGGGGGGTCAATTAGTTGTTCTAAAACATCAAATCCCTCATTAACATTCAGATCTTTATTAGCCCTTAAACCCTTATCATGCATTAGAAAAATGTAAACATATGAAACAGTAATGCAAACACATCAAACACATAAGAACACCAGATTTATGTTGAAAAATCAAGAAGGGAAAACCACTGTGATGATTAGATTATAATATAAAGTAATAGCAACATCAAATACAATAGGCTCACTATTAGAGGGCTCAATTCCTAAAAGAAAGAAGGGCTTATTGCCAAAGGACTCATTGTCCAAAAGAAAGAAGATAGAAGAAGGTTTGGATCACTGCCAATTTGAACTAATAACAATTCATCTCTCTTATATTGAAGGCACAATTCTATTGAAGCACAAAAAACTCATTCAATAGACTAAAATGTAGACACCTTCTACTCACTACATCTAAGAGTCATAGGCATTAAGGCTCACACTCAAATCACCACACTTGATCACTTTCACATATTTCACATCACACAACTTCTCTACTTAATCCACACAACTCACCTTGTATTCATACCATTCGTGACCTAAAATAATCTCAATTAGGTCGGCCTTAAATAAACGTATCCTCCTTAACCATGCAACATCAAATGGGTCAACACCAAACACTTCCACGGTGTAAATAAGTGAAGGAAGACCATGCCACAACTTAATTGGGACCCAAATATACACTGGAATGCTTCTCAACACTTCCACAAACAACAACCATCCACCACAATTAGCGCTAGCACACTAGGTCAGCTAAACTTGCACTAACATTAACAAGCGACCACAAACATGCCTCTCTAGTTCTGAAAACATCTCATAGACCACATTGCAACATTCCAAAAAATCTCAAAATATTTGACATCATCAAAATATTCATCAATAATACTACAACCACTTGAAACTTAAGAACACCTTTATTTTGTGCAACCAAACATATTGGCATAGACATCCAACTCACCAAACAACCTTGTAGAACACTAGAACACATGAAACTTCAAGGGAAGGTAGATATAGATAGTATAAGCACATTTCTGGATCCGCAAGCTAAGAACCTTCATATCAGAGAAATGCGAAGCAATCCCATTTATGCTAGAAACCTTGTTTCATTAGGTAGACATATTGTCAAACATATCTTCCACTACAGAATGTTTCAGTTTTTGAAACTCTGGATATAGAACCTATGAACACATCTAACCATCATATCCAAACCACACATGCATATCTTCAACCATGAAGAAATGCAGAGTAGAACACCAAACACCACTTTGTCACATTAAACTCTCTTTTATTCAATTTTTCTCAAAATCACTTGGAAACCAAGTGAGCCAACTGCATTAGCAACACTACTAACATCTTTGCAACACATCAGCAACATATGCAACATCTCTCATCAACTATAGCACATCAAAATATCTATCCAAACACAACTTCTGCAACTATATTGAAGTAAGACATCAATGACAACACCAAGAAAATTGTGTTGACATCAATAACAACAACTCTAGGATTTTAACACGCCAATGTTAGGGGTTGAAATCATCAACACCAACATCATTCCAACAATCTCTTCATACAAGGGGTTGACATCAATGACAACATCCAAAAAAATCACAAACAATTCAAGCTTCCAACAAGCTATCTAGAAGTTGTGAAGGATTATTGGCTCTTCCAACATACCACATATACATTGTCAATTGAGAGGAGTTCTCACTTTGAGGAAGGCTCTTTAAGTTTCACTCTTGATGCTTCTCATCCTTCCACATTCAAATTGGAGTAATTGGGAATTGATGATATTTTTGAAGATTCATATCTAGTTGGAAAAATTCTTAATGATGAGGATTCTTCTTCCTTGAATTTATTTATTTAGAGTGTTGATGATAGTTCACCCCCTCCCTTTCTATGTCATGATTTAGAGGTTGTGGGATCTCCTCCAAAGTATCTAAATTTATATCCATTTATGCTTGAAAGGTCCTACAAGTTGCAAGTGATTGGCATGGGGATCCACCTCACGCTAGGAAAACACAATCATTGTTTCACAAACTTCCACATGTTTTTATTGCACACACATTTTATCTATAACATTTTTGGGAGGAATTTTGTATTCTTGAGTGGGAAGCATCCATGCATGATGCATATAGTTTTTTGGTTAGGAACCACACTTGGGACCATGAAACCTTTGTAAGAGAAGGAAAATTGTTTGATATAAGTGGATATATCCAAAAAAAATATAGTAGATGGGTTAGTGGATAAATTGAAGGAATAATTGGTAGAAAATGGGTTTTCTAGGTTCTTGGGGTTGATTACTTTGAGACCTTTGTACTAATTATAAAGATAAATTATATCCAATTCAAACTTTCTATAGTTTTTAAAAGTTTCTATATAAGGTTTGCTAGATGAATGTGAATAATTTATTTCTTCATGAGGACCTTAAGGAGGAGTATACATGGAGTACACAGGGTTTTCTATATAATTATCCCTTGGTATTTAAATTAAGGAAATCTATTTATGACTTGAAATAAATCTATTGAGAATAGTATATGAAGATGAACTTATTCCTTCTAATAATAAGGTTTGAACTCATTTGCATTTTAATTTGAATGTTTGTATTCTATAATTGGATGACTATCTTCTCATTCTAGTGTTATATTGATGACCTGTTAATCATGAGTTCTTTGTTGGGAATAGGATGCCATTTAATTGCAATCCTAAACATATTTCATGTATCTCCTAAGTCCTTGGAAAGTGTTCCCCAACACTAGGATTAGAAAGAGATTAAATTTGAATGAAATAAACATGTAAATTGACATTTATGATTATTCCTAAATAATAGGAACATGTGGGGATGCCCAAGAAGAGCTCCTAAAAATAGGAGCACATGGGGTAGCCACATGGAAGGTGGATCCCACCTTGCTTAAGTTAACTATTTGGAGGATTGATAACACTTTAGTAATGCATGTAAAGATCCTACAAATTAGGGATTGATAGTTACATGAGTGGAGTTCAGTTCAGTTTAGTTCAATTTAGTTCAGTTATGGTTCAGTTATCTTTAGTTGCATGTAGTTAGTTTGAGTTGAATGCTAGTCGACTTCAGTTGACTTGAGTTGCATGACTAATGACTTTAGTTGCATGATAGATAACAGGTGGATACATTTAGTTAAGTGGGGATGATCAATCATGCATAATGTTTGCATGAATTGGTGGAGAGATGTGTTTTAGTTAACTAAGATTGACTTGGACCCACCTTGGGCGCCCAAGTTGGAATCTTTGAGTTAACACCTTTTGCATGAGAAGATATTTACAAGGACCAGTTAAGTGGGCCCATTCTTGGGTGCCAACTTTGAGGTGATACTTGCAAGATATTTTCTTGAACAACGATCAATTAAGTGTTCAATTTGGGGTGCCTAAATTGAGGAGACTTTGGTTTTGACTTCATGTTACAGTGTGGAACTCTACTTGCACAATCTATGCATAGATTTTTGAGAGGAGCTTTATGCTCTTGTATTTGATAACTCTTATGAGTTTACATGCACATTAATTATCTATTTATTGCAGTAATTGCATCAGAGTTTGTAATCTTGATAGCAGTTTAGTAGGTTAAGCTTGTGCATCTGTGAGGGTTTGAAGCATGGCATGGTATGTGTGGATTCATGCTTGGTCACATGCAATGCATGGATAGCTTGTGCTGCAAAAAGTGTATGATAGTTTATTGTAGGTTGTTAAGAAGGATTTTTGAAGGAAAATGAAGCATATCAATAAAGGATTGATATAGTATTATTGTAATCTTGTTCTAAGGTTAAATAATACAAGCACTATTGATTCTGGTGGAGTTTTTTATCGAAAGGGTTTCTCCACGTATATGATGTGCCACTTCTATCTTCTTGTATCATTCTTATACAATCTTCTGTCTCTTTCTACAATTGGTAAAATTGATCTAAACAGATTAATCATACACAAATAATTGTGACAAAGAACACTTAATTAAATCTACAGTCACATAGGTTTACAAGTTTTAAGTTTTAAGCTACAATTTCACCTTCATTTTCAACATTCTTATTCATCCATTGTTGGAGTAAGAAATACCCTTAATGAAATATTTTTGATGATTGATTTGGGCTTGTTGCATAATTTTCTTGGGATTGAGATCTTATTCTAATTTAAGGATTAAAGTTGCATGATATAATCATTCTCATGACTTTCTCTCATAGTTTCAATTGGTTGACTCTAGTTTTGATCTAATTCTCTTTCTTTTTGGATTCAAACTTGAGGCTTAGTGATCTTCACCTTTGGTTGATGGAACCTTGTATCAATGGCTTGTTGGGAGCCTCATTTATCTCACATAAGGCTTGATATTTCATAAAATATGGGAATATGGTCTTTGAATTTATCCAATAGCCCCATAAAGTACATTAGAAGGAAACCAAGTAGATTATCCATTACATTTATGGTACACATAATTATAAAATTCACTATATAATGGGTATTGATTTGACTTGGTGGGGTATACAAATTTAGACAGGGAAAGAAATTATCAAGATCATAAATCCACTTGATTACATATATGGTATAGACAATTACAAATTCACTATATAATGGGTATTGATATTGACTTGGTGGGGTATACAAATTTAGATTGGCAATCAATTCTCAAGATTAAATATCCACTTGAAGTTACAAATTCTCACTTGGTTAAGGTCTTATATGTTGGTCAAGAAAGAAGTAGTTTTCTATTTCTCTTTCTTTCACCAAAGTCATGTATACAAGTTATCTCTTAATTTGTCCACTAAAGCCATTTGTATTTAGCACATCATCACTAAATTTGGTATACAATCTAGCTATTCATTTGTCATATTTTATGACAACTAGAGTCCCATATAAATTTCAAGAAACTTAGTTCACCATTAGTAAACCAAGAACATAGGTGTTCATATTCACTACATCTAGGATCTTATACATGGCTAGGTCATTGATCTTTAAAGCAAATTGTTAACATCTTCACCAAAACCTTTATAGAAATCAAGTTTCTTTATTTATGAGATTTTTTAGAGGTATGAAAGGTGGGGAAGGCTACTTAATCCTTCATTTTTCTCTCTACTTTGGGTGCCTTTTCTCTCCCTATATTTAGGGACTTCTATCTCTCTTCTTTATAAAATCTATTTGTACATGGGTACCTAATTAAGATTCACTTTTTGACCCATCATTTCACCCACCTAATTTGAGCTTAAGGGGGGATAAGCTTCACTTTTTGACCCGTCATTTCACCCACCTAATTTGTGCTTAAGGGGGGATGTTAGTGTATTTTTTTTAATTTTTCTTACTTGGTTATAATATGTTTTTCTATACATTTAGTTAAGATTTCTTAGTTGTAATGAGTGGGTCATGATAATGGTAGATGTCATCTTCCATGAATGTAATCTGGACCCATTTTTGGTAGTTGAAGTTGTTATTCTCATTAATTAGTCTTGCCTTCCATATTTCATATATATGTATCCACTCTAATTTTTTTATTCATTCATGATATTGTGAAATTCATTTATGCTATATTTCTTATTGCAAATATTGTCTCTTGAGATTTTTTAAATATCTCTCGTATTGTTTGAAACTAATTATATTATGCTATTTTAATTTTATAATCATCTATATTAATGATCTTATTGTATCTACTCCTTGCACTTAATTTTGTGTTATTCTTTGTTATATAGACTCTAAAACTAGTATTACTTTAGGATATTACATGCATCCCTTTTCATCTCTCTCTCTCTTCCTTCTCAATGGGGTTTCTCTCTCAAGTAAGGATTTTTTGTTTTTTGTTGGGGGGATTATTGAGACTTATCTTTTCCCACCTAAGCCATACTTAAGGAGGGGTGTTAGTTTATGAATTTATCATGCACTTCATATGTATCAAATGCACCAAAGGTTAAGCTTACTTAGGTTGAGCTTCATTTAATCTTTTATTACATCATTTAATAAGGGTGGTTGAGTATGTAATTCCCTATGCAAGCTAGTAGGTTTTCATTCTCACAGGTACATAGGTAGTAAGTTTTCTCTTCACTTAGTTTCATTTCTATAAATACAACCACTTTCACATGTAGCTTACTCATGGGCAGTACATCTCTTGCACTATTATACTTTGCATCCTTATTGATATGAAATAACCATTTTTACTTGTTTAATCTTCTATTATCTTGAGCAACTTGGTTATGAAACTAGCTCTTTGCATTCAATCTTAGGTCAACTTTATATGTATCCATGTAAATATTGCATGGTATTAAAGCATTTCTATACAAAATCTTAGAAAACTTATAGACCTTGCACACCATTAATGTCCTTTCTACCACAAAGAAAATATTTTTAAACACCTTATATGAACTTGTCCTCATTCCCAAGATGTCTAGAAGTGGATTCATGGCCTTTTCTCCCTCCCACACAAATTTCTTCTTTTAGAGGATTGTTCTTTTTGGCTATACAAATATGTGGCTTTCTTATATTAATAGATTTTTTTCCTAGGCAAATATTTTGTTTTAATTGTAAAAATCTAGAAATAGCACTATTTTTTTTAAAGATATTGATTGTAATTTTACTCTCTAAGAATATCACAATCATTACTTATGCTTATTTAAAGATTTAGGCCTAGACTAAGAAGGTGGTGCTAAAATTTTAGCATTTACAAGATCTCCTCAATCATTAGGGAAGTGTTCCTTGTAGTATGAGAAGATTTCATCTATATATGAATATTTAGACTAGTTCACCTCCTTTGCTCTTTACCAAAATTACTTGCATAGTTGATGTTACTTCTCGCTATCATCTATGAAACGAAGGGTTTGGTATGCATCTCTAAATGACAAGACTTATAATAAAGTGCATATTGGGAGAGAGGTTGTGGTTATGACTTTGGTCCCCTTGAGTGTGTAGGATTAGTAGAATGAGTTGATAGCTCCAAATCCTCAACTTGATGAGCCCTCTAAATGAGTGATTCTAAGGTGTGATGATCCTCCCCCACCACCTAGAGGAGTTGTGTGTGCTTTATTTTCTTGTTTATTATATATGCATGCATACCAATATTTTAATTGCTCTTGTTTTGATGGGCCATATATGCCAATTGATCACCTTTTTATTGTTAACATTCTAAATAGACTTCTTAATGTTATTCTTTTAATAAATGATATATTTTAAAAATATTATATTGGTTATAGATGTTTTGTTGGTGAATTTGAATGGCTCTCAAAGAGTCCACCAAGGATCAAGTCTTGTTGAATGCAAAGCTCTGATGCTATGAATAGATGAGGCCAAAATCATGTCCCAAACATAGTAGAATAGATACCCCTCAGACCTTAACTCTTAGCGAAATGGATGAGGCTAAAATTGTGTTCTGAATGAATTTGGTAGAATGGATACCCCTTAAACCTTGACTCTTAGTTGAATAGATGAGGCCGAGATCATGTCCCAAAAAACATTGATAGAATAAATACTCCTTAGACCTTAACTCTTAGCTGATAACTCTTAGCCGAATGTATGAAACTAAATTTGTCTTCTAAATAAATTTGACAAAATATATACCTCTTAAACCTTGACTCTTAATTAAAGAGATGATGCAAAAAAACATGTCCAAAAAGAATGACCAAAATAAAACCCAGACCCTGCCTCTTAATAAAAAGATACCCTTAGCTTCCCCATCCTATATTAAATAAACAAATTCGTAGATGCAACATGTTTTATTCCCCTACAATATTTTTTTCCAAGATAGAGGGTGAGGCACCCAATAAAACATGTGGAAGACAACTTATATTCGATAGCCATATATCATTGGCCAACTCCTCAACAACATTATGTTTGTAAATGCACTCTTAATAGACTTGTTTGTATATGGTTAATAAAAAAGCCCAAAGAGGTGACAAAGGGACGTGTGAGGACCGAAATGGAAGAAGAAAAACACCAGAGATAAGTCCGTAAGAAAAGTGGACACGTGTAATAATCAGTAAGGCTCCAAAGATAGCGATCCAATCTACTCCCGACGAACATGATTGTGAGATGTGGCGAGGTGAGATCCAACGGCTCAGCCGTTCGGATAACTTATCTCTCCTCTCAGCCACATAGAGATTCCTCTTCCCTCTTTATCTATGCTCTCTGCTTCTGCCTTTCCCATTGCCCACTGCATACAATCCTTTTTCATTCTCCAGCCAGCAACTGCTACAATGGCGTTGGCTCTCATGGGATCCACCACAGGCGTGGCAGCAGCCGCAGCCACCTCCAGGACTATTGCTGCCCTCAACTTGGCCACCCCCTTCTCTGGATCCAACTTACGTTCCTCTGACAGAGCGTCCAAGAGGAGGAGCAGCGGCCTCCGAGTGCAATGCATGCAGGTTAGTGCCGATTCTCTTCTTTCTTCCTCTTTGCTCTTGGTTTCCAGATTTTAGGGATACCCAGTTCAGTGAGGAACTGGGTATCCATGAAACAGCAGATGCTTTCACCAGTATATGAGAGCTTCTCTATGAAAGAGATATAAGAGAATTGCTATGTAGAGGAGAAAGAGAAGATGGGTTACAAGGTTTCTTTTCAAGTTTATGTAAGATAGTAACCATTTGCAGTACAGGGAAGAAATAGAATAGCAGATCAGGTCATGGATGGGATATGTTCATGTATTGTGAATGAAATTCTCCACATGTGGGAATCAAGCTTCTGCTTTATGAGTAAATGGTAGTCTTCTATCTGGAACAAGGTTGCCATGTTATAGTCTTTCAGAAAAGAGAGTAGTTTTTTGAATTAGGAGCAGGGAGAAGCTTGTAATTTTGTTCATTGTTTCTTATTCTGGAATAATTGTTATCGTTTTCAAGATTTCTTTTGTCTTTTGGTTTATTCTGAATAAGGGTAATGTTTCTAATGAAATGAATTCTTTAGATGTGGGTGTTTAACAGATATGCATTGAATATATGTGTGTGTGGGTGTAGGTGTGGCCTCCATATAATAACAAGAGATGGGAGACATTGTCATACCTACCACCCCTAAAACCAGAGCAAATCTTGAAGCAAGTCGACTATTTGCTGAAAAATAAGTGGGTTCCCTGCATAGAGTTTGATGAGGTAAGTGAAATAAATTTCTTGAGATTATTTCTACATGTATTTATTTTCAATACATTTATGCCCATAATTTTAAAAGAAAATTGGGCAGTTGATATATAGAATAGTAAATAATAGTATATGTAGGTGAGAATGACAATGTGGTGTTTGTATAGGATGCTTACATCAAGAGGATACATGGTAATACCCCTGGATACTATGATGGAAGGTACTGGGTAATGTGGAAGCTACCCATGTTTGGATGCAATGATGCATCACAAGTGATGAGTGAAATAAATGAGGTTAGGAAGGCATACCCCAAGGCCTTTGTTCGCATCATCGGCTTTGACGCTGTTCGTCAAGTCCAATGTATTTCATTCATTGTGCAAAAGCCATAATAACCAGCTTGAAAGAACATGCAGCTTTCTTGTTCATGTAGTTGTTGGTGTTGTAGTTTTGTTTATGTGGGATTTTCTCATTTATCACATTGGATACCATGTGGATACCATGTGGATGAGTTGAGAGGGAAAATTGATGAGCTTGATCTCACATCAGTTATTTGTTTTTTAGGTTGTGTTTGTAAGTTCAAAGACAAGAGCTCCAATCTTTGATAAGGGAAGGTTCAAAGACAAGGGCTCCAATCTTTGTTATTTCTCTTATCGTTTAATTTCTTAAAATAAAATTTTTGTATCGTTCTTATTATTATGAGTTCGTTTATCATATGTGCACATGAATTTTCTTATTAGACTTATATGGTTTTTCTAATTAAAAAAACAAAATGCCTATGTTTATAATTATAATGTTTAGTTAAGAAAGAGAATTTAAAATTAGATATTTTTTATAATTCAAAGAGGATGATGTTTGAATAGTTAGGCCAAACACAAATGTAAAGTTATGCAATGATTTTTTTTTCAAAAATTAAATGTATCTCTAAAATGATTTTGTATAATCCTATATACATAGGAATTTGCACTCCAAGTATTTTAATAAAGATAAAAGTTAATGATTAAACTATAATCTTTTTTGACTATATAAAATATATTATTTGTGATTGGTTCAAAATTTGTTATATGAAAGAATAGTTATTTAGTTTCAAAAATTATTCCCTTAACTATTCAATTTTAGAACAAAATTGGAAATAATTATTTGAGTGTTAAAGAGGGAGAGGGAGAAAGGACAGGCAGTGAAAATAATTTCTATTTTATTTTAGTTACACATTATACATTCTTTATTTATACATGGTGTATTGGAAGGGATCATTTAAATTAGTTTGAGGCATTATTTTATATTATTTGATTCTTATTTTTATGATCATAAATTCCTTTTGCAAAATGAAATATATATTAAATATGATGTTTTATTTTGAGGTCAACATGAATTTAGAACTAACATTTTAAATACCTTTGATATCTTCTCAATCTAAAAGGGAAGCATTTATTTTATCTTGAATATGCAAGCTTTTACATTGTTCAAGTATATAAGTGATATTTGTTGATTAATTTCAAAGGATTTAAGACATTTATTAAACTATTCTTTTGGAACTATTGGTTGTAAGCACGTTAAATATGATTATTGAGTAATGGTATGGAATGTTTATTAATTAATCTTAGCTATTTTATATTTGTATTATATATAAAATTATAAGATTGTAATTGAAAGAGTCTCATATTTTTTTCCATGAGGAAAATAAGATAAGATACATATTACTATTATTTCAAAAGTTATTGATGTTAAGTTGTATTATATTTTTTTCTATTTTTTCATGTTCCCAAAACATGTTTTAACCCCAATTTTACAACTATATGAAATTTTACTATAAATTAACTATAGAATAATATATTTTGTAATTATTATTTTATGTCACACTTATAATGTAATTTATAAATTAAATATTTGTGGGATTGACTAATAAAATCCCTATATGAGAAACAACAATAAAAATAGAAAAAAAAAAACCAATTACAAGATGAAGAGATACATAAAATAAACTTCATGGACCTAATCAATCACCACATATACCAACTATTGATGGCCTCATTCGTAAGAAATTATAAGAAGAAAGAGATTGATAGAAAAAAATCCATATAAATATAACTTAAGACACAATCCAAGTTCTTTATGACCTTCACAATTAATTATAAAAACACTAAGGTGAAATTGGGAAGAAACCCCATATAAAAAATCACTTCTAGGATATATCCAAATTATCATGGTTCCATTCACAAATAATTACATAACAAAGAGATGTATAGAAAGAAACTAACACAAACTACAAGGAATCAATGAACAAATTTGTTATCTAGATTTAAACAAAAAAATAAGAATAAGGAAGAAAAATAAGATTCAAAAAATCATAATGGTAAATGCGCCAAAAGAGGTCAAAAGTGGTCATTTTTTTAAATCAACAAAAAATAAAGTTCAATGAGTAATTTGACATATTTACACTCAAAATTTGAGAATGTGATAAGAACAAGAATAATAGTCCTCATAATTTAGTTTCTAAACTCTAATTTATAAAAAAAAGCTAGATAGGAAGAGGGTCAAATTTTGGGAGCACACAAAGTTGTCTTGTTTTTTCCCCAAAAATATAACATAATGTCAAGTTTTCTCTACACTATTTTTTAAGTTTTTAAAATTATTTTACAAACTTGCTCAATGAAAAGTTAACTAATATAATGTATTAGTAAAACAATTTTTTCCCTACTTTTGATTAATATATTTCAAAAATAATTTTCAAATTTGACACATCTTGAAAAATGAAGTGACTGTGCTCCCCACTAACTTTGAGAAAAGTAAAACAAAATAAAAATGTGATGTGTGTAGAATAAACATAGAATGTGAAAAGGTAAAAATTCCAAATTTGGATAAGTGGATAAAAAATTGCATAGTAAAAACAATAAATGTGTTTTTGAAAAAAAATTTGAAAACATTAGTAAAAGTAATTAAACATCAAAATATTAATATATTTTAATTTTAGAAAAAAATAAATGGTTAGAAACCTAAGATGGGGCTTGATGTCATAGTAGTATTTTTTTTCAGAATTATGGTTTAAAATATGTGAACTTGGTGAAGAGTGCTTGAGATTTATATGTGTTCTATTATATTTTGCAAGCCATAAATTTTGGTAGGTAATAAGTAAATCCAACTCTTAGGCTTGGATATCTATTCCAAATCCGAGTCTTAGGGTTGGTAATTCCCAAGAAAAATAAGAGTAAACATGATCATGTTATAATATGCTTGCATTATAGAAAAACTCACATTATATTTCATATGAAAAAAAAAGCATAATAACACATAGTAAAAAAATAAAATCTCACAAGTTTGGTTCCACAAATTATCTTCTGCAATGTTATCTCACATTGTCAATGCCATTGATTGATGCTTTTATTCCTTTGAGAAATTTCATATGACTGTTTGACATTGAGAATCTTTTTATGTTTCTTATATTCCTAGACATTCATTGACCAATTTTTTATACTTTTTGTCTTATAATGATATATTAAATTATCATTTTTATTCTTTTGCAATTTTTCTTATTATTATTATTTGACAATTGAGCATTTTTTTATGTTTCTTATCTTCCTAACATTCACATAGCATTCTGATTAACATATTGATATATATTTGTGAATTATGAGGAAAAAATCATAAAAAAGGCAAACACTTGAGAAGCTTGAAATTGAGATAGAAAAAAAGAAGAGAATATATTAGGTACAACTTCATCAGAGGAAATTAAAATCCAAAGGTGAAAATGATGAAATAAATCCTCTATCATCCACTAAAGTTACTTGAGAAAGAACAAGAAAACAAGAAAAATGGTAAAAAAATGCAAAACTTCATGCAAGTATGAAACTAATCTTTGAAGATGAAGGTATGCCATCTTTGCCAAATAAATTTGATATTGAAACAAATCCTACAACTCCAATTGAATTAATGAATAATAAACATTAAATAATGATTTAATTCAAATTATAAACTTAGATATTACATCAAAAGATCAACTGATTTAAAACAAACAAAATTTACCAATTTGTGAAGAGCATATAAAAATGAACAAAATATACCTAATGAACCAAATTGACTTTGATTTCACCTATATATCTTTATGTCAAAAACCTATTTTTTTTAATATAAATAGACAAACATATTTTAAAACCAATGACTAATAAGATTCTTGAATGCACTTGTAATTTTTTTTGAAAAACATAAAATAGAAATATGTCAACTATTTGTTGATATGATAATTTCTTAAAAAATTATTAGACACATTATGGAGATATCTAGGCTAAAAGCATCTGATATTGATAGTAAAAAATATAGCTAATGTATATGAATAATAGTTGTAACCTCATGCATCAAATATAGTCATACTACACAACGTGTTATTATATCAACTATAGTAAACAATCAAACAAATAAATGTTGTTTAATTAGAAAAAAAAGTAGATCACTAAATAAATAAATAAATAAATAATGAAATCTATCCTAAGATATTGAAGGGTTGAGGATCCCAACAAGAAAATGACCTATAAACATTATTTGGTAGACTCTCATTAAAAGACAAAGTCATACTTGAAGCCTTAAAATCTTTAATTGAAGAATTTAGAAAAAGTAACAAAAGGGTTTCAGCTAATAAAAAATACACTATATAAAAAAGAATTGATTATCAAAACTATGAGCCACATCCTAAATATCTTTTAGTTATGAAACAAATACAACTTTATATTTTAAAGTTTTAAGATAGTTATCTTCAAATATCAATTAATTAAAGATATATATATATATATTTGATCAGTAATATATGATTTTATTTAGAATATAAAATTTCAAGTTACAGTATCATCAACATAAAAAACTTCCAGTCCAACAAGAGCTGATTAACCAGCAAGACAAAACCCCAAAAAACCACCCGCTACTATCATGCTGCCAATACTAACCTACCCATCTCACCACTCCAAAGCTATTTAAAATTTCCCATATTAAGCCTTACATTAGACTTTGGATTATGAACAAAAAGACTCCTTCAAAATGAAATTTCAAAAACTAACCAAACTAGCACAACATTACACCATTTCCAAACTATTCTCTTCAGCTCCAAGCTTTAGAATCTCGTTCAAAGGCTTCACCTTCTTTCATGGCCAAAGTCCTTTCTTTTCTCACAATTCCTCCTAGGTGATCTCCTTCAAGTCCGCAATTGTCCTCTCCAATTCTGTGAGCTCCGCATAGATTTTCAATGCCTTCCACCCTCATTCCACATTCTTGCGCCAACATTCTTTCGTGCTCCCCTCAGACCATCGTATGAAAAGATGGTTTAAACTAGCCATCTCAAGGCCTCCACCAACTCTTCCCTCCTCCTTCAAAAGCCCTACACTAGGCACAAATCTCTTCAAAATCCCATCCATATCCTTCAAGAACTCCTTCGACACTAACATTCGCATTACGCACCTCACCTCATCAACCGACTCCCCAAGATTGAAACCCCACACCATTACCAATGAATATATGTCCATATTTGTTTGGTATCTATGCAGTAGATTCTCAAACCCATATGCCAACACGATCTCCACCGCTTGAGCCGCCTGCTTATCATTGAACTTAAAGAGATCTCGTAGTATTTTCGATGAAGCCTGGCCCATAAATGGGTCTAGCTTCTTCTGCGAGGAAAGTGTGAAGCTGGCCTCCATTCCCAGCTCTTCCCAACAACTCTTCTCTGCCACCCACCATTAGATACACCCAACCCTTCCTTACACACCTGAATTTCAAAAAACATCTAGGGTGGTATTTCTAAATTAGTGTTCAATCTACCCACTATGCTAGCCAACTTCAATAAATATAGGTGTACTCTCAATGCCACTAGTTCCATCTCATTAATGTCTCTCTACTCACGCGGATCTTTCCTTCATTGCTTCGTACTCCAAGTTGCTGCCTCTTCATTAAATTCGATCACCCAAATCCTCTGCATTTAATGATATGAAATCTTCAATAAGAATAACGTCTACTTCTTTGAGCGTGAGAGCCCATTTTGATAGGATGTTTGCTTCCACATTCCCTATACACCGCATATGACTAACTTTGAAATCTTCAAATAAAGCTAGTTCTTCAACAATCTTCCCAATCAAACCCTGAAGATGCCATGCAACAATTTTTCAGTTGATAATAGCTTGAATTATTATTAATGAATCTCCCTCAAAATGCACCTTTGGGATACCTGACCTTCTTGCCAGCTTAATTGCCATTAGAGCTGCTAAAGCTTCCGCAAGATTGTTTGTCGCATCTCGCAACCTCATTGCTCCTATTGCTACCATATTTACCTACCAATCCCGAGCTATATACCCCACTCTAGAGGGTCCAAGGTTTCCCTTTTCCGCACCATTAAAATTAAACTTCAACCATCCTTCCCTTGGAATTTCCCATTTTTCAATCTCAAATTGATTGTGCATTGGATTAGCCCAACCCTGCCCCTTAACGAGCCTTAATCAAATTCCAGGCCATTGAGATTGAATGTGTTTATCTTCACTTGTGAATGAAACCTTTGGATTATAAAAATTGGATGCCACTGCTCCTACTAACTCTTCCAAAGAATGATTTATTCTATGTTTTAGTCTTTCTAGCGACTCCTTTTGTTCCAAGAAAAATTTCCTATTTCTTTCCTTCCAAATCTCCCATATTACCACTGAAGGACTTACTTTCCAAATGCATGAGAAAGTAGACTTTTCCTTGTGAGTTGGCCATCCTTCAAAAAGGCTCTTCAAGGTTGTCGGTGACAGGCCATGCCAGCCCAAGGATTTCAATAACATGTCCCAACATGATGCGGCCATTTCATAATGCAGTAGAAGGTGATCCACTGTTTCCTCCACTTTCTCACACATAATACATCTTGAAGGGCCACTAAAACCCAAATGTCTTCTCTCACCTGTCAGAATTCTTCCTTGAGCAACTAACCATGCAAAGCTCCCCACTTTCAGAAGACACTCCTTTCCCCCAAAAAGATCCACCAGCCATGCATCAATTCTTACTCTAGCATCCAAAAGGAGGTAGCCCAACTTGACCGAGTATTTCCCATCTGCTGCACCACACTAAATAACTTTGTCTTCTTTATTCAATCTCAAAATATTTCTAGAACTAAAGATTTCCAACATACTATTACAAAACCTCTCCAGTACCTCCTCATTTTGGATAGACTTCCACCCCCACTCCCCTCCAAATTCATCATTTCAGAATTCTAGATAATCACTAACATATTCACCCCAGTGCTCAATAAACCAGTTTTTAACCTCCATAAAGTTTCCCGATTCCTGCAAAACTGGTAACCAGCCCAAGAATCCTCCCAAAATTTTTCTCTTTGACCATTCCCTATCTGCCACGTTATATGCTCCACCACCACCTTCCTACAGGATATGATAAAATTCCAAATTGCTGATCCAGCTAGAGGGTTGCGTATTGTAAGAATCCTATTGTCTTCCTCAGTATCAAGATAATTTTCCTTCAAAATGCGAACCCATAGTTGATGTGGTTGAGAGTAAATACTCCAAACCAATTTTGCTTCTAAAGCCTCATTTACTAAGTTCCAATCTCTCAACCCCGCACCTCCTACCATTTTAGATTTACAAATTTCCTCCTAAGCTAGGAAGGGAATCTTATCCTGATCTTGCGTTCCATTCCAAAAAAAATTACGCATCCTTTGTCGAATGACATTTGTGACCTTTGGAATCCTCAAGTACATCATAGAGAAAATTGGAATAGTTGAGATGACTGATCTTAACATCAGTATCCTTCTTGTAGATGTCAGCCATTTGCTTTTCTACCCATCCATACGTTTTAGGCAACAATCCACTAAGTCTTTCCATATTGCAGATTTATTAGCTCCCCCAAAGAGGGCAATTCCTAAATATCTTCTTGGAAACCTTCCCACCTTTATTCCAAGGATTGAATAGATTTCCCTTTGCTTCTATAATTTCATATTGAAGGAAAATATTTCTGATTTACTCTAGTTTATATGTTGACCTGAAGCTACCCCATACTTATCCAGAGTGGAATTTATCAACCTCGCCTCCCTGAAAGAAGCTTCCCCTGAAAGTAAGGTGTCATCTGCAAATTTTAGATGAGTTATTGACTCAATGCCTTCTACCACCTTAACACCATTCCATACTCCATCCTCCCTTTTTTAAGCTATCATGCGACCCAACACTTTTGCCATAATTATGAAAAGGAAATGTGAAATCGGATCATCTTGACACAAACCTTTTTTTGTTTCAAAAAAAAATTGGGGGCTTCCATTTACCAAAACTGACATTCTAGGAGTCTTGATACAACTTTCAATCCATCTAACCTAGTCCTCAGAAAACCCAATTTTCAAAAGAACTTTAAGAAGAAAGTCCCTATTCACTTCATCATATGCTTTTCTTATATCTAATTTAATTAGCATTTTTCTAGATTTTTAACTCTAATGGAGTGTATCATTTCATGGGCTACAATTATTCATTCATAGATGGATCAATTAGAAGAAAACCCACTCTGTTATGAAGATATGATAGTATTCAGAACATCCTTCAACTTGTTTTCTAGAACCTTAGAGATGATATTATAAATGGTATTACACAAGGAAATTGGTCGAAAATCGCCAAAAGTGACTATTTCCTCTTTTTTCAGGATGAGAGCAATGAAGGTATTGTTAAAATATTTTAGAATGAACCTCCCTCTCCTGGACTCCTCAACCACTTCCCAAATGTCATGTGCCAAAAATTCCAACATCTCTAAAAGAATAAGGCTGGGAATCCATTAGGGCCTGGCGCCTTGTCACTTCCCAGACCAAAGAGAGTTGTCTTAACTTCCTCTAAAGACACTAATTTTAACAAAACTTCATTCTGAGCCCTTGAAACACAATGAGGTATCACTTCTAGAATTCCATTCATTTGATCTGGATCAATTTGTGATGCTTTGAAGGATTCCTCAAAGAAGTGAACAACCTCCATACAAATAGCCTCCTTCTCCATTATAAGGTTACCTTGACCGTCCTGGATTGAGAGAATTTTATTCACAAATCTTCTAACTTTTTTTGAATTATGGAAGAATTTTGTATTTCTATCGCCCTCCTTGATCCACGTCTCTCTCAATTTCTGCCTCTAGAAAGTCTCCTCTTGAGCCAATATCTCAACATATTGCTTATTCAAGTCCTCTTTATTAAAATCTTCTTCCAGCATACCCTTTTTAATTACTTTTGAATGCAGAACCCCTAATTCCTATTCTAGCCTGAGTTTTTCTGAGAAAATGTTTTTAAGGACTTCTCTATTCCACTGCTTCAAGTTCTCCTTTATGTGTTGAAGTTTTTTAAAGAAGATAAAATCCTTATTCCCTTCCCTTACAGGGGCCTTTGACCACCACTCCGCTACCAACTCCAAAAATCCTTTTGTCCTCAACCACATTTTTTTCAAATTTGAAGGGGCATCTTTTAGGAGTTGAATCCTCTTGAATCCTTACACAAATGGGATAATGGTCTGAATCGATAATGGGAAGTATTTCTGCTTGGACTGTCCAACAAAAGTTAACCCAATTCCCGATAAGGAAAAACCTATCTAGTTTTTTAGCAATGTTTAGAAAACCACTTCTCTGATTGGTCCAAGTAAAGCAACCCGACTTTTAAACTGAATATCCATTAAGCCATTATCAAGCACAAACTTACTAAAATATTTCTAGTTTTGTGAAATCCACCCTTCCCCCCCATTTTCTTTCTGATGGGTTTAAAATAGCATTAAAGTCACCACCTAAGAGAAATAGGAAATCCCCATGGTTTTGGATAATCTTAGAGATTTCCCTCCAAACCCACTTCATTTCCCCATTATTATTAGGCCCATAAATGTTTATTATATTCATGTTTGCTACCAACTATTTCGAGAAAATAAAAAGCCATTGCCACGACTTACCCAATTTGACCACCTGAGCTAACACCACCGCATCTTTACAAAGAAAACCAAGACCTCTTGAAGCACCTTCAGCCGCTATAGCAAAGAAGTTCCACAAGCCAAAGCATCTCTTGAAAAATCCTATATCCACCTCGCTAAGTTTCATTTCCTATAGAAGCACTATATATGGTTTTGTTTGATAAAAGCATCCTTTAATCAAATGAATCTTGTCAGGGGCATTGCAGCCCCTGACATTCCATGAAAGGACCTTCATGTCTCCCGAGAAAAGGCATAGCCTTTTCCCGATCTCAATTTTTTTTGACCTGAAGCACTGCCAGAAAGCTCTAGTTTTTTAGGGCCTCTTCTCTTCCTCTCACCCACCTTCACGCACCTTTGGTTTTCCATTGTTTGAGCCAAGGTTCTCTTCTCTCGAATGCCTAACTCAAAGTTTAGCCCTAAATCATCACCATATTCACCACCCTCTTCATAAACTGATTCTAAATCCAAGTCCTTGTACATGCTTCCCTCCTCATCCGCCTCTTCAAAAGGCTTCTCCAAGTTGTGGATAGGGGATATTGGGATATCTTTAAAACCAGGATCCATTGGAAAATGATTATCCTCCTCAAAAATTTTTTTGTCCCCATCTTTTATGCTCTGGTGACATTGGCTATTTGACTCAACTTCTGGACTTTCTCCTCTCTTTTCCATGGACTCCAAAGCCACCCTTCTACTCAAACCAAAATCAACAAGACTACCATCATTTGCCTTTCCCAAGGGTTCCCATGTTTGTAATTCTGGGCCCTCTCCAGGGTTCCTTTCCTCGCCTTTACTGTAACCTATGAGCTCATTTGTTAACCCAATAATAGTCATTTCTAAGTCATTATCCTTCAAACCACTTCCAACCATTTGTTGCTTCCATCTCGGGCTTCTTGACTAGGCTTGCTCTCTTTCTAGTTCCTCCATATTCAGGATGCCCTCAAGGATTGAAACCATCCTTTCCTCTTCAACTCAAAAGTCCCTTCTATTCAACATCACCTCCAAAAATTCCACATTTTCACCATGATGGTTTTCCTTTAGCACCAAAAGATCACTTAAGGCCTGCACCCCTAATCCCTTTCCTTTTTCCAAAAGTGAACATTCTCCTGGTGGATGGCCAACACCTTTACAACTCGAGCACATCTCCACTGATTCTTCTACCTCTATTTCTTGTTTCTAGGTTCCTTCCCCAAACTTCAGCTCCACCATCCTAGGGAGAGGGTGTGCCACTTGCCATAAGATACATATTCTAGCATAAGATACATATTCTGGCATACATGCTAAAATATTTGCTTGTTATAGCCTTGTCCACTTTAACAAAGGCACCCAACTTGTTACCTATCAACTTTAATGTTTCCTCATCCCAATATTCATGTGGGAGGTTATACAGTATAATCCATATCAAAACTTCTATTATGGCTTCCTTCTTTGGATTGAAGTTCAGAGTCCAGTCTTTTAGAAAGAAACCTTTACCTCCCATTAAGAAGGGGCCACTATTAAAGATCCACTCTTTATCTCTTTCCTGAGGGAAAATGACAAGATAAAAACCATTAGGAAGTGTTTTCAGCTCCATGGATCTCCTCCAATGGATATTGCACCAATCTCTGACTCTTTTAAAAGATGTCCAAGGCCCACTCCACTTCATGAAGAAAGCTCTTTCTTTAAACAGACTCACTGAATTGTTCCATGCTTTCCCATCAACCAGTAAGGAGGTCACTGTAGTGTGTTCTATGATAGGGAAAACCTTCTCTTCCCCTTGAGACTCCTTAATCTTTGGCCTCCAAATTTTTTTTTCCAGACTTTGCATATCCACGGGACTTGTCAACCGCAGTCTATCATACACCCATCTGTTTCTTGCCTCACAGTCCATGGACATTGGGTTATCCTTTTTAGGCCTTGGCATGTTTTGGCCTCTTTTTGCCGAGCCTTCCATGCTTGTTGCGGTGCATTCCATTTAGGATTCTGCGCTCTAACACCATTCTACCTATTAAACAACCATCTACTGGATCTTTGTAATGGTAAACCTACTCTCTGCTCGAACTAGGGTCTCTTCGTCGCTCTGCCATTGACCTTATATTATTAATTAAAGATATTTTGAAATAACAAATTTTAATGTTAAAATAATTTTTTTGCTCATCACTTGTTTTTAATAAAATAAGCAACATTTATAGGGTGTTATATCCTTTACACAAAATTCCACAAGGGTGAAAGTTCAACAAAATATGATAAACAAAAACCTATAACAGAAAAAACAAACAAATAGTACTACTAATGAGCAGTTAATTGCTGAGGTTATGAGCCTTTCCAATGAGGGTATCAAGTTTTACAAGGACAGGAAACTCTCAGACCAGGCTGTGTAGAAATTTACAAAGACTGAGAAGGAAAAGGAGGACTTGCCAAGGACTACCAAAAGCTTTTATGACTCTGTGAGGATTGTTTCTCATTAGAGGAAGGTTCTGAATGTGCTTATGAAGTACATTACTTTGAACGGCCACTACACTAGGGTTTTTGGGTACCATTTTGTGCTCCTTAACCATTTTTGGCATCAGGTTAGAATTTCGTTCCCTTTTTATCTCGCTTCTTCTTTGAATGCCAGTTTGCAGAACTATAATTTGAACCCCATTAGGCATTCTATCCTCCATAAGGGTTTGCTTGTTTTAATCCATGATCATTTTAAAGCCATGTCGACTCTGTCCCACTAGACCCTTTCCCTCAAGGGAAAGGTTGCCATTAAGGGGAAAGGGAATTCTAGCATCTCTCCCTAGAGGAAGGGAAAAAGAAAGATCTCAGAGGATCCCTCTTATGATGCCAATGAGGAGTCACAATCATCCCCTTCCTTTGATTCTTCTAGTTACCCTGCCACAGATAGAGAAGATAGGCCTCACTTTCCCAGGGATGTTAAGGAGGAGGACCACTACTTTAAAGATGAATGCGAGCCTTTTGTTTAATTAGATGGGTATTTTTTGAAATTAAGGAAATCAAGCTGAATCAAAGGGCTATTAACAATAAAATTGATACTTGGTTGATAAGAATGAGGGTATTAACAAAGACATAGATAAGATAATTGATCTTTGGACTGAGGATGAAAAGAATTATATGTTGGGGTGTTTGAAGAAAACTGTTGAGGAGCTGCAATAGTTTAAGAATAACCATGATGGTAAGTTTTCTGACATTGAGGAGAAAATGAAGTATATAAAAGATTCCATCCACAAGGTGCTAGAAATGGCCATAAAATTCTTAAATCAATGGCAAAGACCATGAACACGATGGTTGAAAATTTGGAAAATGCTTATCAGGTCAGGATGATGGTGTACATGGATGTTGACAGAGAGGAAAGCCATGCGGAAGCTGGTGGGTCGAGCAATAGAACCAAAGCGCACCTTAAGAGGAAGGTGGACCGAACACTTGTGAATATTCAAGAGATCAAGAAAGCTACGTTAAATATGAATAAACTTGAGTAGGAGGCTATAGATATCCTTAGGAATCTGGCCTAGAGGCTAGACTTTTGGTGGTTTTTTGTTGGCTCTTTGCTATGCTGCCATGGATTTTTCCTTGTTTTCCTTCTTTGTTGGTAGCTGTTTGTTTTTTGTAGTGGTCCTTTGATGCTTTATCTGTCTCTTGCTTTCTGTTAAGGGGTTTTGGGGTCCCCTCAAAACCTGTTTGTTCCTTAATAAAAAACAAACGAATAGTACTGGTAGCTACCAAAACACCACCAAAGGGAGTGGCGAGAACCCCTAGATCACCACTTAGCTATGTTTTCCCATTCCTCCATGAGGAATTTAAATTTACATATTTTTTTGTCTGAGTAGAGCTAGGATCGGTGTTCAGGTCTTGATTCTTGATCTCCCCCTACAACACAGATGTGAGAGTAACAACAAAGTGATGAATCACCTTGATGGTGAAGTAGGTAAGACGGTTCAATTTCCTTTCTAGAGTGCTCACATGGGTGTGCATGGCCTTGTAATCATCAGTGTACCATGAAGAAGTTTGTTAGCCTCCTCCTTTCACATACGATGAGTGGAATAATTTAGGGTGGAGTCCTCCATAATCAACCTATTGAGTTCGGGGAAGTGATTAGGGCCATCTATGTTGTCATTCACATCGTCCACAGTCTTTCATTGTTGTCCTCTTGCTTGTTGTTATGTTTAGAGTTTCTCAAGATCTCATCAATTAAGACCTCAGGTTTTTATTAACCATCCATCCTATTAGATCTCCTCACACTACTCGGTTCTGCACCATATTTTGGTTTGATGGCAGTGGTGGCATCCTCATCACCAGTGACATTGGTGTTAGAATCCCCCTCCTCATCCTCTAAATTAGGTTCTTCAACATAAAAGGAGATAGAATTTTTATTCTTCAAATCTGGGTAAATGACTTATCCACATTTTTACCAACCTTCTTGATAGTGATGTTCTTTAACTCACACAACCCAATCGTGACATTTCTTTGATTTTGGACAAGGTTATTTTTGCATTTTTTCTTTTTACCTAGTTGTTTGGGGTTGGTGTCAGGGGTAGGTTGGCTAGCAGGGAGATTTAGTTTGAGCTTGGACCTCGATTTAGCAATAATGGAGGATTTCATTAGGGGGATTTAACTCAAGCTCCTCATTGAAAAGGGTTGCCTAAATGGGATACAATGGACACAACGCAAGGTGAAAGTGATATAGCCTCAGATTAGCCCTTGGTGCAAAGGGACAAGATGTTTTTTAGGATTTCTAGAAGCTAGCTCAATAGCCTCCTTCACTGAGAGCTCTAGAGATGAAAGGGGAAAAAAAGGAAAGCTTATGAGAAGATGGTACCTGAAGTGGTCTAGGAGGGGAATTTGGTAGTAATAAAAGCACTTATATCTATCCTCAAGTGTAATGTATTTTATAAGCATGAAACAAACCTAGTCCCATGGCGTTGAAAGTTTTCTTATAGCGTAGCCCACATGCAGCTTGATGGGTTGCTCATTTTCCTTGAAGAATTGTTGCATGTTATCCACATCCTAGACCTTAGTGTGCTTCTTCAATTTTTTCCCACTACAAGAGAGTCTGGAGTCACCTTAGTAGTTACCTCCTTGCTAACTTCAAAAGAGATACCCCCCAACTTAACCTATCGATTGCACCTACCATTTGCAAATTGGATTGATAGGTTTTCATTGTGGCCATTAAGACTTTCCATGAGAGGGGCCAAACCAACCTCAACACATATATGCCACACTAGGGAATCTCTGTGGAACTCATAGGAATCTAGCTTAGTCCTAACCCTATCTCCACCCATTTTCTTTAGCAAAGAAAAAATTAGAAAAAGATGGAAATAATGAATAGAGCGAATGCATATTTTGAAAATACCTAGAAGGGATAAATAAGACGATAACCCTTCCCAAGAAAATCAACAAGAATTAACTTTTGTATGCTCTGAGTAGAGGTGATGATATCCTCCCACGTGCTAATAGACAAATCCAAAGGCCCTAAGTTGGCAGATATTAACATGAGATGGTTAGAGGACATTATGAAGGGAGATTTAGTAATTATGGTCCTATAAACCATAATTATGATGTAATAATTTATCTTTGATTTCAAAGGAAGAGTAATCAAATCTCCCTTCGGCCAACTCATACTATAAAAGTGTCATTAATATTAGGATAAATAACCTCATGCCATCCGAGTGTTGAAAAGCACGTATCTTTCCTTTCACAAGTGGTTTCATACCTTCTAAGTAGATGATACAAGTCAGAAATAGCCAAAAGGGTCCATGTGTTCATATCCACCTTAGCAAACCTATTCCACCTCATCTTACCAATCATGATGGTAAGAGTAGACATTAAGAGCCAACATTATGAAATTCAACACTCACCATTTTGAATATATTTTTTTTTCTCTTCAAGGATCAATCCTTTCACATTAGTAGGAAAAGAAGACAAATTTCTCCAACACCTAGTAGAGGTCCAAGGTATCCCAAAGTTTTCCAACACATCGGCCACCTTGTTACATTCTCTGAAGATATACAAGAAAATTTTTCTTTCAAACTTAGTGAGGATGTGATGAATATCCATAATAACATCATTAACAACCCAATCAACAAAACTTTTGTCTTTGATAGCATCAATCACAAATTTAGAATCTCCCTCAATGTGAAGATACTTGATCCCTATAGAAAGAGAAAATTTGATACAACCAAGAAACACCCTTGCTTTGGTTGTTATAGAAGATTGCACACCTATCCCTCCAATATAACTTGCTAAAACCTTTCCTTCAAGATCTCTTATGATACCTCCAATACTAGTAGGACTAGGGTTTCCTTTTACAGCTCCACCAAAGTTGATTTTATACCAACCTTGTAGATGAGGCCTCCATTTGGTGTTTAGTCTTACCAAGACTTTAGAGTTGTCATAATAGTTTAGGTTTAGAAGTAAATTCCAATTACAAGCTATATTGTGCTCCATAGTAGTGGGGGTTCTACTCAAAGATTTTCAACCAAAAAGAAATATTTTTAGTAAGAAGCCTAGAACAAACACTGAAAAGCTCCTTGGGGATCTTTTCCTCATTACAAAATATCTTAAATTATTTCTTTCCTTCCAAATGCACCAGCAGATAAAGGGGGGGAACTTTTTGCCATATTTTCTTAGATAAGGGATGGGAATAAGGAAAAACCCATTTCTCCACAAATCTTTTAATATTCTCATTCATGGTCCATGAGATCCCCAATTTTTGGAGGGTAGAAGCCCAAACCTTAGCAAAAAAGGGGTAGTGGAGTAACAGGTGAGGAAAAAACTCTTCATCCAACTTGCATAACATGCATCTATTAGGGATTTAGAATCCCCTTTTCCTAAGGTTATCCTGAGTGAGGATCCTGTTATGGGCCATTGTCCACTAGAAGATTTTTTTTTTAAAACTTTTGGTTGTTTCCTTCTATTGTCTTCCCATTCTTCTCCAATCCTTTGAGCCTTTTACATCATGACTTCTTGAACTTTGAGTCATCCACCTCTCCCCTCCCTCTCACCTATTTATCTATCCAATCTGCTACTTCATTTTTCACATTTCTCTTTCTAAATTGCATCTTGATGATGGATCATGGAGTATGATCCAAAACATTGATGCCAAAAAATCTCACACAATTTCAATCCAATAATAATAATAATAATAAAAATAATAATTAAAAATTAAAAAATTAAAAAAAATGCAAGAGAATATTGGAGGTGGCATTGTTGCATTGATACAAAGAAGCCTCAAAGAATTTCCTAGTAGGAGGTTATGCTTATATGTTAGGTGAGTATTTACTAGGATTTTTCCATGCCAAATATGTGATTATATGATTGCATATTGATGGAAATTATGGGGAGATGGGATGCAAAAACCTTGGTCTTCCATCTCCCTACTAGGGATATGACAATGACATTAGATGGTGTGTACTATCTATATTAAGACTACATATCAAGGGTCAAGGGGTATTGATCATCAAACAATGATTAACACCCTATGTTTAAGTAAGGAAATTATATGCAATTAGTTGGATCATTCCAAAAGAATTGATAGTTCATATATGTACATGAGATGGTTAGAGCAAGGGTGATGCCCATCCCTTTTATTTGATGTGTTATAATAGTGATAGTTATCATGTGTATCACATAGGATGGTGAGGAACACACTTATATGGTAGCCTCATCCATACTATTGAGGAGATGGAGGAGATAGAGAGTGATTATGTGGGGATGGAGCATGCTCGCCCTTTTATACCATGACCTAAGTTTCTACATCTATCATGAGGGCCATAACTTGATGGTTTACACATGCCTACAAGTGTGGGAATTAAAGAACATAACTTGACTACATGGCTAGTTAGATATCATATAGTGACCATATGGGACATGTCATGAGCACACAAACAAGCCCTAATGAGGTGGTAGTAGTTTGATGATTTTATTTTTTAATAATAAGCCATAAATAGGCTACCCAACATAGATATTGTGTGGAGGCATTAATAGTAGATGTGATGAATGGGAATAGACCATCAACTAATCAGGATGTAAAGGGATCAATCATTTGCATTGTCATGCGCTTAAATACTATCTAGGTGAGTGATGAGGTAGTTCAAGTAGGTGCAAAGGATACTTGCAACTATATTGATATATGTGCACTCTTAAAATAGTTGGTGATGTATCCCATTAAGTGACTTTAATATCAAGGGAAGGATGTGGCTCTAACATTAGACACTAAAAATGTAAGAGTAACACCATGGTTTGCAACATGGTGTAGGCATCATGACTAGAAATGATATATCTAGTGGATTCCCTTACAGGAGACCCTAGGCCACTTGGAGGAAAGGAGGAGAAGGAGATTGGAGATGAGGAGTCTAGTGATGATGAGGAGTTGTGAAGGTACCGATAGCATAGTAATTATGGCATAGGGATGAGTGTGTGGTGGCAATAGAGGAGAAGCCTAAAGGCTAATCTTGAGTGACATGGCTAGTACCATTAATTAGTGTTGTACCCAATCAAAAAATGCATGGAGAGATGAGCAATATAATTGGTAAAAGGATTTCCACTATACCATAAATGACTATAACTGTGACCATGGTAGTCATAGAAAAAGCCACAATGAATTTAAGATTGACAACACCCCTACATCTTGAGTGTTAGATCAAGGAACCAAGTGAGAATGTGTTTGATTATGTATTTTAATTTGAGTAGAATACTTGATGCTATTTTATTTTTTTATATAATGAGATACTAATTAAAAAATATTTGCATTTTTAGTGTGCACACAAGAGTGGCTCAACTTTATCAATTGAGTCATAGTAGTGTTGTCCCCACTATACAATTGGTGTAGAGTGTGTCGGATTGTTATAGGCCATATCAAATTGTTAGTAGATGTGGAGACATTTTTGAGCCAATTACATGGCTTGGAGCCACATACAAGGAGTGTGAAGTATGAGAGGATTGAGCCATTGCCGAGGTTGTATTTCTCATTGTGGAGACTAGGCCATCATCTAGGTGACATTGCTTATTGCAAAGTAAGACCAAGTAGTGGTGATGGTTGCAACACTCATGATAGATTACGATCAAATCATGATAATAGTAGAGAGTGTAGAGATTACACGAGATGATCTATAGAGAAATTTGAATTATAGTATGGTAGAGCTATAAAAGATCTAGTAAACAACACTAATAGACTTGGACTATCCTAGCATACATGCATTGATGGATTAGATATCGTTACTATAATGGACTGAGTTGGAACTCATGAGATATGCGACAGAGGTGAGGGGCTTAGTTAGGGGCCTACAAATGCATAAAGGATCATGAATCCACTCTTACTCTTTAGCCTTTGTATGTTAGCCACCATGATAGCTAGACCAACCACCTATTCCTAAGGGGCTAGCAACCATATACCATTGTGATACAACTTAGATAAATTTGTTTAATTAAATGTTATAATGATGTAATCAAATAATTTAAATAAAATTGTTAAAACAAGAGAAATAAATGGAAAGGACAAGTGTATATATAAATTTTTAAGAATGTAGATCTTATAGTTGTAGTGAATATAAAATGCCAGCAAAATCATAGCACAAAATGATAGGTCCACAATGTATATTTATTTATGTTTTTGCAAAGAATTTGTTCAATTTTTTTATTTCAAGCCTTAGCCTAACAGATAGATTGAGGAGAGTATGGTGTAGAGAATTAGTGTTGAATGTGACATTTCTGGAGGAACTGCTTCACATCATTGATATAGTCTTGTGTAGTAATCAGGAAGGCTCCAAAAAAGATAGCGATCCAATCTACTCCAGACGAACGTGATTGTGAGACGTGGCGGAGCGAGATCCAACGGTGCAACTGTGGGGAGAGCTTATCTCTCCTCTCAGCCACACAGGGAGCTCCTCTTTCCTCTTTATCTATGCTCTCTGCTTCTGCTTTTCCCATTGCCCACTGCATACAATCATTTTGCATTCTCCAGCCAACAACAACTACAATGGCGTTGGCTCTCGTGGGATCCACCACAGGCATGGCAGCAGCTGCAGCCACCTCCAAGACCATTGCTGCCCTCAACTTGGCCACCCCCTTCTCTGGAACCAAATTACGTTCCTCTGACAGAGCGTCCAAGAGGAGGAGCAGCGGCCTCCGAGTGCAATGCATGCAGGTTAGTGCCGATTCTCTTCTTTCTTCCTCTTTTCTCTTGGTTTCCAGCTTTTAGGGATACCCAGTTCAGTGAGGAACTGGGTATCCATGAAACAGCAGGTGCTTTCACCAGTATATGCGAGCTTCTCTATGAAAGAGATATAAGAGAATTGCTATGTAGAGGAGAAAGAGAAGATGGGTTACAAGCTTTCTTTTCAAGTTTATGTAAGATAGTAACCATTTGCAGTACAGGGAAGAAATAGAATAGCAGATCAGGTCATGGATGGGATATGTTCATGTATTGTGAATGAAATCCTCCACATGTGCGAATCAAGCTTCTGCTTTATGAGTAAATGGTAGTCTTCTGTCTGGAACAAGGTTGCCATGTTATAGTCTTTCAGAAAAGAGAGTAGTTTTTTGAATTAGGGCAGGGAGAAGCTTGTAATTTTGTTCATTGTTTCTTATTCTGGAATAATTGTTATCGTTTTCAAGATTTCTTTTGTTTTTTGGTTTATTCTGAATAAGGGTAATGTTTCTAATGAGATGAATTCTTTAGATGTGGGTGTTTAACAGATATGCATTGAATATATGTGTGTGTGGGTGTAGGTGTGGCCTCCATATAATAATAAGAGATGGGAGACATTGTCATACCTACCACCCCTAAAACCAGAGCAAATTTTGAAGCAAGTCGACTATTTGCTGAAAAATAAGTGGGTTCCCTGCATAGAGTTTGATGAGGTAAGTGAAATAAATTTCTTGAGATTATTTCTACATGTATTTATTTTCAATACATTTATGCCCATAATTTTAAAAGAAAATTGGGCAGTTGATATATAGAATAGTAAATAATAGTATATGTAGCTGAGAATGACAATGTGGTGTTTGTATAGGATGCTTACATCAAGAGGATACATGGTAATACCCCTGGATACTATGATGGAAGGTACTGGGTAATGTGGAAGCTACCCATGTTTGGATGCAATGATGCATCACAAGTGATGAGTGAAATAAATGAGGTTAGGAAGGCATACCCCAAGGCCTTTGTTCGCATCATCGGCTTTGACGCTGTTCGTCAAGTCCAATGTATCTCATTCATTGTGCAAAAGCCATAATAACCAGCTTGAAAGAACATGCAGCTTTCTTGTTCATGTAGTTGTTGGTGTTGTAGTTTTGTTTATGTGGGATTTTCTCATTTACCACATTGGATACGATGTGGATGACTTGAGAGGGAAAATTGATGAACTTATTTATTTTTTCTAGATTGTGTTTGGAGGTTCAAAGACAAGAGCTCCAATCTTTTTTATTTCCCTTATCTTTTAATTTCTCAATATAAATTTTTTGTATTGTTGTTATTATTATGAAGTTTGTTTATCTTATGTGCACATGAATTTCCTTATTAGACTTATAAGATTTTTCTTATTAAATAAACAAAATGAATATGTTTATAATTATAATTTTTAGTTAAAAAAGAGAAAAATTTAGATATTTCTTTATAGTTTAAAGGGGTCTTGTTTGAGAAGTTAGGCCAAAACACTTGAATGGAATGATTCTTTTTCAAATATTAAATGTATATCTAAAATGATTTAATTTTATAAACCAATAGATGTAAAATTTACATTCAAAAAAATTTAATAAAGATAAAAGTTAATTATTAAACTATATTATTCTTTGGTTATATAATTTATATTATTTGTGAATGGAGGTAGTAGATTAATATGATGTTATGTAAATGGTTCAAAATTTGTTATATGGAATAATGGTTATTTAGTTTTAAAAATTATCTTCATAACTATTTAATTTTAGAACAAATTTGAATTATTTAATTGTTAGAAAGGGAAAGGGAGAGGGAAAAGGAGAGGGAAAAGGAGAGGGGAAATATGCTAAAAGGCTATAATTTTTCGAAAAAAAGTTTCTAGTTTATTTTAGTTACGTGTATTATACATTATTTATTTTAATATGTTGTGTTGGAAGGGTTCATTTAAATTAGTTTCAAGCATTATTTTATGTTATGCAATTCCTTTTATTTTAGGATTATGAACTCTTTCGCAAATTGATATATATTAGATATGATGTTTTAGTTTGAGGTTGATATGATTTTAGAACTAATGCTTTAAACGCCTTTGATATCTTCTCAATCTAAGATATAAGCATTGATCTTAGCTTGAATATGTATGATTTTATAATGTTCAAGTATATAAGTGATACACGTTGATGAATTTCAAAGGATTTAAGTCATTTATTAAACTATCCTTTTGAAACTATTAGTTGTAAGTAGATTAAACATGATTATTAAGAAAATGTATATAACATATCTTAGTTAATGGTAGTTATTCTATATATAATTGTAATATTGTAATTGAATGTGTATCATATGTTTTTCCTTGAGAAAAATAAGATACAATGCACATTATTTCAAAATTATTAATGATAAAGTATATTATAATTTTTAAAGTTTTAATTTCTTGTTCCCAAAAACATGTTTCAACCCCACATTTTTATGACTATATAAAAATTTACTATAAATTAAACTATAATTTAAAAAAAAAATATATTATTATTATTTTATATAACATTTATGATGTAATTTATAAATTAAATATTTTTGGGATTGACTAATACAACCACTATGTGAGAAACGATAGCAAAAGTAGAAAATAAACAATAAAAAATCTAGATACATAGAAATAAACTTCATGGAACTAATCGATCAACACACATACCAAGCATTGATGACCTCATTTATGAGAAAATTTAAGAAGAAAGAGATTGATATATAAAAAACAAACCCATATAAATAGTAATTTAGGACACAATCCAAGTTTTTATGATCTTATTCTTAATTAATTTTAAAAGAACACTAAGGTGAAATTGGAAAGAAACCTCATATAAAAAATCACTTCTAGGATATTATCCAAATGATCATGGCCTCATTCACGAATAATTACATAAAAAAGAGATATATATAGAAAGAAACTAACACAAACTAGAAGGGATCAATGAAAAATTGACTCATTGTTTTTCATATTTAAAAACAACAAAATACGAATAAGGAAGAAAAAAGAAGATTCAAGAAAATAATAAGGTTAAGTGCATAAAAATGTGAGGCATCGGCACATAGGGCATTGGGAGATCCTTTCTATTTGAAAAAAGGGGATTTTTCAGGTCGATCAAAGGGTTCTGTACGAATTCCTGATCGAGTTTATACCTACCATGGTTCTCAGCGTCCTAATGGGAAGAGCCATCCCATTTTACAAGCCAGGAGTGTAGACACATAAAAATGTCCTAGACCCGCAAACCACATTTTTCTATGTCTTATCATATTTCATCTATAGTCCAAATTCAACTATTAATTAAATAATTCTTAATTATTTAATTAATTCATGTCTTTTATTCCTCCTCACTATTTAAATAAATAAATTATATTATATTTATTTATTTTAAATACGTCGCTAATGACCTATGTCTCTCTATAATTAAATAAATTCTTAAATTTATTTAATTATTACTTGTCCACTATGTCTTCCTCGCTATTTAAATAAATAAATTATATTTATTTATTTAAATACATCATTAATTTCTAAATGTCTTCTTATAATTAAATAATTTCTTTAATTTATTTAATTATTGTCCACCTTGGCTTTTTCTAATCTTAAATAAAATTATTTATTTAAAATTTTCCCACTTTCTAATTTTCTCTCTCCAAGTAAATAATTAAAAATAATTATTTACTGTCACATGGCCCCACCACTTTTGAATTAAATTAATTTTTAATTCAAAAGGTCATCTCAGTCTTTAATTCAAATAATTTTAAATTATTAATTGAATTTCCAACTTTTTCCTCTTGTCACATGCATTTCTATCCATTGATTTGATTTCTCAACCCTTCATTTCAAATTTCACCCTAATGTTTCCCTAACCCTAACTATGGGTTATCACATTTAATTTCAGCCATTGATCTTAGGGCATCTCTCATCTGATAATCTTGGCCATTCATCTAAAATTGGCTTTTCTATAAAAGGAAATTTTTATCTCATTTGGGGACTTTTATCATCTCTTGACTTCACCACTTCATCTCACACTTCATGCTTCAAAATTTAGGCTTCCACACTTCTTCATGCTTGTAGAAATCTAGGTACACTTGCATTTTAGATCAAATCCTTCAATATTTGTTTAGGTCTTGTCATAATCATAGTTGCTCATCAAAATATGAAGGAAAACATAATATACGGCAAATGGAGAAGAGCAATGAAGGTCAATCATGGAGGGCTTGAGGAATTTTGGTGAAATATCTCCTTTCTTTTATGCATTTTTATTTGTGCTTCATTGTTTAGCTAGGGTTTGTTTTAAGCATTTTATTTCATGCTAACCTAGATTCTTTACCTTAGTTACAAGGAGAACACTTAATTGGGAAAAGCAAATGCCTTTTGATATTTGTGCTTTAGATTCTTAGTCCGATGGTGAATATTGCTCTTGGGCGGATGTGGTTTCTAATAGGAAGATTCCTGCGTCCTTCCCTAATAATATCCTGATCCATCTGGAGCTTCCTTCAATCCAAATATAGCAAATCATCTTCATACTAGCAATGGTCGCATTGGGTCTAAGCCTGCACCTAAAAAATATTGTTCTATGGTGGACACGCTTGCTTCCTTTCCCAATAACATAGCTTGAAAGCATGAAGATTGTTATCGGGTTCTACATCTACAACTGAGGAATGCACAACAAAATAAGATAAAGCCTTTGCCTTTGTTTGCTTCTGTTAATACCCCTTCTAGTGATTCTCTTTTCAAGAAAAATAAGAATCAAAAGCAGAAAAGAAATGGGTCCCTAAAGAATGCCCTCCTCAGATCTCATGAAAAGAGTTTGGGTTAAAGATTTAGTTCAAATGTCTTTGCCTACTCAGAAGTATTGAGTGCACAAATTTAGGATCTTAAAGATCATGCTTTAATATGTAAATTCTAGAAGTTTTTGCCTCCTATGGAAAATTTAAAAGATTTACTTTATTCTTAATGGAATGGGGCTAATCAAATATTTTATATCGATCATGGTAATGTTTTTTTTTATTATGTTCTTTGCAACAAAATTGCAAAGGAATTTGATTCTTAAGGTTAAATCGTGGTTCTTTGAGGGCTCTGGGTTGTATACGTAGGCATGGGTTCCAAATCTTGATCCACATTCGGCTATAATGGATTTTGTTCCTTTTTGGATTCAGTTGCCCATGTTTCCACTAGAATATAGGGAAATGGGTATTGTGAAAACTATTGCAAATAATTTGGGGAATTTTCTATGCCATGATATGGATTTCTTCAAAAATCCAGACAAACCAATTAGGGTTTGTGTGGTATTAAATACATTAAAGGCATTTCCTTATCCAATAAGGATACATTCCAATTTTGGAACTTGGATGAAGGAAATCCTAATAGAAAATCCACACAATGTTTGTACTCTTTGTCACCTATTGGGACATTCTGCTCAAGAATGTGTAAAATTTTAGTGTAATGAGGATTTGGGAGATTTTCCCATTACTCTAAATCACACAAAAACACTTTCAAATGTGGTAGAGATAGTTGAGAAAGATGATGCTTTTGTCTTAGGAGATTTGAATCTCAGAAACTGTCACATTGAGAAAGACTCATCTTATCCCCTCTCACCAGTATTATTCAATGTAGATTCAGATATGTTATTTTTTGATGAAAAGATGAGAAATGACATCCTTGCAGATACTCGTTCTGAAATGGGTTTGATGTCATGTTCCTCTAAGGTTTTACATCAGAATCTTGCGGTTGTGTCCAATAAGACTTTAAAAAAGGCTAGGGCACTAATGTTTAAAGTAAATCTACCTCAGGGATGACAAACCATAATAGATATTTCACCCTTGGGTAAATATTTATCTTTGTATACACCAAATTTTACTATAGAACATGAGTAACAGTTGGATGGAATAATCTCAAAGTTGATGTGGGGGAAACCTTTGATATCTAATCCTTTTGTTCAAAGAGAATCCTTAGAATCATGCCTTCCACTTTTGCTGCCACATGATAAGCATGCTTTTGTTTGTGCAAATCCTGAGGAGTCTAGGAAGAAATTATATGGCATATACATGAGCTGGGTGAACACTTCAGTTTGGAAAGTCGGGTTGACAATATTGTAAATAGTGTGGGATCAAACATTATTGATGAAATTGTAGAGCAAATTGATATGGAAGAATGGGAGTTGTT
The DNA here is from genome assembly GCA_007258455.2 of Sequoia sempervirens. Classification (NCBI taxonomy): domain Eukaryota; kingdom Viridiplantae; phylum Streptophyta; class Pinopsida; order Cupressales; family Cupressaceae; genus Sequoia; species Sequoia sempervirens. The sequence continues at coordinate 978,422,510 of VDFB02271358.1, forward strand.
GAAAGGTACATGTGATAGTTCATTATTAATATCTCAATCTCATAATGTTGTTGATGCACAAGAAACTAAGGAGCAGATACAAACAAAAAAAGTTGCAGAGGTTATGGACCCCAATGAAGTGTATGGTAATGATTTTGATTTTTCAAGTCACTTATCTGTCAGCCAAATGCCTATTGTGACTCCTGCAATTAAATCACCTGGGAAGAGAGGCAAAAAATCCAATGCTAAAAAGATGCAGGAGGAGATTGATTCAGGGATTTAGTTGACTCTAGATTACAACATAAAGAAAAGATTGAGGAGAGCAGGATGCTCTCCTCATTCGACATGAAGATCGTATCTTGGAATGTTAGGGGTGTTAATGCCCCTAACAAAAGAGCCCAAGTCAAGTAGCAAATAAATTCTTCAGGGGATGATATAGTATTAATACAAGAAACTAAATTATCTAAGGAAAGCTATGATAGTATAATTTCCAAGTGGACCTTATGGAATTCATGTCAATCTACTGCCCAAGGAGCATCTAGGGGTTTTCTAATGTTATGGAATGTTAGAACAATAAAATTGGAACCCATCTCTAATACTACACATTGGCAATTGTCACATGTTACCCATTTTGACTTATCTTCCTTGCTGGTCAATGTTTATGCTCCAAATTCAACAACGGGTAAACAAAAGCTTTGGAAGGAGCTTGAGTTAATTTTTGAACAATCAGGGGTAGAGAAAGTGGTACTAGCAAGAGATTTTAATACAATATTATCTCTGCATGAAAATAAATGAGGCATCATATTGCCTCACAAGACAGTGGAAGATTTTAGAAATTTTGTTCACAATAATGCACTTGTAGATGTGCAACCAGATAAAGGTATATATACATGGACAAATAAAAGACATGATTTTCTTCAAATAGTTGTATGGTTAAATAGATTTCTAATGTCATTCAATTGGGTAGTAGAAAAGTATGTGCAAATGTCAAAGATTTTACCTTGGATGAGGTTTGATCACTTTCCTACTTTTTTAAGCATTGAAGCCACTAATTCTCCTAAAAAGTGGAAATCATCTTTTAAGTTTGAGTCAATGTGGTTTAGGCATAATGATTTCTTGCCTTTATTGAATGTTTGGTGGGAACAAGCACTGTATGAATTAGGATCCATTACATGTATATATTTTGCAAGAAAATGCAGTTTGTTAAAGACAAAATAAAGCAATGGAATATTCACGTGTTTAAAAACATCTTCCACCAAAAGGATCTGATTTCAAAAAAGTTGGTAGAAGTTAATGAACATATTATAAGTCAGGGGTTAACACCACAATCTTTTGAGCATTACAAAAGTTTGCAATCAAAATTGGAATAATTAGTGTTGCGTGAGGAATTATATTAGAGTCAGAAATCTCGTGAACCGTGGCTTAAAGAAAGTGACAAGAACACTATTTTTTTCATATGTCAGCTCAGGTAAAGAAAGATAAGAATGCAGTATTTCGCATTCAGGAAAGTGATTCAAGAAATTGGTTAACTAATGAGGCGGAGATTCAAAATGAAGGAATAAAATTCTTCTCTAATTTATTATCCGCTCCATTACAACAATTTGATCAGATTGGAGTTGAAAGAGAAAACATGCTACAAGACATTCCCTCATTGGTCACTGAACAAGATAATGTGCAACTTAATAAGCCTTTCACTCTGGATGAAGTGAAAGGGGTTGTTTTTTCACTCAAGCCAGATAAAGCCCTAGGAATGGATGGATTTACAATAATATTCTTCCAAATATGTTGGGACTTTATAGGTAATGATTTGCTTAAGGCTCTGGAGGAATCTCAAACTTCTGGTTTAGTTCTCAAACAATTTAATGTTATGCATATTGCATTAATTCCAAAGGTGAAGGACCCAAAGTCCTTTATTGAATTTTGTCCTATATCTCTTTGTAACACAATTTACAAGATTTTTACCAAAGCAATTTATCTTCGACTGTTGCCCATTATACCCAAACTAATCTCTAAAGAACAAGGTGGATTTGTTCCAAGCAGGGAAATAACAGATGGTGCTATGGTGGCACATGAAGTTTTGCACTCTATCTCTTCACGTAAAATCCCTTCATTCATCATTAAGCTGGACATGATGAAAGCTTATGATAGAGTGGATTGGGCATTTCTGATGCAAGTTTTAAAGAAATTTGGTTTTAGCAACAAATGGTGCAAATGGGTCTTCTCTTGCTCAAAAGGTGCAAAATTTTTAGTGCTAATCAATGGTACCTCGTCAGATATTTTTAGCTCCACCCAAGGAGTGAGACAAGGTGACCCATTATCACCTTTCTTATTTATAATATTAGCAGAGGAACTTAGCAGGTCAGTCAAACAATCTCATCATCAGGGATTTTGGAGAGGGATTTCAATACCTTTTATTGATGTATTAGTCACACATTCTTTATTTGCAGATGACACATTACTATTTGGTGCAACTCAACTTCAAGAGACCAAAAATATTAAGTTTGTATTACAAAGTTATTCATTGGCTTTAGGTCAGAAAATAAATGCCAAAAATCAAAGATATACACTTTTAACATTAGATCAGATGTAGAAAAGAGAATTGTTAACCTTTTAGGTTTTCAAAAAGTAGAATTACCCTATAAGTATCTTGGGATCCCATTCTTTACTAGTTCAAATAAAATTTCTTACTGGGATAAGATCATTCAAAATATTCAATTAAGGATAGCCACATAGAAGGGGAGGTGGTTGTCACTCTCAGGAAGGATATTATTGATCAAATCAGTCCTCTTAGCCATCCCAAATTATTACATGGTAGTACTAAAGGCTCCAAAATCTGTGATATTGTTAATTGAAAAGATAATCAGGGATTTTCTATGGAAAGGGAATATGGACAACAAAAAGAAGATTTCACTTATTTCATTGGAAAATATCTGTGAAGATAAATTAAAAGGGGGTTATGGGATACACAATTTACTAGCTAGAAATCTAGCATTAGGAGCTAAACTAGTTTGGTACACGTACACTAAACCACAAGAAAAATGGTGCAAATTCATGCAAGCTAAGTACTTAGATAACACAGATCCAAAGAGAATCTTTACAACATCAAATCCACCTCAAGGATCTACAATGTGGAATTTCTTGATAGCATGTAGAAAATTAATCATTCTGTATCTTACTTGGGAAGTTCAAGATGGTGTACAATAATTTTTTTGGGAAGATTCTTGGGGTGGATATGCTCCATTAAATGCAAACACAAACCTGCAATATATTCAAAATCTTCTTACTACAAGATAAGGGAGAAAATAAGTGATTATTTTGAAAGTGTTGAAGAATGCACTGGAAAAGTAATGTGGAAAGATGTCAACGTTGTAGGTTGTCCAATTGCTCAGAAAGAGAAACTTAAGAGCATATTAAATGGGAGAATTGTATATGTTTTAGGAGGGGAGGACAAGCTATTATGGGCACCGTCAAAAAATGGAAATTATTCAGTCAAAATGGGTTACAAGGCAATGAGTAAAGGGGAGAGAATCAAACCTCAAAGAGATTTGTCCTTTTGTTGGGACTCGACTGTGCTACCAAAGGCAATATTTTTTTCATGGTTGGCTATTAAAAGAAGAATTTTGACAAGTGATAGACTTGCCAAACTTTGGATAGCAGCTCAATTTACTTGTGTCTTATGTGAAGATGAGATGGAAGAGGTGAATCATTTGTTTATTCATTGTCCCTTTGCATCTAGTTGTTGGAATTTTATTAAAAATAAATTAAGTTGGTATGCTTCATTGCCAAATAATTTGTGGGATCTATTTTCAAGTTGGCCAGTGTTATATAAATCAACATTGTTTGCATGCATTTGGAAAGTGATACCATCTGTTGTGATGTGGAATATTTGGTGGGAACACAATAGAAGGATTTTTAGGAAGGAAAAAATGAAGATTGAGCAAGTATTAGAGAAGTTAGAATAATCAATAGCAGAGATAACAAATGCACACGTACATAAGTTCAAAAATATTGGTTCTTTGTTCACAGATTGGGATTCTAAGGTAATGCATAATTGGAATAATATTGTTCTACCTTTCAAAGGAAGCCTACATCAAAATTCAAGCAACAAATTAGATAGAAGAAAATTTTCTTGGACTCCACCTAAAAAAGGATTTTCTAAGTTGAATTTTGATGGAGCATCATGTGGAAACCTAGGTATTTCAGGAGCGGGGATTATAATTAGAGATTGTGAAGGGCTCTTAATAACAACCCAGTCAATAAAGCTACCAAGAGGTATGTAAATAATATGGAAGAAGCACAAGCTTTGCTTCATGGGTTGCAATTAGCATATGAAATGAAAATTAAAGACCTATAAATTGAAGGTGACTCTTTAATTATTGTGAAAGCATGTAAAGAAAGAAATGTTTTTAATTGGAAAATTAGTTATGTGATGCAACAGGTATGGAAACTGTTGCCTATGTTCAAATCAGTTCAAATTAAACATGTTTATAGGGAAGAAAACCAACTTGCAGATAAATTGGCAACCATTGGGTGTGAACAAATTCAGAATGTATAGATGTATGGATGTAATATGAAAAATATCACTCAGGATTTGGTTGAAGCTATTAACCGAGAAAGGGTTGTAGTCTAAAAAATGAAATGGAGCTATTGAAAAGCAATTTTCAAATAGTATGAATGTTATATTTTGATATATCTTACTTCATAAAAAGGAATTGATAGGACACTGAAGAGAGTGTTAACATTGAAGTGCTAATTGTAAGAAATATGGCAGATTGCATTGCCATATAGAGACGACTTACAAGTTTTAGGATTATTGCAAGATTAACAAGTGGGAAGATTATAAACTGGTCTGATCTAATGGTATGAAGTGTACATTATACATAAAAGCATATACTTTCACACATGGTTTATTTTATTTGCACATGTAAGATGAGAAACATTTCATAAAAGCATATCCTCTGGGAAATTACAATGTGTCAGTTGTGGTTAAATCTACACGAATGAAGCATTTTGTGTGGCATCACCAACAAGTTGTTCTATACTTCTTGTGATATGTTGTATGGTGTATCTTTTTCTATTAACTTTGTGTTTAGTTTTGTAGGAATACATAATACACCAAGATAAAGGCAGAGGATATACATTTCTAATGTGGGCGCCAAGATAGCAAATAAATACTAAATTAAGAAAGGCTGAAGTTGGCATTTCAGCCAGTGGCTATCAAATCACTCCTATGTCAACAAATGTGGGATGTACAAATTCATCTATGCAAAAAAACAATTCTTAGATTCAAAATCTTTTGCAAGTTCGAAGCTATGGCAGTGACAACACCTGTAACTGCAAGTGTGATATGATCTCATTCTAATGACATCATCAGGATGCGTTACATCTCACACTCTATGCTATAAGGGGATATTAAGATGATTACTAATATTTGCTGACATTTTGTAGGTAAAGGCAAACAAAATATTTCAGAAAAGAATAAATTGAAAAACTTTCAAGTGTGCCTAGACATTGTCAAGGATAGGTAGAATTCAAAGCATATTTTTTCAAAAAGAACAACAGAGGAAATTTTGTGGCTATAAGAGGAACTAGTTTGAAAAGATTTATACTGTAAGCTCTGCAGAACAAAATGCTCCATAGAAAGGTCAAGTTCTCTGTAGAACAAAATGCTCTACAGAAAGGTGGTGTGCTCGTGGTCTGTGTTTTCTTGAGATAGCAAGCTAGTACATTCATTCATCCATGTGTATAAGAATAGACAAAGCATTATATCAACACTAATTTGGAAAGCTGAAGCATCGTAACAACACTAATATGGAGGCACATTTCACTAGGTAACGTGCAATTTCATCTAGTTTTCTTTCAATGAGGAAATTGCTCGCCATGAAGAAATTTAAGGATTTCAATTCCATGGAAGTTGTATATGTTTGATTGGGCTTTAGCTTATGATTTATGTGGGTATTATGGGTATTATTTTCTCATAACAAAGGATTCTAAAATCCCTCCATCAAACCAGCATCCAGACGAGTTCTGGGTTTATATTATTGTTGTTTTCTGGGTATTTTTGGGGGCTTATTGTAGCAGTTTTCTGATAATCAAGCAAGGGTTGTTAATGGAATTTCTTCCAAGAAATCACAAGGCACCCTTTCAAGTACAACAATGAGAACTTCCCTTTTCCAAAAGCCTGGATAAAGAACAATTATCTTATGTTTTTAAGACAGATTGTACTCCTATTTTCAAATGTGTCAAGGATATTTTGCAGCCATCAACATAGAGAATCATTTTTCCATCTCATCTAGTATCCATATTTGTCTCTAACATCCTAGATTTGAATCACAATTATCAAGATATGCCTAGAAGATAGCAATTGGTATTATTAATGAAGTTTTTCTACAACAAAATTCCCTTCTCACAAGTGCTAAAAAATATGACTTTTGGCATGGAGAAGAATACATTGGAGGTATCTTTCCTAGACACTACTTGCACCATAGGGTAAGCTTCAAGAAAATTTATACTGGTATGAGACTAGAACTTGAATTTAATTCAACAAGTTATCTATACAAAGAGTTGAACAAGTATTAGGTGGAACTGAGAAAAGACGTGGTAAGGAGTTTCAAGACAAAGTATCATACAATTTTGTGCCTTCTTACACACCACTGTCATCATGCAGCTTTAATGAGCCATCCTATTCCATCATAGTAGAGAGAGATTGACATTGAGGAATAAAATGCAGGACCAGGGCCTTCAAATGTGCAACCACCCATTCATGGTCGTCAAGCAATCCTTCCTAACATGAATGTCACTACAAAATCTGAAACATCCCCTCCACAGAATTAGATTATGAGAAAAGATGGAAAAGAAGATATTTATTATGTACAAAAGGCATGAAGAAATATAATAACTGCTTATAGACCTTTGTAAAGTCAATTGGTTTTGTTATTTTGTACAATTGACATCTTCAATAGGAGATAAGCTAGTCATCAAATAGGAAGGGCAGGTCAACTGTTTGTTGTATCCAAATGCAACAATTGGCATTTTGTATTAAAATCCTATCTAGATACTACTATGGAAAACATTTTGTAACCTCTACTATTATATAATATATATAGTCGGCTTAACAACCTTTTATTGAAAAAAAAAATGTGAGGCCAAAAGGGGGTCAAAAGTGGTCAATTTTTAAAATAAAATTAATTGAAGTTCAATTAGTAATTTGACATAATTATGCCCAAAATTTGAGAATGTGATAAGAACAAGAATACTACTTATCATAATTTACTTTGGGTATGTGCAAGGAGATGAGAGACCAAAAAGTGGTCACACCACTTCTTATCCCCTACTAAACATAATGTGAGCATTTTATAACACACTCACATTATGGTTTGTATTGAATTGAGTCTTAAGCTTGGTCAATACAAAGCATAATGTCAGCACATTTTTCTTTAAAGAAAAAAATTCAAGAGGTTGAGTTCATTTGAGCTTGGCCTCTCAACATCAATTTCTAGTCTGCAACCTTATAGAGCATGCTCGCATTGTGGAGTCGATCATTTTTTCACCAATTTTTCCACTGTATCATCACCAAAATATTGCCATGACATCGCCAAGGTTGAAGAGGTAAGTATTTTTTTTAATGTAAAAATTAAATTAAATAGATATATAGAATTTTTTTGAGTGACTTTTTAATTTTTAGTAATTGATAATGCCCTGTGAATTGATGAAAATATGCATTCATCAAATGATAAAAACCCTCTTGAAGGACAACCACAACAAACCCCTCCCTCATTGCCTCGACATCCTCCTGGAGCACAAAAAAATATATTAGGAAAAATTGAAAACAATAAAAGAGAACTTTAGGGAATAATTGGGAGATTCAAAGATCCATCAAGAATAAACTCACATAGGTCTACTCTTGCTAGTTCATTAGAATCAATTATCTCTCACATAGTATCTATAAGTGGAAAATTCAATACAAGGTCAAGCAAGAGAGAAGAAAAAATATTATTTTATGCAAACAAACTATCCTACAAGCAAATTAAAAAATATTAAAATATGACTTGTGTGTGTTGTTCACTAATACAAGAACTAATGCACCCATACACGACACTTGTAGGAGGTTCCCTATCCATTGGTTCCACCACCAAGGGATAAAGAATACATTTTGGGATAGGTGGTGGATAGTTTTGACCATCCTCCCTACAATAACAATGAGGTCCCACAACACTTTTTGTGGGATCTCTATTGTGAGTTTGTCTTCAACGAGATCTTGAATTACTTTGACATGCAATATTTCCAGGGAAGAGGTGGGAGCTCAACATAAATTTTTGAGTGGGGGAACAACATGTCCAAAACTAGGAAATGAGACCCCTTGGTAGACTAGAGTTTGAGCATGTCACTATCCCTTCCATTGTGAATGAGGGTGTTGAGGTTGAGACCCTACAATCCATTAGCTTGCTCACTCAGACCCTTTTATAACATGCTAAGCCTCTAGCACAAGGTGATGTGGGTGATTCTTCTAGGTATCGACCTAAACCTCACTTATGTTGAAACTTTGGGTCTCTTCATGCTTATGGATTTAAGGATGATGAGGATGCATGTGGGTAGAAAAATGACACATCTATATTGGATCATATTGTCATAAAATATGAGTTACCAAATCAAACATTTGGTATTAATAGACAAGTAAATTTGAACAAGGTCAAATTTAATTTATCATATCTCATTTTGAAATTTAATATTAACTAAATTATTAGATTAATTGTAACAAAATTTTAGGGTCAGAGTGTTCACCTTGCATCTTCTAGCCCTCCACTCCTGCTTACATGTCAATGTCGAGTCCAAAGGTATGTAACTAGTAAAGAAACAAAAAATATAGTACATGTGAATAGTTTAACCTTATATAAATGGTAATATTAAAACTCACATTGGATGTTGAACAAATTAATTTGTTGGGCCTTCAACATCAACACCTATTATCTGGAGTGGCCATACATCTTACATTGAGGTAATCTTGAGTATTTTTAATCATTAAATATTTTTAAAATATTTTTAGGTAGAACTTAGAAATTTTAATAATTTTGTTTCATTTAAATGATCACAACAGTTGATAGTCCTAGTATTCATACCACAATGGAGCATGTGTTACCACAACAATATCATCTTCAATGCCTTTGATAGAGGTATGAACCAAATTATTAAATTTCATATTATGTTTTATGTTTTATGTCTATTAGTGAAAATTTGAATGATATTCATTTATAGTTTAATTTATATATTGATGCTTGTCATAGGGATTCATAACTCTAGCTTGTGAACATGCCCTTGTTACAGATGAAGAGAGGAAAAAATTGGTTTCGAGTGATTGAGTGTGCAGTAAGTGATTATTCTATTATGCCATTATATACTTAAATTTTTATATATTAATGTGTATATTTTGTATTGTATTAGGTTCAGGTCCAAAATAGTTTAGAAAGGAGTTCGAGTTAACAAGTTCAAAAGTAACCATCATAGTATGCCTCTCCATCAAATTGACAATCAAAGGTTGCTCGTAGTCTCTTCCCTTCCCCTAGAGTAAAGTGATTACAATATGGTCCTTTTTTGTATGCCTTTATGGTAGTTTTGTAGATATATCTTTGTATTGTATTGATATACAAAATTATAGGCCTATATATCTTTGTTGTAATCCTAAATGGCTTTCTTGTACATATATTATATTTTTAGTGGACATATAACATTGTATGCCTATATGGATTCTTGGTTAATATGTATGTTTGTTTACCATTGTTTTCCATATGAGAAAAATTATGATTAGTGCATTTTGATATGATGTGAATGATCACTGCCATTCATAGGATGACTATTTATATTGGTTAATTAGTTGATAATCTTATTAGTATGAGAACCATTATGAAAAATGGGAAGAATAGCACAATAAATATCACAAGATAAAGGGGGAGATTAAGAAGAAAAATGATCAATAAAAAAGTACCTCTAACTACCTACCCCCTTGAAAATAACATGCAATAATAATATATCATTTCAATTGTATGATGTTAACTAGGTGTTCACTAGTTTTTTTATCAAGGGTACAAAGGTCAAATGTATCATTGACTTATTGAAAAGTATTGATGAAAAAACCAATCCAATTAGGTTAAATTTTACCTCTTGTTGTCATTTAGAATGTTCATATTTATTTGAAGGACCAAATATCCAATTTGAAAGTCTCATGATATTGTTTCCTTGCTATGTGTCTTTCTTAATTATCTTTGGTGAAATTTTAAATTATCTAGCATGTTCATTTATATATCATCAATAGTATCAAGCTCATGTAAATGATGTTCCATATAAATTTAATCATCAACAATATCATGAAAATAAACACTTAATGACAAGATCTCCAACTCAAGAGGCATTATATCCTTTGTACCATATATCATAAAATATGGTGTAAAACCACTAAGAGTACATTTTCTAGTACATTCTACCCACAATGTAGGAAGATGCTGTGTGATAATTAGTACAATGTTTATCAACCATTTTTATTATGTTCTATTTAACTATTTTATTAATGGCCTCAATTTGTCCATTACCATGTAGATAATGTGGTGTAAAAAACTTTTGTTGTATACATGATTTTTTTTTTTTTTTATCTCTTTATTATTAAATGATGTGTCATTAATTATAAAATTATAAATTTCAAGAATCATAGTGGCCTTTAATGATATTATCTTGACCCATTTCATAAAATAATTTTCCATTATCACAATAAATGTATGCCCTTCAAAATAGGTTAGGCAATCTTACCTACCTAATTGAACCCCCATGTAGGAAATGGACATGTTGATGTGTAGAGGCAAATCTTGTGGGAAAATGGATGTTTTAAATTATTATTATTATTGGAATGTAGCACACTTTTGGGTAAAGCATGTGAATATTTTTCTAGTCTATCCAATAATAGCCTATTCATAACATTTCATGTTTAGGAGAAAAGGGGTATCATACCAAAAACCAATGTCATTATTGACGATATTTTTATTGGATGAAGAGGAAGTTGGGGAGTGTTAGATAGTATGATTGGTTGGATGAGTGTCTTTAGTCCAAAGTCTCTATAAGAAGTGTTAGTTAGTGTTGGAATGTGGAAATTGGCAATATCTACCTTATATTCACCAATCTCATGTGGAAAGAAGATATTTAAATATATTTATCATGAGCCAATTTATGCATAGAAACCATATAAGATTGATGAAAAATTTCATAATTCTTTGCATTTTCTACTATCATAGATATAAAGAGAGGAAGTAGACACATCATGCATAGTTCAAATAATCATTAGGCAAAAGATAAAATTCTATATCTTCATCATAATATGAATATAAGGTGTTATCTATAAAATAATCAATAATATACTTTTTATTATGTGTATTAAAATTAGAATTCACATATTCTGTTAAAAATGGTATGAAATTTGTGTGATGGGGGCACTAATTATCTTTTTATTTTGGATACAATTTTTTACAAGAGTCAATTTTTTTTACTTTCTTGGTTTGGGATTTGTGGAGAGGAAATGAACACATGTTTTTACATTGTATTGTTTAGAGCATGTGAACTTTGGTTGGGTTATATATAACCCTACACTTAGATTTAAGGAAGGATTTCCTTCCTTTATATTTAACTATTCATTTTTTTGGATAGGTATTTGAGAGAAAGCATTGGAAAAAAATATCGGATGAGTTCTTGAGGGCTTGTAAGAATTTGAGATTTATTTGGTTCAAACCCTTATTTCTGTATAAGAGCATGGATATAAAATATAGGAGTAAGAGAGTAAGGGTTTATTGAATGTTACCCTAGGACTAACCACTATCATACTCATCCATCATAGTTATATGGGATTGTTATCATACTATTTGGAACCCTATTACTCATGAAATCACCATGAAAGAAAGTTGACAAGCTACCTTAAGATTTATAGAAGATCACTAAAATAGGTAATGATGGATATCTTCATAAAAAAGGAGTTTTCAAGAGTTTACGACTGTCATAATCCACATAACAATCCATTGTCACATTGGGATAGTCATAACAACCCAAAAGATCATCAAATCCCATGAATACATGCTAGATAAATTAAATATTTTACTTTCCTAGGGTAGTGCACACCAAGATCTAGCGATGGGTTGTCATTACATCCAAAAACTAAGAAAAAATAATTAATTATGACTATTGTAGATTCATAAAGAGTGGTGTTATAATAGTCATAAATGGGATAACCCTAGGTTGTATATGATAAAATAAGAATCTAGATGTTGAGGGATTGAACCACCTATCTTAACACGTTGGCATTATTGGTTGGGCCCCACAACAAATAGAATGAAAAAAATTCTATTTTCACAATTACATTACTCTTAATTGATGCTTTTTACAAGAATGCATTCATTTTTGGAATGGTCAAACGATGTCTAATCAATTAGAATTGAGATAGGGTACTATATATGGACCCCATATCTTGTTGGAATATTGTGTCTCAATCTCACAGGTTGAAACCTCTGAAAGAGCAAAGTCGGTGTGACATCCTTATTGTCTGGCCGACTAGCAGTTGTGCAACCTTGTGAAATGCTCAGGTCGCCGAGACCTTGTTGTCTTGCTGACTGAAGCTATTGCTGTGACTTGTGGTGTTTGGTGTAACCCTCTGCCGAGTGGGTTGGTCTGGCCGACGGTTTGATTCCTAGCGGATGTCGGGGAGACTCATGACGACTACAGTTATTAGGGAGACTCTTGGCTGAAAGGTTTGCTTCCAGTATGAAGTCTTAACGATGTGAGATGTCTCGCCGACAGTGTTACACTCGAAGTCATTGGGGAGAGACTTGAACACTCGGTAAGACCTCTTGGCTAAAGCAGTAAGTCTTGCCGACGGTAGGACATTTCGGTGTAGCATGGAGGCTTCAGTATGATCTCTTGGCGAATAGCGATAGTCTCGCCGATGGGAATGTTGATGTCTATGTGACTTTGGAACTTTGGTATGACCTCTCACCGACTAGCGATTGTCTTGGTGATAGCGCTACATGTGATGGATATAGGTATGATGTTTTGGCAACAAGGGGAAGTCCGAGTGATAGTTTATGAACTTGGTATAACGTCTTGCCGATGGTGAGGACTCTTGACGATAACTACAATCGAGTCTTGTGGCATCAGGGAGACACGGTTAGTGTCTCACCGACATGCAAATACAGGTTGAACGCCTTGACCGATTGGAAGACTATCCTACATGGTGCATCTTCAACCAATCAGGGAGCAGAATGGGAACCGTTGGAAGCTAGACTGTTGTGGAAATTTTTGTGAGGAAGTTCGACATATAGGAGCGACATGGATATACTCTGAGATCAATGATGATGTTTGGATTGGACGATCAGTGTGATGAACAGTTCAGTAACAGTTGGATGAATAGTTTGATGTGTGATTAGTGAGAATTTGATTCTGAGAGCATTATATCTTGAATGTTTTGTACAAGGTTGATCAATGATTATGCTATTGTAAATTGACATCAGAGAGTGAAGCCTGTACTTTGTATGTAATTTGCTTACTGTAATACAAAGGGGTTATTCTTGGTGTGGTGGGTTTTTCTCCCGTAAGGGTTTTCCCACGTAAATCTGGTGTTCATCTATGTATGTTCATTTCTCTGTTTCTGCTATTTGTTTCAAGTGTATCTTAATTGGACTATAATTGAAAATTTCAAAGCACCTTTGCATTCTTCCTTGAGGTTTTGACATTGGGAGAGTTAGTTCCGCACCTTAGCTTTCCTTACAAGTGGTATCAGAGCCTCGCCAGTTGTGTTATCCTTGTGGGTACGTTGGGTTTTTTGTGTCAATTCTGTTCAGTGGGAGTCTTGTAGAAGTTTGGTAATTTGAATTACAGGTTAAGATGGCAATCACATCAAGAAAGATTGAAATTGAGAAATTCAATGGCAGCAATTTTGAGTTTTGGAAACTTAAAATGGAAGATCTGTTGGTTGATTGTGATCTTTGGATTGTTGTGTCTGGAACGAAGGCTACAGGCATGAAGCAAGAAGATTGTGACCTTGCAGATAGAAAATCAAAGGGGTTGATAAGGCTCTATTTAGCAGACTCTGTTCTTCTGAATTTTCATGAAGAAAAGACTGCATCTTCCTTGTGGAAAAGACTGGCAGCTATTTATCAAGGCAAGTCCTTGGTGAATAAATTGTTCTTGAGGAAGAAGCTGTACTCTTTGAGAATGCAGGAAGGAGGGTTCATTGTTGATCATTTGAACGCATTCAACATGTTGATTGCACAGTTAACATCTGTGGATGTGAAGATTGATGAAGAAGATCGTTGCATGTTGTTATTATGTTCTTTTTCAGATTCTTGGGATTACCTGGTGATGGCTATTGGGAGTACAACATCCACTTTTAAGATGGAAGATGTTGTTTCTTCTTTGTTATCCGAAGAGATGAGAAGGAAATCTTCTGAGATGGTGAAGGAGGCTCTTCTGTTAGAGGCAGATCAAAAGAAAAAAAGAAGAAGGACAAGAAGTCCAAATCCAAATCAGAAGAGAGATCAAAGTCTCCTGGAAAGAAGTCCAAGGTGAAGTGCTGGAATTGTGGTTAACCTGGTCATGTCCAAAAGGATTGTAAAGAAGAGAAAAAGAAGAAGAAGAAGAATTATTCCAACAATGATTCTTCTCAGAGTGATGCAGATGCCTTCATTGCAGCCTTGGCTACATAGGCATCAAATGATGTCTGGCTGATTGATTCTGGAGCATCTTTCCACATAACATCTCATAGAGACTGGTTCATGAAGTATGAAAAATACGATGGTGGAAAGGTGTATTTGGCAAGTGATTCATCTTTGGAAATTGTTGGTGTGGAAGAGTCAGAATTCAATTCCCTGATGGAAGAGTGAAGGGAATCAATGATGTAATGCATATACCGTCTGGCTCAAAATTTACTTTCTGTTAGTAAGCTGAATGATATTGGAGTGCAAGTCACATTCTCTAGAAATGGCTGCAAGATGACTAGAGGCTCAATGGTGCTTGCAAGGGGTGCTCATATTGGTACCTTGTATAAGTTGGATGCACATGTTGTTCAATGCAATAGTGTCTCTGTAATTCACAAAAGCTACTCATGGAGAAAAGAATGTAAAAATTCTTGATAGTGTAAACTCTATGGAAGTTAAACTTCTAGCAGAAAAGACTATGCTCTGGCATCATAGGCTAGGCCACATTGGTGAGAAAGGTTTAAAACCTTGAAGAATAAAAACCTCGAAGGGCTTGATGGCTGTAACCTTGAATTCAAATTTTGTGAACATTGTATATATGGTAAACAACACCATGTTTCATTTTACTCTAGTCCTCACAAATCTTCTGGTTTGCTTGATTATATACATTCTAATGTTTTTAGTCCAGTGAATGTTCATTCTCTATCTAAGTCAAGGTACTATGTATCATTTATTGATGATTATTCAAGAAGGGAATTTGTCTATTTTTTGAAAAGTAAATCAAAAGTGTTTAGGCGGTTTAAGGAATTTAAGAACCTTGTAGAAAATCAGACTAGAAGAAAAATAAAATGTTTAAGGACTGATAATGGTGGTGAATTTTGTTCTTATGAATTCAAGAGGTACTGTAAAGATCATGGGATTAAAAGACATAAAACTACACCTTACACTCCACAGCAAAATAGAGTTACAGAAAGGTTCAATAGGACAGTGATTGAAAGAGCATGAAGTATGTTGAGCAGTGTTGGCTTGGAGGAGAAGTTCTGGGCTGAGGTAGTTGCTACAACATGTTACTTGATAAACCATTCTCCTAATTATGCTCTTGTTGAGAAAACACCTTTGGAAGCATGGTCTGGTAAGAAGCCCTCTCTGAGACACATTCGTGTTTTTGGTTGTGAGGCATATGCAGATGTGCCGAATGAGAAAAGATCTAAATTGGAGAACAAGGCTGTCAAATGTATTTTTATTGGTTATAGTGCTGGCATAAAAGGATACAAGCTTTGGAATCCTGATACGAAGAAGGTTCTATACAATAGAAGTGTTATCTTTCGTGAGCTAAAGCCTTCTACCTTGGATATGCAGTCAGAGACAAAAATAGAAAACAAAAAGGATGTAGTTGAAATTCCTTCGACACTAGATAAAGAGGAATTGAAAATTCAAAATGTACCTAAAACTGAGGAGAGCTCAAGTAGTTCTAAGAGTTCTGATGAAGAAGAACAACCTCAGCCTCAGCAAGTGAGGAGGTCAACTCATGAAAGAAAGCAACTAGATAGGTATGGGTTTTCTTTGATATATTCTACTTGTGCCTATGCTTTAATTTCTAGCACTAATGAGCCTAGGACTATGAAAGAGGCATTTATAATGTCTGATTCAAACTCTTGGTTAGAAGCCATGAATGAAGAAATGACATCATTGGAAAAGAATGATACTTGAAGTTTGGTGCCCTTGCCTGAAGGTAGAAAAGATGTGGGCTGCAAATGGGTATTTAAAAAGAAAATAGGTCTGGATGGCAGCGTGGAAAAGTATAAGGCGAGGTTGGTTGCGAAGTGTTATTCCTAGGTAGAGGGAATTGATTATGGGGAAATTTTTTCTTCTATAGCTAAGCTGACATCCATTAGATTTCTTTTGTCACTTGCAGCAGCGTATGACTTAGAGATTGAACAGATGGATGTGAAGAAAACATTTCTTTATGGTGATCTTGAAGAAGAAGTTTATATGTCCCAGCCTGAGCACTTTGCGGAGAAAGGTAAAGAAAGATTCTTTTGCAAGTTAAAAAAATCTTTGTATGGATTAAAGTAGTCTCCTAGAATGTGGTACCAGAATTTTGACACTTTTGTTTTGTCATTGGGATTTGTAAGATCAAAATATGATCATTGTAAGTATTACAAAGCTGAAAGTGATCAAGTTCTTATTATTTCTCTTTATGTTGATGATATGTTGTTCATAGGCAATAGTAAGTTAATGATTTATGATCTTAAGTATCATTTTTCTGCAAAGTTCGAAATGAAAGATCTTGGTGCAGAAAGGTATATTCTAGGAATGGAAATAACTAGGTATAGGAATAGTAGAAAACTTTGGCTCAGTCAGAGTAAGTATATCAAGACTATTCTAGAGAGATTTTGCATGAATGATTGTAAGCAGCTAGTTGTTCCAGTTTTGCAGGGAACGAAGCTATCTGTTGAAGACTGTCCAAAATCTCCTACTAAGATGGAGGACATGACCAGTGTGCCTTATGCTAGTGCGGTTGGCAGTCAAATGTCTGTAATGGTCTGTACAAGGCCAGACATTGCCCAAGCAGTGGGAGTACTTAGTCAGTTTATGGCTAATCCTGGAAGGACACATTGGGATACTGTGAAAAGAGTATTCGTATATTTGAAGGGAAATTCAAAATATGCTTTGTGTTACCATGGGAACTTGGTTGAATCATAGAGGACTCTTAGTATTTGAGGCTATGTGGATTCTGATTGGGCAAGGGACATTGATAGGAAGAGATCCACCAGTGGATATATTTTCATGATGAATGGTGGTGCAGTTAGTTGGATGAGTAAGCGGCAAGCTGTAGTCACTTTGTCCACTATAGAGGCAGAATACATGGCAGCAACACACGCCTGTAAAGAAGCAATTTTGCTAAAACGTTTGTGTTCTAACATTGGTTTTGATGCAGGGAAAATAACAATTTATTGTGACAGTCAGAGTGCTATTTGTTTGGTGAAGAATCCTACTTTCCATTCCAGGATGAAACATATTGATGTGCAGTATCATTTTGTACGAGATATGGTGGAGGATGGAAAGGTCTCTTTAGAAAAAGTGGATACTTTGGAGAATGTTGCAGATGCATTGACGAAGCTAGTGAGCACAAAAAAGTTCAGGTGGTGTGCCAGTTCGATGGGCCTCAATGCCTATGAATTTCAGTAATTTTGTTGTGCTCTGGAGGTGCCTGTGTGATCTTCATCAAGTGGGAGATTTTTGGAATATTGTGCCTCAATCTCACAGGCTGAAACCTCTGAAAGAGCAAAGTCGTTGTGACATCCTTATTTTCTAGCCAACTAGCAGTTGTGCAACCTTGTGAAATGTTCAGGTCGCCAAGACCTTGTTGTTGTCTTGCCGACTAAAGCTATCACTGTGACTTGTGGTGTTCGGTGTAACCCTCTGCCAAGTGGGTTGGTCTTGTCGACGGTTTGATTCCTAACGGATGTTGGGGAGACTCATGGTGACTACAGTTACTGGGGAGACTCTTGGCTGAAAGGTTTTCTTTCGGTATGAAGTCTTAACGATGTGAGATGTCTCACCGACAGTGTTACAATTGGAGTCATCGAGGAGAGACTTGAACACTCGGTAAGACCTCTTGGCGAAAGCAGTAAGTCTCACCGACAGTAGGACATTTCAGTGTAGCATGAAGGCTTGGTATGATCTCTTGGTGAATAGTGATAGTATCATAGATGGGAATGCTGATGTCTATGTGACTTTGGAACTTTGGTATGACCTCTCATCGACTAGCGATTGTATTGGCGATAGTGCTACATGTGATAGATATCGATATGATGTTTTGGCGATAAGGGGAAGTCCGAGCGATAGTTTGTGAACTCGGTATAATGTCTTGCCGATGGTGAGGACTCTTGGTGATAACTACAATCAAGTCTTGTGGCATCAGGGAGACACGGTTAGTGTCTCACAGACATGCGAATACAGGTTGAACGCCTTGACCGATTGGAAGACTATCCTACGTGGTGTGTCTTCGACCAATTAGGGAGTAGAATGGGAACCATTGGAAGTTAGACTATTGTGGCCGTTTCTGTGAGGAATTTTGATAGACATGAGCGACATGGATATACTCTGAGATTGATGATGATCTTAAGATTGGACAATCAGTGTGATGAACAGTTCGGTAACATTTGGATGAATAGTTCGATGTGTGATCAATGAGAATTTGATTATGAGAGCATTGTATCTTGAATGTTTTGTACAAGGTTGATCAAGGATTATGCTATTGTAAATTGACATCAGAGAGTGAAGCTCATACTCTGTATGTAATTTTTTTACTGTAATACAAAGGGGTTATTCTTGGTGTGGTGGGTTTTTCTCCCGTAAGGGTTTTCCCACATAAATCTGGTGTTCATCTGTGTATGTTCATTTCTCTATTTTTGCTATTTATTTCAAGTGTATCTTAATTGGACTATAATTGAAAATTTAAAAGCACCTCTGCATTCTTCCCTGAGGTTTTGACGTTGGGAGAGTTAGTTCCGCACCTTAGCTTTCCTTACATATCCACCTATAGGTTGACACAAAACATTTGTAGGTACCATAGATTTTGAGAAACAATCTACCATAGTTTGGCATTTTTTGCACTTAGGGCTCTTAAGAGACTACGTCAGAATAATGTAGTCCAAAATGATCGAGACAATTAGGGTAAAAAATAAGGCCTCCCCTAATGTTCACCCACCCATACTAAATTTTTCACACAATCAGCTGAGCCACATGAGACAAATAATACAAAATATGGATCTTGACAACTTTTGGTTGAATTCAAATTATGCTTTTTGGAACCTTTCATACAATGTCACCATGGTCAAATAGTTTGGAGATAATAAAAAAATAAGAGAGGTTATTGTGGATGGACCCTACATGAAGTCTTAGGTTCAAACAAAACATTCATAGGTACTATAGATTCTAAGAAATAGTTTATCATAGTTTTCCAATTTTTGGCACTTAGGGCTCTTAAGAAATTGCACCAAAATAATGCAACCCAAAATGATTGAGTGTCTTGGGAGAAAATAGAGGATTTCCCTAGCATTCACTCACCCACCCATAAATTCTAGCACAATTTATTTTTCCTCATGATGCACTAAAAAAAAAATGCCTCCCTACAAGTTTTGGTTGGACGCAAATAACACTTTTTGTAGCTTTTCATATATTGTTGCCATGGTAAAATGGTTTCGAGATAAGAAAAATAAAGAGAGGTTATCATGGAGGGACCCTACATGAAGCTATAGTTTTAGATAAAACATCCATAGGTGCCACAAATTTTGAGAAACAGTTTGTCATAGTTTATCATATTTTTCACTTTGGTCTCTTAAGAGATTACACTAGAATAATGTAGCTTATAATGATTGGGTGTCTTGTTAGAATTGTGAAAACCCACAAAACCAAGAGCTACAAGATCAAACAACAAACAAAGACACCTTCCATACAAGAGATCTACAAAAAAATATGTGCAATATTCCTCAACAATAAAAAGCTACAGAATGAACCTCAAGAATCTTCAAAGAAAAAAAAGTCCTTAAAGGTTGAGAGTTTGAGGGAAGAAGTGAAAATCTCTAGATTAAATCTTATATTTAATAATAAAATGAGGTTTGAGTGTTATATAGGAGAAAAACCCTAAAAGCATAAAAGAAATCCTAAGTTTAACTTTAAGTGCATGAGAACAAATTAGACTAATAATTAATTAAAGGTTAATTAATTATTAGCTAATGCATGATTACTCTAACACCCCCCCTTAAGATGAACTTAGGGAGTAGCTAAAAACCCTAAAAAATAAAATGCATGATGGAACCCAACAAACAAGGCTTGGTGAGGTGCCCATGTACAAACAAAAGATCTCTCAAAATTGGAGAAAAGGAGAAAACCATAGTGGGAGAAAACTCCTCTCCAAAAGAGAGAAAGGTGAATGGACTAAAGAAGCCTCAAAATCAAGGTGTGAAGGATTGAGAAGCCTCCAACCAAAAAAAATTCTTGAAAAGAGGAACATGTAGAACATCATAGAAGCACAAAGAAGTTGTAGACTACTATTGAATGATGATTGAGATGGTGCTAAAATGAAGAACCTCAAAAAATAGGAATGCAAGAGTTTCCATATGGTAAATGATTCATCTCACTGAAATGCATGTAACTAACCGTTGATGTACGTTGCATCTGAAAGTACATAGGAACAAGAACTAGATACATAGATCACTCCAAACTGTGAAACCAAAAAAGCATTAGCACCAACAATAGAAACCCCCCCATAATGTTGAAAAGGGAGAGTCATGATAGGAACACTGAAATCGTGTGAAACCAAGAAGTACATGTAGGAGAAATAACCTACAAATAAAAGAGTGTGCAAACTAAGGGACACACGCATGAGGCAAGAATCACTGGGATTCACTATAGTCATAGAAGGGAAACTAACTTGAAAAAGGTTTGATGGAAAACCAAAAGAAAACATAAACCCACCATGACACTTTATATCATAGTGTGAATACAAAAGGCGCAACAGGATGTGCGAAATCCCCAAAAAGTATACACTAGAATGGCACTTTGTCTCAATGTGTCTACAAAAGAGAATGTGCATGGAAAAGATGTCTACAATGCCCAAATAAGATAGAATACTAAAGATAAATCTAGAAAAATTGCATGGATGAATATGAATAGCTCTAAAAGATGGTTCCAATGCTATTGGAATCACAAAAAATGGAGAAAATGGTCAAAAGTTACGAGCTCGGGACTGAAAAAAACACCTCTAACTTCAACAAGTTGTAGAATGTACCAACAGCCAAAAACTAAGAAAAAAACTAGCACCATTGGATAGTGCTTAGAACCAACTTTCTTATGATATTTTGTTTTCCCAATTTTGATACCCGAGTGAAAAGTTATGCACATTTTCCCGATTTTGCCTATTTTGCAAAAAAGACACTTTTTTTAGCCCTTCCAAGGGTTGGGCACTGGTTGCCCATATGAACTTGGGGTGGCGGATTTTTTTTGTTTTTGTTTTTTATTTTTAAATTTTTGTTTTTGTTTTTAATTTTAAGTTTTTTGTTTTTGTTTTGCTTTAAAAAAAGAAAAAAAGCAAAAAAACAACAAAGAAGATTTCAAATTTTCTCTTATAACCCTAGTTGAAGAAAAAACCTCATAAATTGAGAAGGGTTTCGATGAATCCACACTCTGATACCATGTTAGAATTGTGAAAAAACCACAAAACCAAGAGCCACAAGATCAAACAACGAACAAAAACACCTTCCACGCAAGAGATTTGTAAACCAATGTATGCAATAGTCCTCAACAAGAAAAAGCTATAGAATGAACCTCAAGCATCTTCAAGGAAAACAAAAGTCCTCAAAGGTTGAGAGTTCAAGAGAAGAATTGAAAATCTCCAGAGTAAATCTCAGAGTTAATAATACAGTGAGGGTTGAGTGTTATATAGGAGCAAAACCCTAAAAGCATAAAAGAGCTCCTAAGTTTAGCTTAAGTGTATGAGAACAAATCAACTAATAATTAATTAACAAATCAACTAATAATTAATTAATTAATTATTAGTTGATTTGTTCTCATACACTTAAGCTAAACTTAGGAGCTCTTTTATGCTTTTAATTATTAGTTGATTTGTTCTCATACACTTAAGCTAAACTTAGGAGCTCTTTTATGCTTTTAGGGTTTTTCTCCTATATAACACTCAACCCTCACTGTAATATTAACTCTGGTGTAGGGGCACCCTGTTAAAATCTTTTAAATATGGTCATGTGATAGGTTTTAGGGGTGTTTGAGTCATTGTCATGAAATAAGGTCATAATAGGTCACTTTCCCTTTTCTTTGCAAATGGTTTTAAATAAACTCCTCTATGTGGATTCTTACCCTGCTCCTTTTCTAGCTTTAAAAGAACTCTCCTTAGCATAAGAGCTTCTCCATCCTCTAGGTCTACTAATTCATTTTATTCTTCAACCTCTAGGGTAAATGGTCTCCTGTTCCTACTTTTCTCATCCTCTTGTTGCACTTGAGGGCATTCAAATGCCTTGTGACTAGCCTATCCACAATAGAAACAAACTCCTAAAAATCCTCTTCTTCTTCCATAATCTCCCCTTTCTCTTGAAGTTTCCCCACTTCCTTTGAAGGAATCTCCTCTCCCCCTCACATTTGAGCCATAATTTTCTTGAGACCAACTTTCCTCTCCTTCCCTTATTGGTTGTCCTCTTCCACTATTTTTTTGTTATCTACCTCTTAAAATTTCTCCTCTACCTTTGGAATTACTTTGTTTCCTTCTTGCCAACTTTTCCTCTTCTTTGAGAGCATATTGGTAAGCTTCATCCACTATTCTTATCATAACCTTTCTAAGTTCATCTTGGATATTAATCTGCATCCTATCACACACCCTGCAACCTATTCTTCACCATCTTCACCAACATGAATGCCCAATTTGTAGAATTCTTTTGTGTACTCCATGACATTCAAAGCTCTCTATTTAAGATTTTGAAGTTTCTTAAACAAACTAATATGATAGTCTACGGGAAATAATTTAGCTTTCAACTTTGTAACCATATTCTCCCATGATTTAATCTTTTATTTTCCTTTCCCCTATCTTTCAATATGCACTTGATCCCACCATAGAGATGCATGTCCCTTCAACCTTGTGCAAGAATACTTCACCTTCTTTTTATCATCAATGGTTTATAAATCAAAGTGTTTCTCCATCTATACAATCCAATCAATGAGCTCTTTTTGGTTCAAACTTCCATTGCAACTTGGTGGATGCATTCTTGGTTTGATTCTTAGTTTGAAAAATGCTTGCAAGAATCTCTCCTCTTGAGCATCTCCTCTTTCTATCTATGCAACTTCTTCTTCACTAACATCCTCTATATGAATTACTCTTTGTTGTGAGGTTTCTATGGCCTCTAGGTGTGTTGTTATTCCTCTCAAAATTTCCATAATAGTTGTATTGTCTTCTCCTCGTGGTGCTCTCCCTCTCCCACGTCCTCTATATGCCATGACTTCTTTTCTTATTCTTCAACCCACTTTGATAGAAAATGATACAACTCAATAATTAAGAATCCATAGGATTGTCAATTGTTGCAGCCAATTAAACCTTAAATCCTATTTGATAATAATAATAACAACCACAAAATAATAAAATATGAAATTTTATTTTAAAAATTAGATTGCTTGCAACATACATGACTTGGTACAAAGATTTTCAATTTACAAACAATGGAATTCCTGCAACAACTATCTACAAGAGAGCATGTGCAACTTCCACTAGTACACAAACAACAATATATGACTAAATAAACTACTAAAAATTGTATATAAATGACTAAGTTTAGTCACATGACTATTAGTGGTTTATTTGTGGTCATTTATAACACCACTAAATTTATGACTAAACTATTTTAGTCATTTATTTAGTCATTGATTTGGTCATTGATTTGGTCATTGATTTAGTCGTTAATTTAGTCATTTATTTAGTCATGGTAGTCATTTATTTAGTCATATATTTAGTCATTAATTTAGTCATTGATTGTTGTTAACTAATCATTTATTTAGTCATGGTAGTCATATATTTAGTCATTAATTTAGTCATATATTTAGTCATATATTTAGTCATATATTTAGTCATTAATTTAGTCATATATTTAGTCATTACTTTAGTCATATATTTAGTCATTAATTTAGTCATTACTTTAGTCATTAATTTAGTCATATATTTAGTCATATATTTAGTAATTAATTTAGTCATTACTTCAGTCATTAATTTAGTAATTACTTTAGTCATATATTTAGTCATTTTTATTTACTGATTTCTATTAATTGGTAGTAAATATAGTCATGAAATGAATAATTTATTAAGTACCATAAATTTTATAATGCAAAACTAACATAATATTAAACTTAAACTAAAACATAAAAGAAAATAAAAATATTACATATACGAACAAGCTACAACATACTAGAATTAAAAGATTGATTCAACATCATGATAAATAAAGGTAATCTGTAATAAAAAATTTAATGCAAACATATATATATATGTAAATATAATAAAAAATGTCAAAGTTGTCTAAGAGTTTTCAACTCTTTCAAATACACCATGATAATTAAGATCCCTGAACAACACATTCAAAATACTGCATAAAGCAGTGAGCCAAGATGTCTAACATTAACTAGTACATGATAAACATGTTCAACTATGTCATTTTCTACAAATATTTTAGTGGCCACCGTGTGAAGGTTCCCTCTTTCTCTTTCAAATGAACAACTCCATCTATTTTTTCTTCATAAACAAGGGGTATGTTACTTGTGACCTTTAGAATTTTTACATTTGCATCTCCTGTTCCTTTCAAGTTGACTCCCTAACTTT
Organism: Sequoia sempervirens; assembly: GCA_007258455.2. Classification (NCBI taxonomy): domain Eukaryota; kingdom Viridiplantae; phylum Streptophyta; class Pinopsida; order Cupressales; family Cupressaceae; genus Sequoia; species Sequoia sempervirens. The sequence goes on from VDFB02271358.1 coordinate 978,447,584, forward strand.
ATCCCCTTCTTTGGGTTTATCAATACATTTCTACAAAAAGAAAAAAAAAACATTATATTAAATAGGTAATGATTACCCTTGTTTGCATAATAAAACAACCATTACTTAAATAGTACTTGCATGTGTGTGTAAAAATAATTGCAAAAGAATTTTTTTAAAAATAATTGCAATGATCAATCTAATTTACTAAAAAACCAACACTCATAGCATTGCTTACAATGTTACTATTAGCTTCATCCTAATCAGATACAAAGACCACAAATATAAACACTACATTACCATGCACGCATACCAGACACATAAGGTTATGACAACACCGTTACACATAAAAAAGGTAGATAATGCAAAAAACAAAGAATGCAATATGAAAGTACTACTACTATTGTTGCAAGGTGAAGGCGAAATACATTGGGATGCACAAAAATAGTGGCATTAAAGCTCTGAAACATAACCCCATGCATTAAAAAATTGGGAAAAAATCATATTTAAAAAAAAGGTAAAAAATTGTAGAACAAGAGATCAAAACTATTTTTTTTGAAATTGAAAGGCATTTCCATAGCCTAGAGATATAGAGAGAAAATAAAATAAAGAGTTTAACTAATTAATTGTAAAAAATAGATTTATGTAGTTTATATTCATATCTTTGATTACATTGCATTGCACACCTTTCAAACTCAAAACATTACTTCACATTGCATAACTAATAACTAGATGTTGATAGATGAATTTTTTTCAATTACAATATAGTTTTTACAAAGTCAACCTAAGTAGTTATGCAATTACTTCACATTGCATAACTAATAACTAGGAATAGCTGCCAATTGCATTTGCTTGTCATGGCATTCTATGAGACCACATTTCTTTGAGACATTTTTTCAAACAATTCACTGCCTTGTCTATGCTACCACATTTTCCATACATTTCTACCAAATCATTTTGTCAAACAGTTCATTGTCTTGGAAAAAATCTATCAAAAGCATAATAGTAAGCATGAGACCATAATAGTATGAGGCTCCATAAATCTTTCCCCTTCCCTAAATAAAAATTAGCACTATCGGCCTAACAATGCCTCATCGGCGGAACCCCCATTATAGCCTCGCCGATGGCCCGATGAAAGTAGCTCATAACCTAGTAGCGGTGTAACAATACCCTATCGGGCTGACTCCTAAGGTGCTCTCCTCGATAGACTGCCAGAGTCAACAAAAGTAAGCACATCATTGTGACACATGGACATCAGTGGAAAAAATGTTTGCATTCCCCCGATGGCCTGATATAACCATGGATTATCAAGTGCATAATGTATATCGGTGGAGTTGGGGTGCATCAGGGTGACATTATCTGGCGTCCCACCGATAGACCTAAGGAAAGTTGTTCATTAGTGGAAGAAGAATCACAGTCTCACCGATATGGCGATAATGATTATTCTAACTGATGTGACACCCGAGGCAACGTCGAGATATTTAAAATTAATGTTCTCCCCCAATGACAAGACTAAAATGGGTGGTGCATTTAGGGAGATCTAAAATGGAGTAATTGTAGGTTTTAATTCTTGAAGTGAATGAGAGAAGTGTGTGGAGTTAGGTGGCAATGATGACTGACATATGCCGAACATTTATGGAAAGGAATGTGAATGAAGTTATTAAATTCTTGAGGCATTACTTTCTCAATGCTCCTCTACTATGGTGAACAATAGGTGTGAAAATGGTGTATAGGAGGTGGTGGCTCTGTCATTGTAGAGGTGATGGAGGCTAGTTTCATGCTTAAAATGAAGAAACAACTCTCACACTTTTATGGAGAACCATCGGTAAAGAGACTGATGGGTTGTTTCATGTACAACGATGAACGACTAGTGCAGTCAGTGCAACTAATTCTGGGAAGAGGATTCGGCCAACTCATGCACAGGTGCAAAACTAATTTGGAAATTTATTCGCTCATAATGGCTTGGGGCTTAGATTTTGGAGAGCTGATTGAAGTTGTGAAAAAGGTGATGAAGGCACTGGTGCATAAGGATTATTTGGGGAACATGGACTCACTGTTGGAATGGTCGATTCTGATAGTTGGGTTGGATATCAGTGAGGGAATTGAAATTGAAGAGGATGAAGAAATAGAGAAATGCATACCCTTTGTGAAATGGCCAAAAGAAAAACATAAAGCCAAATGGAGAGAGGGAACAGTATGTGGGTGGGAGGCTTTGAAATTGATTGTGGAATTAATAGAGGTTGAGGCAGTGATAGTGAAGGCAAAGGTTGAAGCGGAGTGGATGAAGAAGTTGGAGCAGTTGGAGAAGTTGGAGCAGTGACCTCAGAGGAAGAAGAAGAAGAATGAGACCTCTATGGAAACTGTGGCGAGTAGCTCGTCTACAACTCTACAGTTAACATAATCCTCTGCCATGAATTTGAGTTTTTTGGCTATCTGTAGTTAGTTTTTGGGGTTTTTACAAACTGTGGGCAACGAAAATGAGTTTTTGGTTTGTAGGGTAGTTAGTAGTTATTCGTAAAATACGGTGAATGTAATTTTGAGTGAAAATATTGATTCTAAAATAGTTGTTAAGGACTGGAAGTGAAGTCATTGTAGATAAACTATAAATTTTGAAAATAATGAATATATAAATTCTCCAGCCATACAACTATAATCTCAAAAAAGATTGTAAATAAGGAAATTAATAGTTTGAATGCAAGTAATCTATGTCAAATTTCAAACATTAATATTCTCCAGTTGTCACCTTAACCTAACTTAATAAGTAATAAGCACTTACTAGTACTCATGCCTTCCCACCAAAGTGGCTCATATAGGTAATAATAACCTCCCACTCCTGCAATACTTTTTTCATGGTCACTGCTAGTATGTAAAAATAAATTTGGAAAGAACGGAGTTGCAAAGATAGAATAGAATGAAAACTCTAAAGAAGCTATTTTCATATTGTAGCTTTCTGACAATCCAACATGACACTGAAGCTTAGTGTTTTATTTGTGTTCAACACAAAAACAAGAACCGAGCCATGGGATAGAACACTAAAATCAATTTGTTTTTCAAAATAAGTTAGTATACTCAAATGTGAAAGGAGATGAAAGCATAATCAAAGAAATGTGTTAAAAGGGTGCCTCCATTTATGTGCAGTGCACGTGGAAATTGTCTAAATTTTGAAGTTCAATATTGAAATTTTATTTAAAATTGAAATATAAATGTCCTTAGTTGATTAGAAGTAACTGGTAGATAAAGCTAACTAGTTCAAGGTATTCACTATCATGTTTACACATTCCCTAAGTATCTACTAAACAAATAAATCTTGTGTAGAATGTACATATTTCTAATTTGAAGATCATATTTACAGTCATGGAGAGTTATATGAGGTATAGGTTAGGTCTCTACCTGATATATAATTGGTGCAAATCTAAGGTCTTAAGTTGTCCTGCCCAATAATCTTTATTCCAATCTTTAAATGACATAAAAGATTGAGGCTTATCCTTTGTTGTTCTCAAATTCTCAATCAAACCATCTGAACCATATCATACTAAAAGTTTGTTGTTAGGACCAAAAAATGTAAGTTTTGAGAGTCCCACTCAATCTCAAGGCCAAAAGCATAACATCTGGCTTAAAATAGCTACAAACCAAAATCTTCAAATAGTACAGTGATATCTTCAACAAAACCCCAAGTACTTAAATCCTTCCATGGTTTTTTGTTGATGTAATTAAATTATCATAGATGATCTAAAAGGTCAAAGGGCCTTCATTTTTCTTATAATTTGTAAGCCCTAAAAACAATCCAGTCAGTCATCAAGGTAAATACATGAATGGAACATGGGTGAGGTAACAGTCATCAAGGTGATTACATGACTGGAACAAGTGTGAGGTAATAGAAGGAACAAGTGTGAGGTAATAGAAGGCATTATACCTCTATCCTCATCACCCAAATAAATAGTTGAGGCAAGCAGAGGAATGTAGCCTACTCACTGCTTCTGCACAACAAACTTTAATCTATACTTTATAAATGTTCTAAAAAATAATGTCATATGACCACCAAAATAATTTCAACTATCACAGTAATATGATTTGTCATCAACACCATCTCATTAGAAAACTATCAGTTATAATTTAATCTTGACTAAGGAAATACATACCCGATACATCCTCTTCAATACAAGGAAGGTGAGCTTAGTCACTTGTTCAAGCCAACAAGTACTCCACAACCTCTCTCCTCCTAGCAAGTAACACCCCTTGAGTTCTCTCAATGGACCCTTCTTCCCATCAAGCTTCAATATGATGGAAATTTTTTGATGCAAAGAAATTTGGCTTTGAACAAATCATCACAAAACAATTTGATTCAAACAACCACTTGATTCACAAAACTCTTCCAAATCACTCCTTTGCAAAAACTCTTCAACTCATCTAGTAGGTCTGCAAACCCAAATTTTTGAATTTATCTCATAATGAACCACTCAACAATTTATCTATCTACTCTTTTAGACACCCTTTAAGGAAAATTATAACTTACCTTCAAAACCATCATGGGTCACTTTGGACCATCTCACACAAAACCTAGAAACAATGTTGTCCTAATAGACCAATTAGGTCTCTGTTTCAAAGGAGGTACCTCAAATTCTTTCCTCCAACTCCAAACAACCATTCAATTCTTCTTACCAGTCAACATAGGGCCCTAATCAACAATTTTTAGATGGGAAAACTCTCATCTAACCTCTATAACTAAAAACCATCACTTTACACTAGCTTGGGGTAAGGTTTATTGAAAAATGACATTACCAACCTCTCACAGCTCTGCCACCGTCTCCAACACTCTTCACTATGCCTGCACATTCTTACAATATGAATTGGTCAATCATGACCTTATTAATGACTTGTAGACTCAAAACTCAAACTAACCTAAGACCTCCATGAATCAACATTTCACAAATACCTTGGTGCTTCTACACCAATTTTTAAATGTTTAATTCAAGAAGAAATAGAGCTATTTAGATATACAAGTCAAAATAAAATACATTTTTACATTTATGTATTGGTATTGCAAACTCGTTTATGAAGGATCATACTAGGGTTTTCCTAATTGGTGCCTCTAGATTCCAGGCTAGAATCTTACAAGACTTAAATAGTGTACATACCAACCTCCACTTTACTGTCACAACCACCTCCGTTACTATTCTCCCCCTCAATCCATCTCAGTACCATTTCCAGGAGTCACACAGAGGTCTCTAGTAGATGATAAGGTGTAATCAGCAAGAGGGGTGTATACCTTTGTCCCAACCACAAAGGTTTTATGTGGTCAATTAAAACCTCACCTTGAAACCCCAAACGATATAAACTCAGTGTTGCACGGGGACCCGTCCCCTACCTTGGTATCCCCGTCCCCATCCTGGAAACGTTCCGGGGACTTGGGGGAATCTAAAACTTCCCCCTGCATTTGCATCTAACAGTGACACAAACTTGAGCTCCAATTTTGATAGAGACCTACCAGTTGCATCTGTTGATTAGGGACAACTATATATTTTCTATGTTTTTGTCATTTTATAGTTGAAACTTGAAGCCCATTTTTTTATAATTCTTATTTAATATGTATGCACATTGACAATAAAAGAATTTGAACTTTGTTACTTTGTTTGTCAATTCTTATGTGAAATCTCAATTCAAGTCTAATGTTATGTATTAATCTTCTACAATTCCTATGATGAATGATTTATCAATGTTCTGATATGAATATTTGAAATTTCTTTATATTTTTAAAAGTTTCCCTATTTTTTATAGCCGTCCCCTACTGTCCCCTAAAAAATGACCCCAAAAGTACCCCTGTACCAAAAACATGTCCCACCGTCCCCTATTGTCCCCATCCCTGAAACTTGGGGGAGCATAGTATAAACTTGATTTCACGAAAAAATACATTCATACATACAGGAAATTTTGACTCTACAACATTGAAAACACCAAATAACAACAACTATAGGAAAAACTAGCTTAAGTAGACAATATATGCAAGATGTGGAATCGTAGAAAAAACACCTGGATTTTTGGACAAAATGCCTCAAAGAGATATCATCTCATGGAATAAAATGATTGATTGCAGAATGTGCACAAAATGGATTTTGCAAGGAACCTCTCAAAATCTTTGAATTAATGAAGCACTCTGGGACACATTCTAACATTGTAAGCTTTGCTTGGGTTCTAGGTGCATGCAGACATGCAAGTTTAGTGGATGAGGGTTGCACATACTTCACACATCATTAACCCTTATTGCATTACAATTTACATATATAGTTGATCATTAGGTGTGCATGGTTGATCAACCATTCATATTTTTAGTTGGATCCTAAAAATGTTGCAACTTATGTTCTCTAAAACATTTGTATGAGGTTCAAATAGTAAAGAGATTGATGAAAGATAGAGGAATTAAAAAGATACCCGGATGTTATAGTTGGATATGCTCTGGTAGACAATATATGCAAGATGTGTAATCATAGACAAAACACCTGAATTGCTTAACAGAATGCCTCAAAGAGATGTAATCTCATGGAATGAAATGATTGATTGTAGAATGTGCACAAAATGGATTTTTCAAGGAACCTCTCAAAATCTTTGCCCAAATTTGAAGATCTCTAATGTTTAGTGCACATTTTGCCCAAAACAGCCTGACACATTTTCTTCCCATGCCCTATTGTTCTTTATCACCATTTTTCTTCAATTTCTTGGCTCTAAACCAAATCATGACAATCAGAAAAGCAATCCCAATCTTCTAAGTACACTTTTCTTCATGTTGGGTTGATTTAAACAAGATTTGATTGAGTTTGAAACACCCATTCAGCTCTATTTGGTTCCAAATTTTTTTTTCCATATCATCTGAAACAAAACCCATGAACTCCATCTACTTCATTCTGACATAAATGGCTAGAAACTTCACACACCAAGGGTTCTATCGGTCGGATGTGTCTTCTGGTTCCAGCGATGCGTCGATGGTTCTATTTTTTCATCGGCGTGAGGATCTTCTATTGGCGGGATGAGGTCTCATGTTCCCGCGATGGTCCGTTGGGGATGTCGTTAGTGGAGTTTGTGCCCGTTGTTGGAACCTATTTTTTCATTGGCATGAGGATCTTCTACCGATGGGATGAGGTATTTTGTTCCCATGATGGTCTGATGGGGATGTCATTGGTGGAACTCCATTGATGACATCCCCATTAGACCATCGTGGGAACAAGAGACCTCGTCTTGCTGATAGAAGATCCTCATTCCAATGAAAAAAAAGAACCTCTACGCATCGCTGGAACCAAAAGACACGTCCGACCAATAGACCGATAAGGTGGGGGCAATCAGTTCCATTTTCTATAATGTGGTAAGAGTCATATAGGTAACACTATTTCAGTCTAGGGAACTCTTCTTGGAGGTTCTAAATGATTTTCCTCTCTTTTATAAGACTGTGTTGACAGTGCCACCTAAATCACAGTTGTTTGGTGGGATTCCAAACCTAGACAATGAGGTGCAGTTGTGGAAATCTCATAGAGAGAAGCTACAAGCTACCATGATGATTTTTTTGAGTGAATTTATATCAAATTCTTGCTTAGTATGGCTTAAGACATGTCCAAATGATATTCTCTCTACAAATAGGCTTGGGGGAAAGTATTTTATTGATCTTGTGAAAAGGGGAAAGGAACTTGCAGAGAATGAGACATTGATCAGAGAAACATTGGATAGTATGTATGCATTTGAAGGGAGCTTGGAGTGGCTAAAAATGGTTTTTGGTTCAAATGTTGAGTTTCCATGGCAATGCGTGTGTGCGATTGTTTTGAAGCACTCAGTGGGATGAAATTTTTGAAAGCCTATTTTTTAGTAGGATGAAACAAATAATAGCTGATGGATTTGCAGATTTGTGTGAGAGAGTTAAGGTTGGTAAATTCCTTGAAGCCATAGTTACATCTCTGGAAAGATACAAAGATGTTGAAACCCATTTGCACAAATTAACTACTAGTGAGGGATGGTTTGTCAAGAGAGAGGACCTAAAAAGTGTCAATTTACCTGGGTTGAGTTTTAGATTTATGATGACAAATGATGAAGACTGGTTTGGTCGCCTTAACTAAGGTTAGTCAAATAAAAGACACCATAGATGAGGGGTCCAAGAATATTCTGGAAGACCTCCTAAGTTTTCTTCATGCACATAAATCTCCTTCAAGGATAAATGATTTAGCACCTTATTTGCAAGAGCAATGCTTCCATTTTATCTCAACATTGATTGTTGAGATTGAAGAACATCTTGCACATCTTTCAGAAGCTCTCTATCAAGAAATGAAAAATGAGGAGATGCCAAAAAAAATGAACAAGGAGACACTAGAACTGACAGTTATAGTTGAAAGGGAACTTTTCTTAGGAAGGCTTTTAGTTGCTCTCAGTTTTCATTAAAATTCCCTTCCACTAGTTCTTGGCTTGTCTTAGCTCTGGTTTGTCAAGAACAAAGCTTCAGTTTGAGGGAAAGGATCTTCAACTTCCAGATATTCCAGTACTAAATTTGATTACCCTCTTCTAGACAGTTCTGGAAGACAAATAGTAATGAGAGGGGTTGGTTTGAAGCTTGAATCATAGGATAAAAATAATAGCACCAAATTGAATAAACTGAGAAGAACTATGCACAACCTTTGTATCAAAGCTCATAACATGTGGATATTGTGGATAACTGAAGAGATTTCAAGCATTCTCACAAGATATTTAAGGGAGGATGATTCTTTATCCATGACAACTCCTTTGAAGGCCTGTATTCTCATTTGCATTGCATATTTTGTTTGATGTGGCTTATGGAGTTGGTTTCATTTCCATGATTCGTCTAATCAATGATCTCTTCTTGCAGTTTTCATGAGATTTCTTCTAGTTCTTATTTAATTCATCATGGTTTATATATGGATATATTAATAACTGAATGAGAATAAAGCATCTAGAGTAAAGAGCTACATTTGATTCTTTCAGTCACTTCAAACTCTTTATTGCCCAATAAATGGAAAAGAAGAACATGTGCCCTTTCAACCCTTCCAGTCCATATTAATCATGGAGATGTAATCTGTAAGTATGTAGAAAAGTATCAAAGGGGAGCCAAAAAGTTAGAGATTTTCATAGGGCCTATGAATCAGCTCTTGTTTTTATATGAAAATATTGTTGTTTTTTTTCTATTTATAATATCTATTGGCGTCATTTGGGAACTCCTATTTTTGGGAATTCAGTAAGAGTTCTGAAACAAAGTAGGATGAAATCTAATGTACAACTGAACATTTAAATGGAATTTGAAGCATGATTTAATTTAATGTTTAATTTGCTTCCTTAAGGCAGCCTCATAAAATGCCCCTTTCTGATTGTATATCAAACTGCTACTGCTTCTTTTCTTTTACTACTGCAAGTCACAATTTTAATGTTGTATGCTTGCTCCGTCTCTTGTAGTTTTTTGTTCCATGATTTCAATTCTTACCATTTGTTAGTTTGTGATTTGTAGGGTTGGGAAGAAACTAAATTGAAACAAGAACATGAGGGTGGAGTTCAACTAGAGTTAAGGTTGGTAAATTCCTTGAAGCCATAGTTACATCTCTGACAAGTTACAAAGATGTTGAAACCCATTTGCACAAATTAACTACTAGTGAGGGATGGCTTGTCAAGAGAGGGGACCTAAAAAGTGTCAATTTACTTGTGTTGAGTTTTAGATTTATGATGACAAATGATGAAGACTAGTTTGGTCACCTTAACGCTTATTTTGGAACTAAGGTTAGTCAAATAAAAGATAACATAGATGAGGGGTCCAAGAATATTATGGAAGACCTCCTAAGTTTTCTTCATGCACATAAATATCCTTCAAGGATAAATGATTTAACACCTTATTTGCAATAGAAATGCTTCCATTTTATCTCAACATTGATTGTTGAGATTGAAGAACATCTTGCACATCTTTCAGAAGCTCTCTATCAAGAAATGAAAATGGGGAGATGCCAGAAAAAATGAACAAGGAGACACTAGAACCGACAGTTATAGTGGAAAGGGAACTTTTCTTAGGAAGGATTTTAGTTGCTCTCAATTTTCATTCAACTTCCCTTCCACTAGTTCTTGGCTTGTCTCAGCTCTAGTTTGTCGAGAACAAAGCTTTAGTTTGAGGGAAAGGATCTTCAACTTTAAGATATTCCAGTATTGATTTTTATTACCCTCTTCTAGACAGTTCTGAAAGAAAAATACTAATGAGAGGGGTTGGTTTGAAGCTTGAACCATAGGATAAAAATAATAGCACCAAATTGAATAAAATGAGAAGAATTATGCACAATCTTTGTATCAGAGCTCATAGCATGTGGATATTGTGGACAACTGAAGAGCTTTTAGGAATTCTCACAAGATATCTAAGGGAGGATGATTCTTTATCCATGAAAACTCCTTTGAAGGCTTGTATTCTCATTTGCATTGCATATTTTGTTTGATGTGGCTTATGGAGTTGGTTTCATTTCCATGATTCATCTAATCACTAATTTCTTCTTGTAGTTTTCATGAGATTTCTTATAATTTTTATTTAAGTCATCATGGTTTATACATGGATATATTAATAACCAAATGAGAATAAAGCATCTAGAGTAAAGAGCTACATTTGATTCTTTCAATCACTTCAAACTCTTTATTGCCCAATAAATGGAAAAGACGAACATGTGCCCTTTCAACCCTTCCAGTCCATATTAATCATGGAGATGCAATCTGTAAGTATGTAGAAAATTATCAAAGGGGAGCCAAAAAGTTAGAGATTTTCATAGGGACTATGAATCAGCTCTTGTTGTTTTTATATGAAAATATTGTTGTTTGTTTTCTATTTATAATATCTATTGGCATCATTTGGGAACTCCTATTTTTGGGAATTTAGTAAGAGTTCTCAAACAAAGTAGGATGGCATCTACTGTACAACTGAACATTTAAATGGAATTTGAAGCATGATTTTAATTAATTTTTAATTTGCTTCCTTAAGGCAGCCTCATAAAATTCCCTTTTCTGATTGTATATCGAACTGCCTACTGCTTCTTTTCTTTTACTGCTGCAAGTCACAATTTTAATGTTGTATGCTTGCTCTATCTCTTGTAGTTTTTTGTTCCATGATTTCAAGGCTTACCATTTATTAGTCTGTGATTTGTAGGGTTGGGAAGAAACTGAATTGAAACAAGAACATGAGGGTGGAGGTCAACTAGAGTTAAGGTTGGTAAATGCCTTGAAGCCATATTTATATCTCTGACAAGTTACAAAGATGTTGAAACCCATTTGCACAAATTAACTACTAGTGAGGGTTGGCTTGTCAAGAGAGGGGACCTAAAAAGTGTTAATTTACCTGGGTTGAGTTTTAGATTTATGATGACAAATGATGAAGACTAGTTTGGTCGCCTTAACACTTATTTTGGAACTGAGGTTATTCAAATAAAAGATAACATAGATGAGGGGTCCAAGAATATTCTGGAAGACCTCCTAAGTTTTCTTCATGCACAAAAATATCCTTCAAGGATAAATGATTTAGCACCTTATTTGCAAGAGAAATGCTTCCATTTTATCTCAACATTGATTGTTGAGATTGAAGAACATCTTGCACATCTTTCAAAAGCTCTCTATCAAGAAATGAAAATGAGGAGATGCCAGAAAAAATGAACAAGGAGACACTAGAACTGACAGTTATAGTGGAAAGGGCACTTTTATTAGGAAGGATTTTAGTTTCTCTCAGTTTTCATTCAACTTCCCTTCCACTAGTTCTTGGCTTGTCTCAGCTCTAGTTTGTCGAGAACAAAGCTTTAGTTTGAGGGAAAGGATCTTCAACTTTAAGATATTCTAGTACTGATTTTTATTACCCTCTTCTAGAAAGTTCTAAAAGACAAATACTAATAAGAGGGGTTGGTTTGAAGCTTGAATCATAGGATAAAAATAATAGCACCAAATTGAATAAACTAAGAAGAATTATGCACAATCTTTGTATTAGAGCTCATAGCATGTGGATATTGTGGATAACTAAAGAGCTTTCAGGCATTCTCACAAGATATCTAAGGGAGGATGATTCTTTATCCATGACAACTCCTTTGAAGGCCTGTATTCTCATTTGCATTGCATATTTTGTTTGTTGTGGCTTATGGAGTTGGTTTCATTTCCATAATTCATCTAATCACTAATCTCTTCTTGTAGTTTTCATGAGATTTCTTCTAATTTTGATTTAAGTCATCATGGTTTATATCTGGATAGATTAATAACCAAATGAGAATAAAGCATCTAGAGTAAAGAGCTACATTTCATTCTTTCAGTTACTTCAAACTCTTTATTTCCCAATAAATGGAAAAGACTAACATGTTCCCTTTCAACCCTTCCGGTCCATATTAATCATGGAGATGTAATCTGTAAGTATGTAGAAAATTATCAAAGGGGAGCCAAAAATTTAGAGATTTTCATAGGGCCTATGAATCAGCTCTTGTTGTTTTTATATGAAAATATTGTTGTTTTTTTTCTATTTATAATATCTATTGGTGTCATTTGGGAACTCCTATTTTTGGGAATTTAGTAAGAGTTCTCAAACAAAGTATGATGACATCTACTGTACAATTGAACTACTATTCCACTGCACTATAAACGTTAAACCCCTACCATCCCTGCACTCCTTTCATTATACTCTACATGGTTGATAGAAGAGCCACTTTTCACTTTATTATTGTTCATCATTTTTCTTTACGTGCTACTCTATTTTTTATACTCAACTTCAAAAGTGATTTGCATGCCCCCTCAGAAAGTGGAAGCTAATTTTAAGAGTTCAAATTTTGAAATTTGTATAGACAACTCAATCTACATGTCCCCTAATATCATTTTTATAGATAAAAGTAAGTTCTCCTATGAACTATGCAATTTGATAGTGGAAACTTTGAAAAGAAAAGATCACTTTTAACATTTCATAACGGAAAAGAAAAGAATAAGCAAACCTCGATTCCAAGTTCTCTATATAAACCCTTAACTTGTACAACACAAGATGGATCTGTTTTTCCATAATTAGCCTAAACAAGAACATAATCACTGTTAGTCAACAAACAACTAGTAAAATTATTAAAAAGAATGGATCATATGGATCATATAGCCTAACTGCGTACAGATTTGAAAAGTAAAATTAATTGAAACCATGGAGAGTGACTTACCACAAGATTTTGCACAAATCATGGCCAATGCAGAAAAATGGGCAGAGGTTGTAATCCAAAATCAGGCGTTGTGCTTTACTTCTCCATTTTGGCAGGCTACCTTGAAAATAAGGTTTCAACTCACTGCTCCATTTTGGCAGGCTACATTGAAAATAAGGTCTTCATGAAAGTTTTAGAGTGTTTATTAAAATGAAAATTATGCTTATAAAAAAAAATTTGATCCTTTTTCCTCTTAGATTATTTGGTTGCTTATTCTTATCTTTTGTTTTTCTCTTCCTTTTGCTTATTTTTTTGTTTTTCAAGGTTTTTGGGTTTTAGTTTTTTAGGTTCTCTTATGGTTTTCGTTAATTTTTATAATTTGGTGGTTTTTCGTCAATTTAGAAGAAACTTTGGTGTTCATATGATGACACCACAAAACAAAATATTTATTCCACAAAAAAATATTTATTAGTAATTTTATTTGTAATATTTTATTATTAATTATGGCGGGCTACGATTGAAAATAAGGTCTTGACGAAGGTTTTAGAGTATGTTTATTAAAAGGAAAATTATGGCCAAGATTTTAATAATGAGCACATTTATTTAGTTATTTATTTAGTTATTTTTATTTGTTTGATATTAGTCATTTATTTAGTCATTTTTATTTGTCTGATATTAGTCATTTATTTAGTCATTTATTTTCTAAATACTACTAGTGTTAGTCATGTGACTAAAAGTTCTAGTCACGTAGTGATTTATTTTCCAAATTCTACTAGTGATTGCACCGAAGGATCAAGAGAAGACCACTTTTACATGTCCATGGGGGACCTATTCCTACTCAGTACTCCCATTTGGCTTATGCAATGCACTTGCAACCTTTTAGAGGGAAATCATTAGCATATTTTCAGATATCTCTCTTGATTGCATGGAAATTTACATGGATGACTTTACTACCTATGGTTTTGATTTCAATTAGGCATTGAAAAATCTCAGGAGAGTCCTATAGAGATGTGAAGACCAAAATCTATCATTAAATAGTGAAAAGTGCTTCATGATGATGCAACAAGGTGTAGTCCTTGGCCACTACATCTCCTACAAAGGAATTCAAGTAGATCCTGCAAAGATTGAGGTGATCACAAACCTTCCCACACCTAAAAAATAGAAGGATTTTAGAAGTTTCTTGGGTCGTGCAGGATATTATAGGCGTTCATCAAGGATTTTAGCAAAATGGCAGCACCATTGTATACTCTTCTCACTAAAGATGTTGAATTTCAGTGGACTGAAGATTGTGACGACATTTTATGATTTAAAGGTAGACTTGACTCATGCTCCTATACTTAAGGGACCTAATTGGGAGCTTCCTTTCCACATCCATACATATGCATCAGATTATGCCATAGGAGCAGTTTTAGGACAGAAAGAAGGAGCTATTGAAAATGCCATTTATTTTGTCAGCAAAAATTTGCAGGAAGCTAAATTCAACTATACAGTGACAGAGAAATAAATGTTGGTATTGATCTATACCCTGAACAAATTTATGCATTAAATTATAGGTTACCAAATATTTGTGCACACTAATCATGCAGCCATTAGATATCTCATGAATAAACCTCTAATCTTTGGTAGGCTAGCAAGATGGTTATTGTTGATGCAGGAGTTTGACATAACCATTGTGGATAAAAAAGGGAAGGCTAATGTTGTTGCAGATTTTCTTTCAAGGATGACTACATCAGTGGATAATCAAGCCATAGATGACTCTTTTCTTGATGAGCATCTATTATCCATCAGTGTACAAACACCCTACTATGCTGACATAGCTAACTATCTGGTCACAGGTAGAGTTCCTCCTCACTTCTCTCCAAAAGAGAGAAGGGCACTCATTGAAAAATATTTTCCTTTCTCATGGATTGTTGGATGTTTTTTTTATACCAGACTAGACCATGTCACGAGGAGATGTGTGAGAGAAGATGAGAAATATGACATTTTTCATGCATGTCACAATGAACCATGTGGAGGAAATTTTGCAATCAAGAGGACAACAATGAAAATTTTGAACACAGGATATTACTAGCCAACACTCCACAAGGATGCAACAAGGTATACAAGAAAATGTGATAGATGCCAAAGAATGGGCATGCCAACCAAATCAGATGAGATGCCACTTTACCCTCAGGTGACAATTACTCCCTTTGATAAGTGGGGACTGGATTTTGTAGGACCCATTGGCCCTCCATCAAATGGTAAGTCTTATATCCTGGTATGCACTGATTATGTAACAAAGTGGGTAGAAGTTAAGGCCATGAAGCATGCAAGAGATAACAAGGTTGCAAAATTTCTTTATGAGGATATTTTCACAATGTATGGAGTTCCAAGAGAGATAGTGACTGATCAAGGGGCTCAATTCACATCAACCCTTATTGCAACACTAGTTAATGAGTACAACATCAGACACATGAAGTATACTCCTTATCACCCCTAGGCCAATGGCCAAGTTGAGGTGACCAACAAAGAAATTGAAGCCATTTTGACCAAAATAGTAGCTATCCATAGAAAGGATTGGGAAAATAGATTACCAGAAGTTGTTTGGGCCTATAGGACAACTTGGAAAATAAATATAGGATTCACTCCATTTGAGTTGTTGTATGGAAAGACAACCATGATGCCCATTGAATTTTAACATAAGACTCTTAGGATTGTAGTAGATTTGGCGATGGATATCTCTGAGGCACAAAAATAGAGAATCATGCAGCTAAATGCTTTGGATGAGATGAGAAAATCAACCCTGCATCATAGAGGTAGTGAAAAATTAGAGAATCAAGTGGCATGACAAATTTATCAAGGACAATAAATTCCAACCTAGAGATTGGGCCCTGCTCTATGACTCAAGGTATCAGAACAATGTAGGAAAATTGCAGACAAGGTGGTTAGGACCATATGAGGTTGTTGAGGTCTTTCCCAATGGTGTTGTACAACCCGTTACTATTGACCCAGTTAGATTTAAGTTGCTTTTCAATGATCACCACCTCAGATTATATCAAAAGCCAACTTCCAAAGAGGATCTTCTGCAACAATTCACTTATCATGCAGCACCTGAGCTTCTTGCAGCTGAAGGAAGTGGACCTAGTGTCCCTCCTTCTGGCTAATTAAGGTATGCACTTGTCATAATAAAGACTTCCACTTTTGCAAGGTCCACTTCTTCACCCATCCACCCATCCACCCATCCATTTCTACCTTTCTCTCTCTTCCATCACTTCACTTCATTCCATTCCACCTCATCCCACCTCATCTTCATTAATTTCTCAACTTATTTCCTAAAAAGGTGAATGGTACTTTTTCCACAATCTTTGCAATGAATCCTCCACACATTCAAGTATGTGCACATTAATTGCTATATCTTAATTGTCTTTAAGTTCATTCATTTAATTGTTGTACGTTAGTATGGACGTTCACCATAGCATACCAATATTCCCTACCCTATCAAATCACCATCTCGCATGTGAGGACACATGCCCAAATTTAGGTTGGGGGGAATAAGATGTGAATATTTTTCCCACGTGTCAGTCCATGCTAGTCTACGCCAACAAAATTTAAATTGAGCTGATTTGAAATCTGAGTGAGAGGATAGCTCACATGTGTGAGGTGAAACCAATTGCTGCCACCATTTCTCCCCATCATAGCTTTCCTTTATTACTTCTTCCTTGCCATTATTGACCCTGTCATATCTCAAGTTGCAAACAAAAGGTAAATTAGAAAGGGAAAATTCAGTCGACACTGGCATTGGAAATTTAGCAAGTGTTGCAGGAAGGTGAATTTGGCTTTCAGACGATAATTGCAGGAAGGAAACTGCATAGTGATTGGTTGATTGTAGACAATGGGAGGTGGGTTAATTTGAAATGAACCCATGGTACATGATGTATTATTGCAGGATGTACCTTGCCTGGCCGAATTTAGAAAATGCAGATGGATAAACTACTTCCTGAAGCTAGATGATCTCAATGAAGACATTGCACTAGAGTTCGCCCAGACATTGTCTGAAGGGAAAGCCACGGTAAAAGGGCTGGAGGTCATAGCGACTGAAGAAAGAATTGCAGAAGTCACAGGGTTTCTTGTTGATGGTGAAAATTACCCTGTTTCTAGAGATGCTAGATCAGCTAGGGCTAAATTTACAGAACTGAACGACCCTCCATTGAGCATAGATAAACAAGGTGCGAAGAGAATGTCTCTTCCCAAGCCATGGAAGCAGATAATTGTTTATGTCACAAAATATATCACCTGTGAAGGTCGCAGTTGAATTTTCATTTTGTGCACTTCAAGCTTTTGAATCACATGAGGCATGGAAGGAGGATGAATGTGCCGAACGTGCTATACAACCTTCTTTCAATCATGGCGGTCGAGACTTAGAAAGGTAGAGACAATTCTATTTCCCACCATTGTCTGATTAAATTGTTAGTTGAGAAGTCTCTGCATGATGTGTCTAGAATGAATTGGGAAGAATTCATAAAAAATGATCAAATTAGACCTGAGCATTTTCAACCTAGGGTTTTACCTCAACCTCGTAGGTCTAGCAGGAGATTGAGCATGACTGAAGCCACTCTTAGTGCTTCAAACTTTGGCATAGGCCCTAGTGTAAAACCTCTTGTAGTAGAGGAAACCATATAAATTAGTTCTTCTGGAATAGAGCGCTCAGAAAAAGAAAGCTCTTCCTCATATTTTTATGACGACGTTCTAATTGGCATCTTGATGAAAACTAGGGCACAAAGGAGAGAGGCAAAAATGAGAAAAGGAAAAGCCAAAAATTAGCCGACAGAAAAAGAGGTGCCAAGCTCTAAGAAGAGAAAGGCTAACATTGTTCATCTTGTAGCCAAAGAAAAACATGAGAGCCCTCCCAGAAAATCAAGACCAGTCGGGCCAGCCTTTGTTCCGTCTCTGCAGGAAATCCCTAAATCTAGAGAAGTACCACAAGGGGACATAGAAGCTCCAATGGGGCAGGAGAATGTTGAGGAAGAAGACATATTTAAGAGGGAAGCAAACATAACATTGGCCGATCTTGCTGACATTGCAAAACAAGTGGAGAATCAAGAGTATGAGGAAAATTGAGAGATCTTGCAGCATGAGCAAAAGATCCTGCAACATGAGCAAGAGATCCTGCAGCAAAAGCAAGAACAAGTGTAGGAGTCTCTACAACAACAACAAGAATTGGGAGAACAATCAGTTCCCCTACAATTGAAATTGATGGGATAGCCTGAATCCTTGCAGCTAGTACCATGCGACGAGCAAGCATCAATGCCAACAAAAATGTTGGTAGGAATACATAACCCCCCCTAATTTTTTAATGCACAAGGTAGCTATGCATTTATGGAAAGAGATGCAAAGAAGGGAAGAGGAATCAAAAGAAGAGAAACGTAGGATGAAGAAGGAAATTCAAAAGAGAGATGAAGAGATTGAGGACAAAGATGCAAAAATTGCCACCTTAAAGAAGAAGGTGGATGATATGGCAACTCTGGTACCACAAATTTTAGAGTGCAGGACCCCTCCAAGGGTCTATGCTCTGCATTTAAAGGAGAAATATCTTTATTTTAGGCTAGAAAGAATTGTCTTAGGTTTGAACCCTTCAATTGAGACCCCTACTGAATTTTTCAATGCTTATCGGATTGCTTCCCTTGAAATGAAGAATTTTCTATGTGAGTTTTATTTGCATAATTATGATGTGACTCAAGACCATGATTGGAATCCGCTGATGTATGTTAGAGATGTCCAATTAAGGGAATTTATGTCTTGGGTACAAAATGATATTAGTTGGGGACAACAATATGGGGCTTATAAGCAAATGGAATCAAACATCCCTCTGTCCATTAGGGCTGAGTCAAGGAATCCAAGGGACATTTTCAGGGAATGGCACATAATGCTTTTCAGACCTAGCTATGGTAATAGGATTATACCCTGGATAGAAGTAGTTTATAGTGAATATGAGGCAAAGGAAAAAAGAAGAAGAGGAAATTGTGAAGAGATACCTCACACAAAGATGTAATAGCCTAAATGATGAGCTAAAACAATATGAGCCCCACTCTATACAAAACTATACTACAACTCTTAAAATAATTGATAAATGTATTCACATTGGAAGGACAAAAGGGTGGTTTTGACTTCCCTTGAATTTTTAGCCACCCATCCTAATGTGGCTTGTACCAAACTTCAGGTTCTACCACTATGATATTGCTGTAAAGAGACAAAGATGGAGTAGATTGGACAAATCAGGAGGATTCTACTGGGGCCATGATTCACACACAACAAACACTGATGTAGGACAGTTGTCAGTTGCAAATTTTAGAGCATTGACCAAGTAGAAGAACAACTCTTCCCCTGTTGGAGGACTAAAAAGATCTTAGGTTGGGGAGAGTGATGAGTCTAGTTTATGGTCTAATTTTGGGTAGAATTTATGATTTAGTTGTTGAAGTTATCATGGAATTTGATGTTAATTATTGATAATTTTATGATATTTCCTCAAGACTATAGACATTGGGCCTAATCCTATTTCTGTAAATCTTTAATGATATTGGCATGTTATTTGGACTATCTATATTAATCTTGCATGTGGTTAATGAATGTTCTTTAAGGTAGTTACAGATATGCAATTATTATGCGTACTAACATTGCCATGCAGATATAATTTGAGGATGCTAAATTGAGAAAGACATCGCCAGTTGGGCAACCACCATAGCATCCAACAAGGGAATCGTTCAAAGGTCAAAGGAGGTTGACGATAGGAGATTCCCCATGCAAATAAGATGTAACCGCCTTGTAGTGGTCTTTATTGATGTTGAGCAAACATGTGTGTTACTGCAGTGCTAAATCTATATATGGACCTACATGTTTGACCAGATTCCATGCATGCGTAACTGTCGTCGCTCCACTTTCTCTGCTTTCCCTAATGTGGTTTCCTCCCAGTTCATGGAGTTGACCACCTTGTTTAGTTGGTAGTATGCTCCTTCTCACAAGGTTGCACAATCTAATATTGTACTTGCACTCTTAAGTTTTCAGCAATATAGTTATGCTACTCTTTTGTACTCATGATTCTAGTGAATAAAATGAAGTTCTAAGTTTGAGCATCTGAGTTTCCATTAGTTTAGAGGATAATTATCCAAGGGGGCCCACTTGGTGAGTAATCCGTCTTTTAGTTTAGTATTATTTTCTGTTCAGTAATTAGATTAGAATCTGGCACTAACTGTTCCTGCAACCAAAGCAGACAGAGTAGTTTTCTGTTTATTGTTCAGATTTTTTTTTGTTGTGCATTTCAAGCTTAGTATGGTTGTTGGTTAATGTTCAACATTATGTTATTCCTTTCCAAGCAATTTACTTTCAACATTGTGTCTTTCCTAGCTGTAGAATGAAAATGAATACTTTGAGTTCCTAGTGCACATACTGTGTGACCCATTTCAAGTTCACATCCCTGGGTTGACAAGTTAAATGCACCTTCATGATGATTAAAATAGTTGTTCAAGTTAGATGTCCAAACTTTGAATCACGGCTATAAAGGCCTAGTTATTAAATCATTGTAGGAGGCCAACACGTAGTTCGAAGTGATTTCACATCTTTGGGTGTGAAAGAGGACCATTCCTCATGTAAACATACCTATTTGGATGCGTTAGAACAATCCGTATGGTCACACAAGTTGCAGAACGAAAGTTGCACCACTTTGCAACTTTGCATTGCTTGTATTTGACACTTTTTCCATTAGGTGAAAATCTACCACCACAGGAAAACCACTCTGAGATAGCAAAAATCAAGAGATTTTTTTGTAGAGAGGCCCAAAGCGATCCCATAGAATTAGACAAGAAGTTTCTAAGTTTCATGGCATCCAAGTAACAACATACTAAAGTTTGCAGCCATTTTGCACTTTGGACTCTTAAGGGATCGATCTGGTTTAATGTAGTTCAAAGAGATTCCATGTGTTTGGGTGTGAAAGAGGACCATGCCTAGCATAAACATACCTATTCAAACATGTTGGAACAATCCATGTGGTCACACGAGTTGCAGAATAAAATTTGCACCACTTTGCAACTTTGCACTGCTTGCATTTGACACTTTTTCCATCAAGTGAAAATTTGCCACCACGGGAAAACCACTCTGAGATAGAAAAAACCGAGAGATATTTTTATAGAGTGCCCCAACATGTTCTCATGGGATCATACGAGAATTTTCTAAGCATCACGATATCCAAGTAACAATATGTTGAAGTTTGCAACCATTTTGCACTTTGGACTCTTAAGGGATCGATCTGGTTGAATGTAGCTCAGAGTGATTCTGCATGTTTGGGTGTGAAATAGGACCATTCCTAGCATAAACATACCCATTTGGATGATTTGGAACAATCTGTGTGGTCACACAAGTTGCAGAACGAAAGTTGCACCACTTTGCAACTTTGCACTGCTTGCATTTGACACTTTTTCCGTCAAGTGAAAATCTACCACCATGGGAAAACCACTCCGAGATACCAAAAATTGAGAGAGGTTTTTGTAGAGGGGCCAACATGATCCCATAGGATTAGACGAGAATTTTCTAAGCATAACGGTATCTAAGTTTCTTCCCTTGTAGATTTTGATGGAAAAGGGCTTGAAAAATGAGGTTTCACCCTAGGGTTTGATAAAATATTGCATGTAGAGGTTGGGCGATCATCTTTTGAGTTTGTGTAGGTGATTTTAAGAAGGTTTGAGGTGGTGGCATGTTCTAGTAAGGTGTGGAACCATTCCTTTCAATAAACCCTCCTCATACTAACATAAAATAAGGGTTTTGTGGTTTGGCATGGTGGAGTGAGTTTCCCCTGAGAAAAATTATGGATTTGAGGGTTTGGATACATGAGAATTTCTGCCCCAACAAGTTTAGGGGGTTGTTGAATGTTTAAAGGTATGTTCCTTTGTAAATTAGGCCTAGTTAGCGTAATTAAGAGAAGGAAGGTGGTCATTTTTGATGCACATGTTCCAATATAGTCACTATTGATTTTGAAGTATGTGTTGTAACTCAATAATGGGTATCTAGATCAATCATTTTTTTGTGAATTCATTTGATAAGTTATGATAAATTGTTCTTATTTCCTCAAATCTGAGTTAAGAGACTTCAAAATACTTTCAAAAGTTACCTAACTCCTTGCCCTAAAGAAAACTAATCAATAATCAAAGTATAAGGTGTTTTACAATCTGTACAAGCTTGAAACAAAAAAGGAAAAGTGCTACAAATATAGAAAACATCATTCTTTATTTACTAATTTTGCAATTGTGCAAGTAATGCAAGTTTTGCATTTTTACACCTAATGACAACTTTTGTCCAATATTACTTCTCTAATCACCTAATGACCTGTTTGAGACTTTGAATACATTACATATGACCTTCACATGACCTTTTTCACATTGTTTACATTTGAAAATTCAAATTTTGCAAATTTTCCTATTGAAGGCGTTTAGAGAACAAGGTGCTCCTGCACCAAACATAAACTTCAAAATTTCAATATTTGATTAAATCTCATTACAATGCCTTAGGTACTCTGTTCTCACAGATCTTTTACAATGTCACTCATACATTCGAGATTCTCTTTAAATGTCTACATCATCGGTGCTCATGAGCACGTTCACTCCAATTGAGTAATTTGAGATTCCCTCGCTAAGCTTCACACACTCTTTTATAATGGCTTCAAATTAGAATTGAGATTTCTCAAGATCATCAAAATAAGGATGTTGCATTGTTTTTTTGGCTGAGATTCTCTTTGATGGCTCATAAATCAGCATTTTCTGCAACGATAGACCAATCAATTTTTAGTAGTTTACTTACAAATATGCAAAGTGAAAGAAGAAAAAGAAAGAGAATCCAAAATGGAAATGAAATGAAAATAGATGGAAGGCACTTACAGATAGGCATGCCAGTCTCTCAACTTAGTCACTCCTGGTCATACATCTTCACTATGAGTTCCAAGATACCTATTGCACACAACACCTCTCATGAATAGAATAACTTGAAATTCAAGATGCTCTTATAATGTTTACATCATAGGTGCTCATGATAAGGTTAACTTCAAATGAATAACTTGAAATTCCCGCACCAAGCTTCGCACACACTTTTATAATGGCTTAAAATCATAATTGAGATTTGTCAAGATCATCAAAATAAGGATGTTGCATTGCTTTTATGGCTGAGATTCTCTTCGATGGCTCATAAATCTGCATTTTCTGCAAGGGGACACCAATCAATTTTTAGTAGGTTACTTGCAAATAGGAAAAGTAAAAGAAGAAAAAGAAAGAGCATCCAAAATGGAAATGAAATGAAAATATATGGAAGGCACTTACAAATAGGCATGCCAGTCTCTCAACTTAGTCACTCTTGGTCATACATCTTCACTGGGAGTTCCAAGATACCTATTGCACACAACACCTCTCATGAATAGAATAACTTGAAATTCAAGATGCTCTTATAATCTCTACATCATAGGTGCTCATGATAAGATTAACTTCAAATAAATAACTTGAAATTCCCTCACCAAGCTTCACACACACTTTTGTAATGGCTTAAAATCATAATTGAGATTTTTCAAGATCATCAAAATAAGGATGTTGCATTGCTTTTCTAGCTGAGATTCTCTTCGATGGCTCATAAATCTGCATTTTCTACAAGGGGACACCAATCAATTTTTAGTAGGTTACTTGCAAATAGGAAAAGTAAAAGAAGATGTGATCATTGGCATCAAAAAACTAATGTGCATAAAAGTATAAATTAATAAGAACTGATGTGCATACTTACAAATTAATCCAACAAACCATTTGGGTCTACTCTACTCTTTATTGTGTCAAGTATTGCATCATGGTCAGACTCACGGACCTTCCACAAGGTCTTGTTCAAAGGTCTACCCCCATATTTGGTCAAAAGAACATTGGATGCCACGACAAGGTTCGAGTAATGAAGAATCTTACAATGCATTTCAAAGTCCTGAAATAGCCAATGTTTTTAACACTCTTATGTGGGTACCTTCTAAGCTACGTCTAGTAACAACAATTGAGCCTGTAGGGTATTCGATGTTTTCTCCATCTATAACTAGGGCCTCCAATTTATTTTTGGCCTCAAAACAATGACACAAGTAATAGTTTGTTCCCTCTTCGTTGTCTTCATCTGCAATAACTACATAAACATGCCATGCATTGATATGTTTAGAAAATCTCTTGAAATTAGTCAACATTACGAATACAATACAAAGTAAGATAACAATATGGAATTTCAAAAACTGAGCAAGCATATATATTACCTGGTTGAACTAGATCTGATACGTGGTCAAAGTCGACCGATGATTCCATCTGTGTTAGTTCCAATTCCGTCAAAGGGTGATACCTGTGAAGTGGGCTAAGATAACTTGTCAACCATTTGTCAACCCACTCCCCTAACTCACAATCATTCCAGGCTTGCATTGTACATGAAGAACAAAAGCATGCCATCTTTCGTGTATCGATACTCCATGAACCTACATTTGAGCTAAGGAAAGAGTGTACCTCACTCGATCCTGTTAGTGTACAAAAATACTCATATGGTTCAATGTTAGTATCATTCATCAACCAAAAAAATCTATGAACTAAAGACGTACCTTCATTACCTAGACCCATCGAAGCATTACACCACTCGGAGATTGATCTTGCATCTATCAACTTTCCACTATCTTTATACTTTAACTCTTCTATGCTAATGCTCTTTTCATGCATGATCTTGCACTGTCATGCTCCCCCTTTCAATGCTCAACCTCACAAAAGTTCTACATATGTTGTACACCTATAATGACATGCATCATGCTCAACCAGTAGAACATGCGTGAGTTCTTGAACTGTGCTACACAGTTATCTGACCATATTATATGTCGACCGTATGTTATGCCCCTCTGAGCTAAATCACTGTAGAACATCTGGAAACAACCTTTCACAAACTCTGGAGAATGTGTGTGATCATCACTAATATAAAAGTGATACTCCTTCAATACCTTCCTCTTTGTCCTATCAGCTGCATGAATGAATGCTATGTGCACAAATATCGAAACCTGTGTGGAGTTGTAATACTGTGACTACACCTCATGTTGTGGTTGTAGAGTGTATTTCTCTACAAAGTCAACCACTGATACTATGCTACCAACTGGAAAGGTGTACTTGCATATCTTGAATTGTGTGTCCAGCCATTGAGCTCTATGGGTATGCGTTGCATACTCATACACTATATTGTCACGAAACATGGACATAAACTGATACATTGGAATCTTCTGAATAACCAAATCACACCTTTTTTCTTGAGACCCATCTTTTGCAGTGTATGTCACTGTTTTATACTTCCTGAACTCTACTAGTTTTTGTCCCACCTCATCTATGCTTTCCATATGTTGACATACTAGCATATGTTGCAAGCCACCACAATGCTGGCATGAACCATCCAAGCATGCCATCCTATAAAATATATGGCCATCCTCTATTTCACATAAATTTTTTGATAAGAAATCTCTTGAATATTTTGGTAGGGCTTCTATGCCACAATCCTACAAAACATCGTTAGTAAGCAAATCCAAACATATAGAACGATAAATATCATAATGGTTAGATAATTCAATATGTTGTCTACAACAACAAGTAGTGCGTGTGTGATTTATCTTGACATAAAAAGGTTTAATCATTTCAAAAAATCTTTGACAAATACTAATTTGAGGATAATCCTTTTGAAATTTATGAAAAAATTGGGTTTGAGTCGTATCCAAAAAATGTTTTGGATGTGGCTCACGGTTTCGACTACTAATTCTCCTTCTTACCACATCCTTTGATTTGGAGATGACCTTGTGTTATTCTTCCAATACTCTTCAATTAGTGTTCTCAATGCTTCAACAACTTTTTAATCTTTTTGTGACAGTCTCCCCGAGAATTTCCATAATTCATTTGAATTGGTGCCCTCAATTATTTGTTGCCTTTGAATGACTTTTAATAAAGTTTTTCTACTAATTCTCATTTTTTCACTCGTCTTTCTAATGAGATGAGCTCTCTTTGTTTGACTGCTTACCAAAGTCGATGTAATGACATGTTAGGTGACATTACTATCCTTTGAGCATGAGGTCTTACCCAAACTCTCATAAGCATC
Source organism: Sequoia sempervirens (assembly GCA_007258455.2). Taxonomy (NCBI): domain Eukaryota; kingdom Viridiplantae; phylum Streptophyta; class Pinopsida; order Cupressales; family Cupressaceae; genus Sequoia; species Sequoia sempervirens. The sequence goes on from VDFB02271358.1 coordinate 978,473,842, forward strand.
CATTAGATTCTTCACAATAGTGTTTTCACTTGATGCATTCGATGTTCTCAACCCAAGAGTCTTCATGATGTTTCTATACTTTATACTTGCATCATTTCAACAAATAGTTGACATCTTGTAGTCTCATTTAGCCTTTCAAAGAAGAAATTATAAATCTTATCAGCATATCTTCTACAAGAGCGTGTTGAAATCTTACCTTCCATCTGCTGTAAAATATCCTCATCAATATTAAACAAATACTCAGGCTTTCTACGCAAAATTCTAGGTGGTGTTCTCCTAGGTACATACATCTCAACATTAGGAATTTCATCAATATTGAATTGAGGTGGGATAGATTGCATACCTTCGATCGAGGGTGGAGTAGAATAGATACCTTGAGGTTCACATGGGGATGATGGCATACCTTCTTCGTCAAATCCGAGTGATGATGTACTCTCAACTTGAGATGCGGTGGATGGTGTCCAACCATATTCACTTGGGGTAGATGGTGTCCCTCCATATTCACTTGTGCTTAATGGTGTTCCTTTGTATTCACTTGCGGTAGATGGAGTGTCTCCAACTATAGTATTCGAATCTATCCTACCACGAATTTTTCACATTTGTGCCCTTTGTGCTACCAATGCCTGTTCTCTTTTTGATGGCTGAGGTTCCTCTTCAATTGGCTTGTTTTCGTCAATTGTATCTAATTTATTGTTTTCACGATATGCCACTGCCCGTTCTCTCTCCTTTGCTTTGAAGGTTTCATACTCTTTTTCTGTTAGATTTTTCCTTGTTCATTTCTTCAGCATGGTGGATAATTTTACCTGTAGCATGGTAATAAGACAAATATTAGCTCCTAAAAAATGTATCCATTCAAAGAAATGAAATATATGTCATTCAAGGTGTTGGGACCTCCAAAATTTGGATAAATTTTGAGGGCCCATGTAAATTTTTTGCTAATGCACTCATAAGTACCCTTGCAGAATAGGCCTAAGTAGCTCACTTTGGGAGCTTATAATTTGATACCCCTTGATTATCATGCAAAATCACTTTGGGGAGGTGTTGAGCACATATCAGAGATGGTGTGTGACCATTTGTAGCTTCCTTGGATCAGTTTTAGTAAGTTTTTAAAGTCTTGGTTTCAAGGTCCAGAAGTTGGTTTGTTGTTTACACATGTTGCACCTTTCTAAGTAGGCCATCTTTGTGATGTTGTATCTTTGTGTCTATTGAGTATTAAGCCCAACTAATATTTTTCCATGATTCTATGCATCTTTATGAAGCCCCATGCCATATGGAATAGCCCCATAAATCCATTTGTCAAGTTTCCCAGCTTGATTCCGTTTGCAAATTGTTCAGATTTGTAAACTGAACTGTGTAAATCTACAAAAAGTGCCCCTACATTTGAATTTATATTTGGTGACCTAATGACCTGAACTTCAAAGTTAATGTTCCCCATGATTGCCTATATAATTTTCTACCACTTGGTAGGTTTGTAGCCCCCTAGCTCCTCATTTTCTATTTTTTCAAAACCCTTTCCAAATGAACTTTTTCAGGGTTTCAGAATCAACATTTCCAGATTTTTAGAGAAGGAAATGATTAATATATTTCACCTCATGATCCCTTTTTCTAATATATTTATTGCACTGCATTCTTGGGTCAAGTTTCTACATGCCTACTCAATTTCAGGCTCTCGGGATAAATTCTAATGGGTTATTTAATCATTTTTTGATCGCGAAAGGGCCAAAAATGGTGTCCCGGAAAGTTTAAAATTTTAAAATTCCAAGGACAACCCATTTATTTTTTTGGTCTAAAACCTTTACAGCTCCATTTTCGTCAAAAACGAAGGTCATTTGATACATTATTTTAATGTACTTTTGTTGCAACAAACACGTCCTAGGGCCAGTTTACAAAGGAGGTACCTGATTCTTGATGGCTGGGAAAAATTTGACGAAATGGGTTTTCTCTAAATAATTGATTATGTCTGCACACAAAAAATCTCGGCTCTAGGGATCACTATTTCTGCGCAGTGAAATTTCTCCATTTGGGCCGCAGGCGTAATTAAAATTTGTCTATTCTCTAATGTTTTCAAATGTTAATATTTAAAATATTTTGAGTATTTTAAATATTGGGCAAATGCAAATAGGCATTTAGGGAAAGTATAAAGTGTATTTCAAATGTTTAAAAGGAAAAGCAAGTTTAATTCTTGCTTTCTATCGGTCGAAGTCATGACAACATGAAGCGATGGAGCGTGTGCTCTCCATCGTGTATCACGAATTTAAATGTTCTTTCTTTTTGCATATTGGCGATGCACGATGTGAGAAAATTGAGCACATTCAAATCCTTGCTACGACATTGCAATGCAAAGTTTTCATTCAAATTGCAGGCCAAGGGGGTGAGGAATTAGTTGAACGGGATTAAATTTGTATTGTAGATGGAAATTTTTGCACATAAACAGTAAGCAACTATGGGAGATATATCCATTCTCAGGCTAGGTGTGCGGTCAAAGTTCCTGAAGATGCAGTAAAGATATGATGTCGGTGTTTCATTTCTATCATCACCAATTGTATCCTAAATTCCCATTTGAATAAGTGATGGGTGATATAAACCTTCCTCTTCGAGCATCGCTATTGATTTTATTTTCCTCCACTTTGTATTAGCGATTGGCAGGGTTGTTGAGGTTTTGTCGGGGCGTCGCTAATTAATATTTGCATTCCCAAATATATTAGCAATCAACGATGAGATGGGTTGCATAGTTGTTATCGGGCATCACCATTTTAATATTTAGTTTTCCAAGTAAATTAGAGATGTGCAATTTGCGAAGAGGAGAAGCCGATGGTGGGCCTGATCAAAGTGATTAAAGGAAAAGCATTAAAACATGAAATGCCGCCCGATAAAATTTGGGTTTTCATTATTTGAGGAGAGGTTAATATTTAAGATAAAGAGAAAAATTGAGAGGCTTGGGTAATTCTATTTTACCTGAAATTTTCCATTTTTAAAGTGGTGGTGAATGAAAGCATTGAAGGGGTGAATGAAATGATATCAGTAAAATATTTTACCTGGGGGAAAATATTTTAAATAAAGTATGCAAATTGGGGCCATGGGTAAAATTTATTTTGCCCGATAAAATAAGAATAACAACTTTTGTGTTGGCAAATATTTTAAGATGTAATATGAAAAAGTAAAAGGGCACAAGAGATTATTTCCCCGAAGTGAATATTTTATTCACTATGTAAAATGTTTTGTATTGCTGGGAAATAAATGAAGGATACATATGAACATAATGGTTATTGTGCATCGCTAACGTGTTTTATTTTTCATCTTATGAGTGATGCGCGATGCTAAATATTGGGCAACATTGAAATAAAGACTTGATGGGCCTAAGTTTTAGTGTCAAATATTAACATTTGACAAAGTGTTTGTAAGGTGGAAAATAATATTGTTGAGAGTGCACAGGAAAATAGTATCAGGGTAAAAGTTTCTACGAGGGAGAAGAATATTTGCTTCCCTGTGAAATGAAGAGTGAAAATATTTCATGAAAGGATTTTTGTTTCTTACTTAAATGGATATCTTCTACAAGAAGTAAAAGGAAAATGATGAGTCTTCACAAAGTGGAATATTTTTCTATTGCAGGGCAATGGAGTGAGGAGAAAGAAAATAGAGAGCAAGTTGAAGATTCTTGAGCAAGCTAAGGCAGTTACTGATCTATGGTGATGAGTGTGCCAGGTGTCATCGAGAGATCTCCATTTAGGGTTCTTGCACTTTCTTTAAGTGCAGATTTCCTTTTTCAAAAGGGAGGTTGCACATTTTTTAGTTTTCACGGGAACATTTTGTAACAAGGGTTTAATGCATATTGCTAGTTTTTAGGTCTCTGGAGTAGTCTGAGTTTTGGAATGAAGATTTTAATTACAACATAGTTATAGTTGAATATAAATGACATATTATTTTGAACTGGTTGTCTCCATTGTTCACTTTGCATAAATTTTGAATAACAGTGATCAAAGATTGTTATTATTCAGCTTCTTGTATTTCCCTGCATGTTTGTTTGATGTTATTACTCTCATACAAAGAATGAGTTAATTTGTAGTAACATGAATGAAGATTTATGCAACAATGTGCTAGGATTGCTAAGTATAACTAGTTTAGTTGCTGATATCAATGGTGTAATGCATCATCTGATAGATATGATTATGATAGATTGAATGTTGTGTTAGGTTTTAAATTACATGGTTTAGATGACTCCACCCTGGGATATAGCATTAGTCTCTTAGTGTTGCAATTTCCTGAAACTGATTGTGAGCAACTACAACTTTTAAATCAAATTTATTTCTCGGTCCCAGTTTGTTTGTGTGTAGAATTTAATGCTCTACATTTCTTAGGTTTGAATTAAACACTACTATAAAGGTCAGCCAAACCTTTAGGGTACTGTGTCATTCAAACAATTGAAGGAGAAACACCTATTTACAGTGTATTTGGTACTTTAGCACACAAGTTCCCATAAATATATTGATTGGGATTACCCTCCTTGGTTTAACAGAGCCAAAAATGTAGGAGATTTTAGTCTTTGACTGAATCTTGTTTGTTGGCAACATCAACCCGTTGAGTCTAAATATGAGAGAGTGGCTACTCTTTAGGACTCATTACATCTATTGATTTGGGAACCAACACAAGGCTTCATAAAAAATACTTACAATCATCATGTACAAGAGTATTTCTAGCATAGACAAAGGTGGTGCAGGGGCATGCCATGATTACAAGATAGGCTCAAAATGGAAGCATGGACAAGGCATGTGAATTCAAATTCCTTGGCAAGCTAGTGGAGCATTGGAAAGCTAGCTCACTCACTATCCTACCAATGTGGTAGGGTTGAGAACGTAGGGGCAGCGTATGCCTCATAGAAATCGGCATGAGACCCCATTTCTATGAGGAATACACTGCCCCTACCTTCTCAACCCTACCGCATTGCAAACTAGTGGAGTGTTGGCAAGCTAGCTCACTCCACTAGCTTTCCAATGTGGTAGGGTTGAGAAGGTAGGGGCAGCGTATTCCTCATAGAAATGGGGTCTCACGGTTATGTATATACATCACCATGAGACCCTATTTCTATATTGAGAAGGTAGGGGCAGCGTATACCTCATAAAAATGGGGTCTGATGGTGATGTATACACATCACCATGAGACCCCATTTCTATGAGGCGTACACTGCCCCTACCTTCTCAACCCTACCACATTGGCAAGCTAGTGAGTGAGCTAGCTTGCCAATGCGGTAGGGTTGAGAAGGTAGGGTCAGCGTATGCCTCATAGAAATGGCATCTATCACCATGAGATGCCATTTCTATGAGGCATACGTTGCCCCTACCTTCTCAACCCTACCACATTGGCAAGCTAATGGAGCATTGGTAAGCTAGCTCGCTCCACTAGCTTGCAATGCGGTAGGGTTGAGAAGGTAGGGGCAGCGTATGCCTCATATAAATGGAGTCTCATGGTGATATCACCATGAGACTCCATTTCGATGAGACATACGCTATCACCGTGAGACTCCATTTCTATGAGGAATATGCTTCCCCTACCATCTTAACCCTACAACATTGCAAGCTAATGGAGTGTTGGCAAGCTAGTGGAGCAAGCTATCTTGCCAACACTCCACTAGCTTGCAATGTGGTGCCATTTCTATGAGGCATATGTTGCCTCTACCTTCTCAACCCTACCGCATTGGCATGTTAGTGGAGTGTTGGCAAGCTAGCTCGCTCCACTAACTTGCAATGCGGTAGGGTTAAGAAGGTAGGGGCAACATATGCATCATAGAAATGGAGTCTCACGGTGAGACTCCATTTCTATGACACATGCGCTGCCCCTACCTTCTCAACCCTACCGCATTGCAAGCTAGTGGAGCATTGGAAAGCTAGCTCGCCCCACTAGCTTGCCAATGTGGTAGGGTTGAGAAGGTAGGGGCAGCATATAACTCACAAAAATGGCATCTCACAGTGATCACGAGTATATTGATTTTTTTTACCATTTTTAGTGCAACACAAAACACGCTTGTGTTATAATGCAAGTGTGTTATTTCTTCCTAAAACGGCCATATCTCTACTTCTTCAAAATGCGCTCACATTATTAGAAAGTTGGCTTTTTAATAGATTTGTTTTCTCTCTTTGTCTATACCCTATCTACCCTAATTCTATCTCTCTCCCCTCTACCCTTATACCCTAAATCTATCTCTCTCCCCTCTACCTGCTACCATTAACCCTTATACCCTCTATCCTCTCTCTCTCTCTCCTACCCCCTCTCCCTCTCTCAAATCCCTCTCTCTCTCACTCACTCCTATCTCTCTGTCTCTCTCTTGAGTCTCTCCCTCCTACTCCCTCTCTCTCAACTCCTCTCTCTCACTCACTCACCTATATCTCTCCCTCTCCCCTACCCTTAACCCTTATACCCTCTCCCCTCCCCCTACCCTTAAACCCTAATTTATCTTTATCCCTCTACCCTACCCTTATGCCCTCTATCTCTCTCCCAATCCCTCTCTCTCTCTCTCCTCTCTCACTCACTCACTCCTTATATCTCTCTCCCTCCACCTCTACCCTTAAACCCTAATTCTATCTTTCTCCCCTCTACCTCTACCCTTAACCCTTATACCCCAACCCTAAACCCTAATTCTATATCTCCCTCTACCCTATACCCTTAACTCTCTCTCTCTCTCATCTCTCCTCCTACCCCTCTCCCTCTCTCTCACTCACTCCTCCTATCTCTCTCCCTCTACCCTCTACCCCTAACCATTTTACCCTCAACCCTTAAACCAAAATTCTATCTCTCTCCCCTCTACCCTCTACCCCTACCCTCAATCCTCTACTCTCTACCCTCAACCCTAATCCATCAACCCTTAAACCCTTAAACCCACTTAGTAAACTCTCTACCCTAATCCCTCAACCCTCTTGACCCTTAATCCCTCAACCCTTAAACCCTAATCCCTCAACCCCTATACCTTCTACCCTATACATTGGACCCTCGACCTAATCCCCCAACCCTATACTCCTCAACCCCTAAACCCTCAAACCTTAAACCCTCTACCCTCTACCCTATAAACCCTTAAACACTCAACCCTAAACCCTAAACCCTAAACCTCAACCTTAAACCCTCAACCCTTAAACCCTCTACCCTCAACCCTAATACATCAACCCTTAAACCCACTTAGTAAACTCTCGACCCTAATCCCTCAACCCTCTTGACCCTTAATCCCTCAACCCTTAAACCCTAATCCCTCAACCCCTATACCCTCTACCCTATACATTGGACCCTCAACCCTAATCCCCCAACCCTATACCATCAATCCTCTACCCTCAACCTAAGTTCCTCAACCCTTAAACCCTCTACCCTCTACCCTCTACCCTATAAACCCTTAAACACTCAACCCTAAACCCTAAACCCTCAATCCTTAAACCCTAAACCCTTAAACCCTCTACCCTCTACCCTCAACCCTAATCCATCAATCCTTAAACCCTTAAACCCACTTAGTAAACTCTCTACCCTAATCCCTCAACCCTCTTGACCCTTAATCCCTCAACCACTATCTCATTTGACTACAAAATACAACGAAACTTTCTAACAAAAGATGTATAATTAGATGTATCGTCGGGTACCTATGTATTTAATGTGAAAATTTTAAATTTTTTAAAAATTTATGCCCGACGTTCGTTGAAATTGTGACGCTTCGTGATTTTCATCGCTATTTCAACATACACTTAAAGTCAACCATCCCCTTCCATAAATTTGTGGGCCAACATATGGTTAGCATTTTTCGGGGTTTCGACGAATGTTTTTTAATAAATAAAAGTGAGTTCAACAATTTATCTATACTTGAGACAGTGTTTTGCTATACTTGTGACAATTTGTGGAGGTTATAGGTTGAATTTTTTTTATGCAAAATATCAAAATTATTAGATTTTGTTACCTATCTATGATTAAAAATTATTGGAGTGTGAGTTTGATATTTTTTGAAGATCTAAATATTCAAGCTTGGTAAAGAAAAATCATGTAAAATAATATTAGTGCAGAACAAAATGAAGAGACACTTGCTAGATTGTGGGCTAGATTGAAAAGAAAGGGTGATGAGAAATGTTATTTTCCTTGCAATAATTGCAAGGGCTTAAAGATGAGAAGACTTTTAATCACAATAGCTGAGAAACATTGTAGGCAACATTGTCACATTGAAGGGCGGTATGATTATCATCCATTGGTAATTTTTTCATTATATGTCTTTATATTGATGGAATTTGTAAATGTTTATATTGTTTTAACATTTTATATGTATATAAAAATCACTTGATCATGACCAGTTTATTTGTGTCTATCATTATTATAAAGGTGGGGCGCCCTAGGGAACATGATATGGATTATCACAGCCTGGAGAATGTGGTTTTTCAAGCGGAGGAACATGGAGTTGTGAATATCGAAGATGAAGTTAATGATCCTATGGAAGAAGATGATCATGCGCCAGAAAACACAGTTGAAGATGATGGTACAAATACATTGATCCATGACACATTTAGTGGCACAGTTGATCATGATGATCGAGATGACTTTGATGATGTGCATGATTTACCTATACTTGAGAAGGCATACAAGCCCCTTTATGAAGGCTCCCAAACAAATCTTCTCTCTGATGTATTGTTGTTGGTGAACTTGAAGGTTATGAATGGTTTATCCAACATAGAAATCTCACGAATGTTAAGGTATGTCGTATATGTCCTTTTTTCATTTATTTTTGTTGTTAGTTCATCACTAGTAAATAAAGGATGAAATATGTACCATTAATATTCTTTATATTATCAAATTATTTTTTTGTTGTAGATTGATAGGTGAATTTTTATTACCACCATCAAATATTTTACCTCGCTCATACCGAGATTTATTTGCCATTATGAAAGATATTGGAATGGAGTATCAAGCAATAGATGCATGTCCCAATGATCATATTATATATCATATAAACAACATGAATTTGTAATAGAATGCCCAGAATTTCATATCAGTAGATAGTGAATAGATCAACTAACAAAAAAGGTGCCTCACAAGGTTCTTCATTAAATTCCCATTATTCCATGTATGCAACGATTATTTAGGTGCAAAAGCTTAGTGCAATTTATGGATTACCATGCACAAAATAGAAGTGGAGATGACATTCTTTGAATTCCTATGGATGGTTGTGCATTTAGAGACATGGAGGAAAAATGGCCACACTTTAAAGAAGAACCTTGTAATCTTAGGCTTTCATTGGTAGCGGATGGTGTCAATCCATTTGGAGAACTAAGATCTATTTACTTAATGTGGCCTATTTTTTTTAATCAATAATAACATTCCTCCATGGATGTCAATAAAGAGGGAGCACACAATGTTGGCAATGATTGTTCTAGGTATTTGTTTACATCAATTTTCTTTAACGTAGTAGCATCTCATTTGTCTTATTTTTTGCATGACTTATATTTATTTTATTTAATAGTCATGTATAATTTATATATATTGTAGTAAAATGGTTATAATAATTATGTAATGTTTATGTTCATTCAACTAGGTAAATACCAAGTTAAAGATATGATTGTATATATCGAGCCTCTTATCGACAAGTTACTAATGTTATGAAATGGCGTCACTATGTATGACATCTCTAGACCAATAGAACAAAGAATATTTCAATTCCATGCAATGCTTGTATGGACGACTCATGATGCCCCAGGGCTAACACATTTTTGCGGTATGTTATAACGTTCGATTGCACTTTAACGATATTTAATTTTATGAAGTAGATATCATGCATGTTTTTTAAATAATCTATTCATTATATATAATTATAAAAATTGACATATTTAATCCAATTATTTATGATCTTGCAGGTCTTCAAACAAAGGGAAAATTTACATGTCCAGTTTGTGGTCCAAAGATGAAATCTCGTCATTCAACAAGTTTAGGAAAGCAAGTGTTTGATGAGTATAGGCACTTCCTCCACATAAATCATAAGTATCGAACTACTGAAAAACATCTTTTCAATGGGAAAGAAGAGACTATATCAAAACCATGAAGAATGACACCTTGCCTATGGAAGTTGGAATATAATAGAATCAATCGTCAAGGTTATACATCAAATCAAATTGTTCATCTATCATATATGATATGTTTGGAATTTATATTTTTATATTGTGTTTTATTTACTCATGCTATAATTGTCAATGATTGTTGTTGTTAATTTTTTTAACTTATATCATAACAAAGAAAGGTGGATTTGTTGCGAACATAAACAATATCATAACAAAGAAAGGTGAATTTGGGTCAGGGATGAAAATGCATGATTGGAATACCTTCATTAAGGTAATTATTCTGGTATGTTTTATATATAATTGTATACTACATGTACTTTTTTAGTGTATTATGTTTACTAGTTTTGGAAAAATAATGAAAAGATCATTTTATAATTGTTGCAGTACATTCTACCTCTATCTCTCCCAGACAACTTTGACAATAATGTCAAGCAAGTTATATATGATCTTGGAAAATACATAAGGTAAGTAGCGATATTTATTCAATTCATTGTATAGATCTCATATTTTCCATTTGTTTTACTTGTTATGTAATATATTATATATTTTTGTTAAATCTTGTTAATATATTGTTTCCTTGAATCACTTGTAGATGGTTGTCATCTAAAGAAATCCATAAAGAAGATATAAATTATTGGAGGAGAAAAATTCTTCGTCTAATGTGTGAAATGCAAAAGTGTCTACCTTTGACATTTTTCAATGCACAAGAACACTACCTCATACACCAAGTTGAGGAGATTGAATTGTGTGTACCTATACACACAAGGTCAATGTGGATGGTTGAGAGGCACTTGAAATTTTTGAAGGCTTTGGTTAGAAAAAGAGCACATCTTGAGGGTTCTATGGTGGAGGGATATATGGTATACCAGACCATGGTGTACATTATTGAATATCTTCCTAAGTTCGCAGCAAAGATCCATGTAGATCGCATTTGGGATCCCAACTCCATTAACTAATTCAAAGAGGGGTACCTGATGGGGAAAGGTAGATTGAGGAAAGTGAGAGGTAATTATAAGATGGTCATGGAGATTAATTAGAATACATTTTACATTGCCTTCAATTCCTTGAAAAGAAACAACAGAGAACTAGTCCAAATGAAAGAATCTTCCACACACAAATGGAAAAGTACTGGTATTGTATTACTCCAGAAAATAAGTCTTTCACTATTGAAAAGTATTAAAATCTTAAAAAGTGTTGATGATCAAATATTACAATTCAAATTTCATATATATAAGAAGAAGACCCAACAAAGGTGTCTGTTCAGATTGTCTTTTGGAAAATAATTAAACTATTGATCTTAATTAAACTTATAAAAAAAGTTAATCTTCTCCTAACATTGACTTAGCCGCTGAGAGATGTTTTTTATACTTCTCCAAGGTATGGGTATCCGCACCATGCACTACATTTTGGGCTTCATATTTGAGTTTTATCATCAATTCCATATGTTTGCATGCTCTATCTAGCAATATCCCTTCTGCTTTGACTGTATCCAATGCTTCCTAAAGTATCATATTGCATTCATCCATTCAATCATCTTGTTCCTTAAGAAACCTATCCTTATCACATAATTTGGGTAATCCCAACTTCACAGTATCATCAAACCCTACGTTTTCTGAGTGTAAGTCTTCATCATATTTTTCATGGTTTCTCATGATTGTGTCAATGGATGAGATGGAATTGGTGTTAGATCCCTCATGTAGTTGCATATCATATATCTTAGTACCCAATCTATTTTTCACTCTCCCATGCTCAAGAATGGCTTCATAGTTCTTTTTGTGAACATGCCAACAATCATCAAGGCATATCTTCAGATTTGTAAATCTCTTGTCCAACATCATTGCCACAGTGTCAAACTGAAGGTCCTTCATCTTTTCTACTAGATTTTGATGTTCTTCTTGCAATGACTCATATTCACTCTGCAAATTTGTATCAGTTCCAGAGGTGATCCTCATTCTCACATCTTTCATGGCAGTAATTTCCAAATCTGATTTTTCACTTTTCATTTTGTAATAATTTATTTCTTTCCTCAACTATATTGTTTGTGCCTTGTTGAACTTGGCAATTCTTATGCCCATGTTTGTTGAAGCCATAGGGTCAATTTCCCCAACTTTAAGGGTCATCATGTGTCCAAAGGATTTTTCGATATCGATGATCTTTGGCCTTTTGTGAGGTGGGTATATTGCCCATATCAACATTGAATTTTCATTAGGATTGAATATTGATCCTATGTAAATTTCCTTCACACCCTCTATGTTTAACTTGTATTCTCCTTCCTTGTTATGCAAAAAACTATCAAAAATTAAAGAGGCACTGAGGTCCCAACCAGGAAATACTATTACACCAGCTTCAAGTAACAACTATCTACCCCTTTCAGGGGTCACGTTCTGCACTTCACTATCTATATCATCTTTCAACTTTTTCATCAATTGTTGTTCATTTTCAGGGGTAATATTTGAGATGGATTCCCTCAACCTTTTGCCTTTGTAATTATATAAAAAAGATTTAAATTCTCTTGACTTGACAAAATCATTATTAGAAATAAAGGATTCATAGGTTGTAAGCCTGTCATCTTCATCTACACACAATTCCTTGGCTACTTGTAAGTCCCTGTCAAGGAGTTCTTCATATTCATCATTCATCATCTGAGAGACTATTCTTTATTGTGATTGTGCTTCATTTTCTCCCATAGATTCTTCTTCAAATGAATCGTCCATTTCTTGCAACCTTTTCTTTATTTGCTCTAACTCCATGAAATTTTCTATAACCTCCTTTGCTTCTTTGTCTTCTTTGTTCTTAAACACATCTTCCCCTGGTATAGGAACATGGGTGTATCCACTAAGGTTTTTCTTTTTCTTACAAGAGTGTATGTACCCTTCAGGATCATAATTCATTCTTTGTGCATACTCCTTTAATATGAATTCATCCAACAACGAAAGATAATAAGATCATTGGTAGTGGGATGTTAGGTTTTCAGGTACATCAATTATAAATTAAGGTCGTATACCGTGGTAATTAACTAATTATACGTTGTTTGTGAATTTTATTTTTTTTATACAGTTGGTTGAGAGTGGGATGCACTACATTTGTACGCCACAAACAATCTTGATTGGATGATGGTATGGATTGAATGATGTCAACAATCCGGTCGCACATTAACATGGGAAGGTGTGGCTTTATTGGTTAAAGAATCTCATCATAATGGAGATTCCAATGTTACACCAAGGGAAATTGATTTATCATATGGTTTAGGAGATAAACAGGTACATATAAATATATTAATCACCCATATTATTTAATTATTTTCAATTATATTGATGTATATATATGTTGAGTTTTTTTTTCTTTGCATACATTCGGCCAAGAATAAATATGTTTATCAATTGGCGATGCAATAATTTTTACATGTTTGACATATTGCAGGTGAAACACCACAAGGCTATGTGGTGCAATGGTCATAAAATTTGAATTAAAAAATTGGATGACACGAAGAAAACTTGTGATTCTAGGATAACTGCAGTCTTTCAGATCACTAATGTTTCATCTAGAAGTGACATACATCCATAAGTCTCAAAAAATTGATACTATGGGATTTTGGATGATATACTTGAGTGTGACTTTAAGTCCTTCAAATTAGTTATGCTCATTGTCCAATGGTACAGGCTACGATTGAATGAAAATGATCCCGAGAGAACTGTTATTGAACATGATAATGGATTTACCATGGTTAATACAAGGTCAATCGAGCGAGCTGGAAATGAGCCCTATGTTCTTCCAAGCCAATGTGAGCAGGTATTTTACTCAGAGGTTCCAGGTAAATTGGGTTGGTCATTTTTTGTTAGACACGATCCAAGAGGAAGTTCGGTAAAGTATAATGTGGTGGAAGAAGAAGATATCGAAGAACTAGAAGATGATGTACTAGATGATGATCAGGATCAACAGTTAGTTGATGATGTGTCTAAAGAAGATGTCGAAGAAGAGGAACTAGATCATGATGATGTAGGAGTTAATGTTCATGAAGATGATATCCATGTGGATGATAACATTATTGAAACTAATATCAATGACGATGATGATGATGATATGACCAATCCTTACAATGTTGAATCTAGATTGGATGATACAGACAAAGATTTGGATGAAGAAGAAAATCAATAACATTGAAATGTATGAGTTATGCGATTATATTATCTATTTTATATTGATTTCTTGATAGAATTATATTTGACTTATATGGTTACATAATTAATTCATGATGTTTTTAATTTTTATGCCATTACATAATTAATTCATGATGTACTTTTTAATGTTGTTAATTCATGATGTTACAACTATTGTAGCTCTCCTAGAAATTTCCATATGATCAAATCCTAATTACTCTATGACTATTTATGATTAGATATTATTTGATCATATCTTTGGTTATTTCATTCCCAAAAAATTAGTGTTTCCTCATGTTGACCCCGCATAGTGACATGTGAATGGGGCCAACGTTGAATTTTTTTCAATTTGTGCTTGTATGGAGTGAAACTTGACATGGTTAGCCTAGACGCATGTGTTGACGATATGGGAGGGTTTCGAGACTCAAACATGAGGTCATGCTATATAAAGGCATCTCGTCCTTCCTAATAATACAAGTTGCCTTATTCTTCATCTCTTTCATATATTGTTCTTAGCATTTCTTTGGTTAATGGTTTCAAAAGATGAGGCTCTCTGAGCCTCACCTTGGATCTATTACACATCAGTTTGTGCATTTTCATTAGCAATGAATATTTAGATGATCTTTAAAAAGCTCATTGAATATAAAGATGATAATAGGAAGCTAAAAAAATGAGTATATTTTGTTTATGGAACCTAAACCACAAGGTTTGTCACTCTAATGCTAAAACCAAGTCAAATTAACCCCTAACACCTATTGGAAAAGTCAAAACATGCCTTTCTTTCAAATTCACAAGAACGTATAAACCTTTTGAAACCACACATGCATGTTATGAAAGTGTATGGTAATCCTACTTATAGTGGAAGTTCACATGATAAGCTAACCAATGGCACTATATTGGAGGATAAACCCACCTATGGAATTAATTTAAGAGGTAAGGGATGCCTCTTAGTGGAATTTTGAGTCTTGGATTAATCCATAGTGCTAAAATTAGTTCTAGTGTTCTTCCCTTGGTGTTATATTTATCTCTACAATTTCCCATACTTAACCATTTCATCATCCCTTTTCCCAAGCTATTTGTATCATAATATAAACTTGGTCCAATCTCACATTAGCCCCTTAGGTAATTATCCATTTCCTCCAAGTTGAATGGAACCTTTTGTACCAATGCATCTATGTTTTCCTACCCTAATGGATCAAGACTTGACATCACCTTAACAATCTTCTTTATGTCATAGCATATCTTTGAAGTGCCTTTGGCATGCTTTAGATGTGTCAATATTAACTAGATTGAATATATTAATTTTAAAGTCTCTTAACACATTCCATGACAAGAAAATGACTCATTTGGATTAAGGAGTACTTTCCTAAACCATTCCTTCATATTCAACAATCCCTTCTCACACCTACATCATAATTCATATCCATGTTAGTTGTAATGAGTGTTTTAAACCAACAATCAATGAATCATAGGATAGAAGAAAAATCATTATGCACAAGGATAAGAATCAAAGAGACTAAAAGAATCGATTCACTAGTTATGCTCCCCATTACTGTAATAGACCAATGTAAAAAAATAAGTCATAACAAGAATAGGACCAAAAAAACTAGGAAAAGAAACCTTGTAGGCTACATTAATAAGAAATTGATTGCAAGCATTTCTTCCATGATGTTTAAATGACAAAATATTAGATAGCTCAATATTTAGTCAAGTAGAATTTCAATAAGTGATTCTTAGACATCCATCATGATTAAACATCACATATCATAAGCCTTTTTAACAATCACTAGGACTATAGATAATATTCAATCATGTCATAGGAAATAAATCATCAAAAATTATAAAGAAAGAGAAAACCAACTATTTAAGCTCAACAAGCCACCATACAAAAATTATATTTTGTAGAAAATAAAATAAACTATATGTTGACATAGCATATATATAAACCATATATTTTGAATTTTGGCCCTGCGCGCGTAGGAGCACGACATAGCATAATGCACCGAGACCCTAACTAGAGAGTTGCATTGAGAACCACGACATCCAACCCCTGAGTGGAGAGTTGCAAGACTTCACTAGATGAGTGTTGCAAGGCCATTGAGTCGAGGAGGAAGACTATGAACCATTTGGCAGGAGGAAAGCCAAAGCGAGAGGTGAGGGCACTCAGAAAGGGAAAATCGACCAAGGGACAATGACTATAAGTGATTTTTCCCACACATTTAGAAATCTTGTTGCAAGTACAATGATTTAGACTCTTTTTGTTCCCATAGAGGTGTTGCATGCTATATTTTGGTCAATTCAAGTAAATGTCCCATTGACAAACCCAAGTACTACCTAGTACCAGTGTCTGGTTAGTTTGAACAGCCAAGCTTTGAGATGTTCAATCATTTGGGTGGCCATTTTTGGCCTGTAAACTACAATTTTTGTATTTGTCTTAGCATATTTTTTCTACTATAAGATTGAAATGAATTCTTGTCACATAATAGAACGCAAAGTTCACTAGGGTTCAAATTTCTAAACTTCGATGAAATAAATTTACATATTGAGGTCCACAAATGATCAAAGGGACTGAAAACAATACATGGTTTGTGAGTGCAATGAAAAATGCCCAGTGCCTTTCCATAAGAGAACGTATAGAAGTACATGATGCAAAGTCAAAGGAAGGAAACAAACTCACACAATCTCATTTGACAAGTCACAAACAATCTTGAACTTTCCTTCTTTTGACACACTTATTCAACTATATTTCCCTTCACAAAACTCAACACAAACACTCAAATTTTGCTTTAGAGTTCCAAACCATTACCAAACCTTAAAACACCTTAGTCAACTTAATCTTGATCAAAACAAGCAATTACCCAGTCTGCCCTTTCATTTTACCATTAACTCTCTTTATGATTGTCCTAAACTTCACAATTTCAACTCAACATAAAGTAATTTGACCCAAAATAGTATTTAGGCTAATATAGATCACACAATTTCCATTCCATTTCACTTAAAACAAATCTAAACCATCTCCCATCCTTTATTCTTGACAATTTAACAAAATCATATACTGTACTTTTATTTTAGTCTACAAAATAGGGCTATTATTAGACAGATCAGTTAAAGCAATGGACTTTTTAACTTCATGCTTACACCAAACCTTATATAAAATGAGATAAAATTATACCTTGGTAATATCTTAACCAAAACAACCAAGAACTCACACTTAATCATCAAAAGCCCTTAAAGTTCTTACTGTCATTGGTTCCTTCATACCCTGTTTGCAACGCTTGTAGGTCTGCCAACCTATTTGTCAGGGATTCATTCACAATCTAAGCACTATTACACAAGTATATCCACACTTTTCAATTCCCTCCTTTCAAATCTAAAACATATTCAAAATGGGTATCAAAACTTTTACAACACAAGCTTCCAATATTGTTGTCTCAGACAGATTTAGGCTTGATTTGCATAAGGGTTTGTTGCTTTACTAACTCCTGACCAAAGTACACTTGTCCAGTGCTTGGGACATGTTTATTTTGACTGGTATATGCTCTTCAAAGCATCAAAGTTCATTTACAAATTATTTTCACAAAACCCTAAGGGCTTAACCTTCATAATTACTCTGTTCACGGACTGTACACAGTTTTTTAGTCAAGAAACTTCATTCCCTCGCATCTTATCTTTATGATTTTTCCCTAAATCCATTGAAACATGAAAGAAAATTCATAGTAGGATAATCTCACAAGAAACCAGAAGATTCCACCAATTAATAAAGGAGAAACATAATTATTTCTGTCTCTACTTACCCTAACTGAGGGTTTTAGCAGTCTAAAGTAAATCCACAATAACTCACACAAATCTTAACTAAAATGCATAAACTTTGATGTAATAGGAAGGTGATTGAGATTATTACCATATCCAACCATTCCACCATGCCTTCAAGGCCGTAAAATTTCGTACAATGCCTGGAAATGCAATATTTTTGAAGAAAAATGATTAAAAATTAGAGATTTTCCTTGAACTTATTATTTATTCAACCACCCTCGAAGTTCTAAAAGATACAAGAGCCTTTTTAAAGGAAAAAAACTAACTTTTAGCTTTCTAACTACCTCTAACCAACCCTAATGACTCTTCATCTCCTAATATTTCCTTTTTTATTAAGTTGACAACTTCTTACATTGTTTTCATTTTTGCACTTTTGGACTTAATAAACACCAAATGACCTCAACATGACCTCAAATATATGAAACATGACTCTAATAACATGATTTAAAAAGTAGGAAAAATAACATTGAAACAAATTTTGAAACATTTCTTCATAGAGGCCTAATTATGCCAAGGTGCTCTTGCACCAGTACAAGAGATGAAAAAAAGACAAGGAGCCATTAAAAACTTTTGAATATTTCACTGACTCAACCAAACCTCCAAAAGAACAGTACAGATGCCAGCACTAGGGAAAGCCCGAAAGAGAACACTAATGAAAGTGGACTTTTTTTTTCAAGTTCTAGAAGAGTATAAATGGTTTGAAGATGTTGTGGGTGTCTAGAAAATGAAGGAATGTTGGATAGGGAGGGATCCCATTAGCCTCTTTATCTGGATTCTTAAGAAAGAAAGAAACTCTGATACATTTTGGGGTTCTTAATTTAATTTTAATTTTAAACTCTTTAATTGGATTCTTAAGAAAGAAAGAAACATCATTATGAGTGTAGGTACCACCAAATAGGTATTTGTTGAATCTGTCTTCCTTGAGCGAGGTAAATTCAGGAAGAGAAGAGGAAAGTGAGACATGTAGTAGGTCTAAAAGAGTGAGATCAACTAGAGGTCAAAAGATTAGAAGAAAATTTTGTAAACGCATGGGATTTTTTCTTGCTGAAGGGGTCATGTTCTTATGATGATGAGAGCATTTTCTTGCAATAGGAAACAACCATTTGCGTTTGGTGCTTCACTCCACTTTTTGTGCACTCTTCTTTCTCTCCCTAGTCCTTTGTTCTGTCATACTCCTTCAATCTCTCCCAATTACAATGTATTCACCAACTCCAATGCCAATGCACCTTTGCTCTATCAAATTCCAGGGACATGGTCTAATCACGAGGGTAGTATTCCACCACAGTGTCAGATCCCAGGTTTTTACAGATTCCCCTTTCGTTACCAAGTCCAACCCCATAATGTATTAGAACGAGGCCGAGAAACTACTTTTGGCTCTTTCATTTCGAGCTCCGTGAAGCCCGAACAATGACAAAGTAGTGGTAGTGGGGCTGAGCCCTATAGAAACTATGGCTTTGAACAGGCATGAACCTTGGCCCCCTCCCTACTCTATAACAGACCCCACCACCCTGAGGCCCCGAAAAACCCACCATCTAGAGATTTTCCCACCGCCCTACAGAGAAACACTGCTTTTCCTGAGCTTTTTAACTACTCAACCACCCTATGTGCCTTATATATGGTCGGTAGCGAAGCTAGGGTGGTTGCGGAGCCTCAATCGATGGGGTTTGCCTCAGGTGGTGGGTTTCATCATTGCGAGTGGGGGGGCCGCAAGGAGGAGAAGGGGAGAACTATCCACCTATCCCACTCTATAAGAGGGTGGGGGGGCCCACTTTTCTAAGGGTGCGCTCGACCGCCCCTGCCCCCACCTCTACCTCCTCCCACCTAAGGCAGACCTCACCATCCAAGCTTTGCCACCACCCATCAAGGCTTCACCACCACCAGGGCTTCACCCACCAACCTAAGGTGTATCTATATACTCCCACCCAAGGCATGCCTTTGGTAGCCAACCATATTGGCCATAGGTGGGGTTTGTTGGGAATGGAAAAGCATAGGTCAGGAATGGCACAAAAGAAGCACAGGGCATTGTTTCTCGGGCGGTGGGAAAAGCCCTAGTGGTGGGGTTGGTGGCTCTTCTATTCCCTCCCACCCAACTACTTATCCCATCCCCCTTGGGTTGGGTTGAGGGCAACTCTCCACCCTATCTATAGTGTGGGGGGCCTTTAGAGTGGGGGGGTCATTTAGAGGCCGCCCCTCTCCTAATCTTGGGGCTTAGGAGGCCAAGGAACTCATCTGATAGGATGAGGAGATCAAGGGAGAGTAGGTCAACCTCAAGGGAGATGGGAAGGAACCATACTTTTAATAGGCTTTCTGCACTGCTCAACCGCAATATAGAGATAGGGCATCGGGGCCCTTTTCATGCATTGCTTGACTGCAAGGGCTTCAGTGGTTTGTGAGCCCCTACCTATATAAGGTCCTCGCGTAGCGGCCTGGGGGTGATGCCTACTATCCATAGGGTATTACACTTGGCATGAGATGCCGAAGAGAGAGTCAAACAATGAATTTTTGGAGCTATTGGCATTTCAAAATTCTCCCCCCTTTCCCCATCAGCGAGTTCCAATCCTCTTGTTTGGAATTCATTCATTCATACTAAATCGCTTGCAAAATCAAATCTCGTTTATATTAACTATACACCCTCCTTGCATTTATTCCAGAGATGTCGCCAGTGCTATGGGCTTTGGCCTATGTATATACAAAATGATGAA
The DNA here is from genome assembly GCA_007258455.2 of Sequoia sempervirens. Lineage (NCBI taxonomy): Eukaryota > Viridiplantae > Streptophyta > Pinopsida > Cupressales > Cupressaceae > Sequoia > Sequoia sempervirens. Next base: position 978,494,575 of record VDFB02271358.1, read on the forward strand.
TGGGATTGTGGCACTCTACTCGCCAATGCAGAAGGAAGGGAATGGAGCGCTTTGCTCTGTCGGATGCGTCAGATCCCCCCTCTCTATAATGGGGGTTTTCTCACCTAGTACCAATCAACAGGTGGCCAATCAATAGGTGGTGGTGTGGTTGAGTGCTCTGCTCACCCTCTCTCAAGGAACTATAATTCCCCCCACCCAAAATTTCACCCCCCACCTGGGCACCTTCTATTACCACCCAACCCGAATTTGTAGTTCGTGGTTGAGGCCTAGATATAGATAGGGGGTCGATAGGCCAAGGAACTCTATGTCAGACTACCGATGTGAACACAGTGGTCTCTAACCCAAATAGGGACCGAGAACGAATTCAAATTCGGATCCTGACACGTTGGCGGTTTTTCATCATGGGCATCTTGCCAAGGAGTTGGTGGGCTCATCATGAATTGGGTCAGGGTGGCTGGCGGTTTCGGGATTCCATGGAAAATGCTTCTCCCATGCCTTGGGTATTAGCCACAACTCATATTCATCCAGTCATTCTACCCAAAGTTTATCTCTAGACCTCGTTCCCCAATATTGTTACTTTTTCATGCCATGTCTTAGGAACATTTTTGGTACGGTCCAGATTGTTAGCTTTCGTTCATAGTCCTGATACAGATTCTACATGAGGAATTTTTTCATGGTGGTTCCTCCTCATTACTGGCATATCCCCGATCCTCTTCTTCTAGATCCGCGGACATCAGTCCATAGAAAAAACATTGTTCTCTAAACCCCTCACAGTTCGAAGGTCATTTATGCGCTCTTGCTATCAATGGGATAGGGCATTTCATATATGTTCTCAAATATATATATGGAGATATCAGATAGGTAGGGCCACCATTACTTTCATCCTCCCACCCGAGGCGGACCCCACTGACCATGCCCTTCGGGACCTACCTATTCATCTCATGGTCGGTCCCGAAGGGTAGGTCGGTGGGGTTTGTTTCACTAAATTCTAACCTGAGGCATATCAACAATAATCTACCTCCCTATGAACTATAATTCTTGACCCACCCACCTCCCATGAATAGAATCTACTTCCAAGAAGGGGGGCCCGGTCCTGAAGGGCAGGGTAGGGGGGTTGGCGAGGGAGGGGGAGGCACTGGACAAGGAGGGAGAGGGCCACACCACCCAGAATGGAGCCCCCCAACAACTACCTTCCTCCCACCTGACCCATAGAATAGTAGGGGCCCTCCCACCCATGTTCCTTCCTCCCACCCTTTCCTATAATTCCCTCCCACCTACTTTATCTTTCTCCCACCCGACATCTATAGTTGTACGGCCCCTGCCTACTCGTAGGGCCCCAACCCCACCATCTATAGCGGCCCCAACCCCACCGACCATATTGGCGTTATGGTTGATATGATTTAGGATCTAGACTAATTGCATTTAAATGCTTAATGTTTACAAATCTTGAAATCCAAATTACATAAATGAAATTAACACATTAACATGATTAATTAGGCAGAAATAGTAAAGTGAAGAAAACAGAATGTGAAAGAGGAGAGAGAAAATGCAAACAATCTGATAATGGAGTTCGCCACAATCGCCACTATGTCTCTGGGTCTACTCCAATGGAGTGAGACCGATCCGATTAATCTCTAGAAGATGATTACAAAAGGTCTTCCACTTGTTACAAGATTTATGTCTCCTTGGACGATAATGAATTACAAAGAAATTCTTCAACAAATGCAACAAGCTTAACTAAGGTTCAAATGCATAAGGATCAAATTCACTATCACTTGGAAATATTCTCAAAACCCTCCCAAAAATTCACTTCAAACACTTAGCCAAAAAACTCTTAGCCTTTCAACCTCCCTTCTACTCCTTTTTATACCAAAAATATTCCCAAATTGGTGAAAAACCAATTGATTTGGGAATTTCAACTCAATCCCCCTTACATAGTAAATATTTTGAAAATTCCTCCCTTATTTACATTAAATCTCACATAATTTATTTAAGCCCCTCAATTGTTTCATTCTCGGGCTATTATTGTTTTTGGGAGGTTGCATTTTAATCTTTAAAAGGATTAAAAAGATGTTTGGTTTTAAATTTAGGGGAGTTTGTTTTAAAATTGTGGCTATCGGATTTAATAATTAGTCAAAACAAACTGATGCCATACTAGTTTCTAAAACCGTTTGATGGCTTATTAGTTTCTAACTCTTTTGGTAAGCTGGTGGTCGGGGGTTCAACCCTGGCCTCTGATTTTTAATAGGAAATTTTTAATTGTTACATAACAAAAGAAATCACCGCCCACAATAAGTTTGAGGAAATCTCGCGGCTGAGTGGTGGAGGCATGGGCTTGTAGTTAGGAGGTTAGGAGATCAAATCCACTTAACCCTTTTATCAGAATCACCAAACTTTCAAGCCATTGCAGGGTGTCGATGGAGCTAGTGCCACGTGGCGGACGATCATTCGCTACTAGAGGTGACAAGCCCGATAACCTGTGCTGACTAGACTACCAAGGTGGCCGCTGACTGTGCGTTGACATGGCCGATGACTGACGCTAATGTGTGTACAGATGACACATGTTATTATGTGATTTTTCTGTACAATGCTGATGTGTATACACATGTCAGAATTTGGGTACCATACGGAATGTTGACGTCAACATCTGTATGGTCCAAGTCAACCTTCCTTGCACAATAGTTGATTGCTCGTAACTCGGGCAAACAGACTCCGATTCGTGTGAAACGAACGTCATTGGAAAGCTTGTGATGAGCCCTTCGAAATGACATAGAATTCCATCACTTTTGATGACATCTATTTTTGGCCCTTTTTTCTCTAACCTAGCTCTAGGGTTGACCAAGGTTTGACCAAGCATATCTTGGGATCCGTAGCTCCGTTTGACTCCGTTCAAGTTGTGTTGGAGTAATAATTTTGGCCACTTTCTAATGATGCTAATTTTGGAGATAATTGAGAAACTTCAATTTTTGGCGAAGATCCTCTGGATCAGTCCTCCCCACCGGAGAACTTTTGGACCTCCAAAAGTGGCATTTATTCAGACATTAAGTGAGGACTTGGCCTTCCCACTTGTCATGTATCCTCTGTACATCTGTATACCTGGCTCACAATCACAATGAAGACTACAACAAAATTATTGAACATAAACATCATTCTATCACTTCCATAAGCATCTACATCAATTGTTGTAGCCATTGACCAACAAACATTGACTAGCATCAAGTTGTATAATAATGCAGATATGAAAGAGAATAAATCAACAACATATCGATCTCTCACAATAGAAACATTTTTACCCAAGGGACCATCAATGCTTTCAATCAACATTCCCTCATGTTGTACTGTGGGTGCATCCTGCAACATCTGACCCTGGTTAGCTACTCCAAGTTCTTGTCTAGAACCACTTGTACTGATAGACATAAAAGTTAAATCTTTACTTGCATTAATTACCCTCTTTACTTGCCTTGTGTTTGCAAGAGAACGACTAGTCTTAATCCTATGAGAATGTACAATATATTGAATTCCATCTTTAAACAAATTATAATGATTCTTTTCCCTATAGAAAATAGCTTTTTGTTCATATAGATAAGGGCTACCCAACACTATCCCATAGATATCTAGTGGAACCACATTGAACTGTACTTCATCCACAAACTTACTAGTGATTGCGAATCTCAAAGTGCATTGTCTTGTTACTTGCAATTTATCATTTTCGCAAATCCAGCCTAGTGGATAAGGTTTCTTATGTAGTGTAGTTCTTAATCCCAAGTTTCTTACAACATCTTCAAAAATTAAGCTAACTTGAGAACCACTATCTATGAGTGCATCAATTTTAATGTTCTTAGCAACAACCCTTAAATGAAACAACTTGTTCCTTTTCTTATCTTCAGAGACATCTTTAACTTCAGAAGTAGAAGCACAACTATCAAAGGAAACATTGGAAATAGGGGCTTTACCTTTCAAACCCATAGTTGTTATCTTAGTTTCATCATCAGATTCGGAACCAAGATCCATAACAACATTTGTGGCTTTCTCCTTACCTTTTTGTTTCTGGTTCTTTCTCTGAGCCCACTTAGGCTTCAATTCAAGATGCAACTTCCAACAGTGATCTTCATCATGACCCTTCTTGTCACAATGAGAGCAAGAAAGCTTGTCATCCTTCTTTACTATAGTTGTCTTCTTTCCTTTCCCTATCTCTGCAACCTTAGATGATTTCTTTACAGAGTTATCATTATCAAATTTATCAATAAAAGAACCCTTTCCTCTTGACTCTAAATGTATAGCTTGGACACAAACTTCATCCAAATTACTAGGATTCAAAACCAAAATGGAATGTCTAAGATATGAGTGAAGACCTCCTATGTACTTTAACAAAGTATCCTGGGTGTACAAAGGTACATTTAATGCAATAGCCCTTTTACGAAACTCGTGGGTGTAATATTGAACAGACTATCCTTTCCCTTGTTTAAACACTTTCCAATTCATCATTAATTGTTGCATGTGACCTAAGGGATAGAATTGCTTTTTAAGAGAATTAATAAATTCTGACCAAGACAAATTAACTCTACCATGCTGTGAAATTTCTGCTCTAGTCCTACTCTCCCACCAGGTGAGAGTTGAACCTCCCAACTGAAGAGTGGCTAACTAGATCCTGGAAGCATCATCAAAGAGGTTTTGAACTCTACAATAGACTTCTACTTGTTGAATCCAGTCGTCTAGTTTTTCAGCATCTAATTCACCACAATACTTAGGTAGTTCAAATTTAACATCCAATTTAGTCTGAGGCTTATTTACACCCTTAAAAGGATTACCAGAAAGAGAATGTGTAGAAGGAGAAGGAGGAGTAGATGGAGGATATTTTGGGGGTTCATCACCACCTCCTAGTTGCTTCTTCTTGCTTTTACTGTCCCCATGATCTTTTTCATGTTTCATGCATTCTTCCCTTTCTTTGAGTAGCATCTCCAATGCAACTCTCATCTACCAGAAAGCTCTTTAAAAATCTTCATCACTGAGTTCTTCAGGTACCTCTATTCCAGACATAGACATTTTTGGAAAAGTTCTTTGCTTCCCGATCTCAGGATTAAATTCCTCAAGCTTGCCTTCGCCCTTCTAAATCCTGGATCTTGTTAGCATTCAAAACCAACTACAATAATAGTCACCAAATGCTTTGATACCAACTTGATCTAATTTAGGATCTAGACTAATTGCATTTAAATGCTTAATGTTTACAAATCTTGAAATCCAAATTACATAAATGAAATTAACGCATTAACATGATTAATTAAGCGGAAATAGTAAAGTGAAGAAAATAGAATGTGAAAGAGAAGGAGAGAGAAAATGCAAAAAATTTGATAACAAAGTTCACCACAATCGTGACTACGTCTCTAGGTCTGCTCCAATGGAGTGAGACTGATCCGATTAATCTCCAGAAGATGATTACAAAAGGTCTTCCACCTGTTACAAGATTTTTGTCTCCTTGGATGATAATGAATTACAAAGAAATTCTTCAACAAATGCAACAAGCTTAACTAAGGTTCAAATGCATAAGGATCAAATTCACTATCACTTGGAAATCTTCTCACAACTCTCCCAAAAATTCACTTCAAACACTTAGCCAAAAAAATATTAGCCTTTCAACCTCCCTTCTACTCCTTTTTATACCACAAATATTTCCAAATTGGTGAAAAACCAATTGATTTGGGAATTTCAACTCAATCCCCCTTACATAGTAAATATTTTGAAAATTCCTCCCTTATTTACATTATATCTCACATAATTTATTTAAGCCCCTTATTTTTTCATTCTCGGGCTATTATTGTTTTTGGGAGGTTGCATTTTAATCTTTAAAAGGATTAAAAAGATGTTTGGTTTTAAATTTAGGGGAGTTTGTTTTAAAATTGTGGCTATCGGATTTAATAATTAGTCAAAACAAACCGATGCCATACTAGTTTCTAAAACCATTCGATGGCTTATTAGTGGCTAACTCTTTTGGTAAGCCAACAGTCGGGGGTTCAACTTTGGCCGCTGATTTTTAATAGGCAATTTTTAATTGTTACATAACAAAAGAAATCACCGCCCACAATAAGTTTGAGGAATTCTCACGGCTGAGTGGTGGAGGCATGGGCTTGTAGTTAGGAGGTTAGGAGATCAAATTTTAGAATGACCAAACTGTTAAGCCATTGCAGGGTGTCGATGGAGCTAGTACCATGTGGCAGACGATCATTCGCTGACAGAGGTGACAAGCCCGATAACGTGTGTTGACTGGACTACCAAGGTGGCCGCTGACTGTACGTTGACATGGCCGATGAATGACGCTAATGTGTGTATGGATGACATGTGTCATTATGTGATTGGTCCATACAATGTTGATGTGTATACCACGTGTCAGAATCTAGGTACCGTACGAAATGCTGACGTCAGCATCCATACAGTCCAAGTCAACCTTCCTTGCACAATCTTTGATTGCTCGTAACTCGGGCAAACAGACTCTAATTCACGTGAAACAAACGTCATTGGAAAGCTTGTGATGAGCCCTTCGCAATGACACAGAATTCCATCACTTTTGATGACATCTATTTTTGGCCCTTTTTTTCTTTGCCCTAGCTCTAGGGTCTACCAAGGTTTGACCAAGCATATCTTGGGCTTCGTAGCTCTATTTGACTCCGTTCAAGTTGCGTTGGAGTCAAAATTTTGGCCACTTTCTAATGATGCTAATTCTAGAGATAATTGAGAAACTTTAGTTTTTGGCGAAGATCCTCCAGATCAATGGTGCATCAGTGGGGAAAGCAAATATTAGTGGGGTCCACTAGAGCTTCTCTCACCGACCATATGTGTCTTACCCACCGACCATACTCACCTTTGGTCAATGAACTATTATTCCCACCTGATGAACCATGGGGTCTACAACCCCACCATCCCATAGGCCTTAGGGTGGGAAACGACTAGTTCTAGTTTGAATAGAAGGTCCCATGCATGCAGGGGGCATAGTTTCCCTCCACAATGATGTTTTAGATGGCCTCCCAACTACATAGCTATAGGGAGATCACTTGAATGAAAGAAATGCTCAACCCAATCACAAGTTGCTCCCTTGTAGCCACCCTCCCCCTTGATTCCTGGTCATCCCCATATTCGATTCCATCTATTTACTCATAGTATCGTCACCCTTGCTTGGTAGTCCCATAGCAGGTGCTTTTAGATGTTTTCCAGGTTCAGAAGGAACCACCATAGTAACCACCACGTGTGTTTCATCATCTCCTATCTCATCCTTGATTACTTCTCATGAGGTCACACCAGGAGCTAGTGCTCGCTATCCAAAAATTGCTCCATGGATCTCATCTGAAATGTTTGATGCTTCTTGGGGCTCCTTTGGTGATCGTGAAGTCACCGAAATGAGTAGGTAGTAGATGGATGTGCATCACTCTTTGTAGTTACTCTGCAACGATATCTATACGTAAGCCCGACTTTCTCTATGGAACTGGGGCACCATAGCATGTTGGGAAGAAGGGGGGACATACAAGACAACCCCTCTATTTCTTTCCCCTTTCGATACATAGTTGAGGGGATCACGAATGTTATAGGTGTGGGAGTCCATCGGTCTAAAGGTCATTTATGCACTCTATTGATTGACAATTGACGAGTTCCCTCTCCCTCATCCTATCTTAGAGTGCCCCCCCTCCACCTCCTTATATAGTGGGATAGGTGGATAGTTTAGATGGTTTGGATAGGAAGGATGGGGGCACTCACTGGATAGTTTGGATGGGGCTTGCAAAATTCAAGGTCATTTATGGATGCCCTGCCATGCCCCCGGCACTATAGCCCCCCCACTATAGCGCTGAGTAGCCCTACCCCCCACCCCATTATAGCTAAACTATAGCTATAATTCTTAATTAATTAGTAAATTAATCAATCTCGCCCCCTCTTAAAGTTGCTAGCATAAGGTGGGAGGTATACCCTCCCTAAGGAGGGCCCCCACTATAGATAGGTAGAGGTAGGGGTGGGGTGGATAGGTTCCCCAGTCGATAGGAAGGATAGGGCCTACTATAGATTAGGGGAGAGTCAGCCGAGCACCTAAAGGTCGGGCCTAAGGCACCTCGCATATGGGTAGCAAGGGGGCTCTTATGCCGAGCCTAGCCCTGCGATGAGACCAAGAGTAGCACACCACTTCGCACCTTTGTATTGACGCCCAAGGGGCTAGAAGAGTCAGTGGAACTAGTGAACCATGCATGAGTCACTAGTTGTGTGGGGCAGAGGGCTCATAGTACCCCAACTATTGATCGATCTACGATCTAGTCCCTTAGCACTCTATTGATTGGGAGAGGGGCCTATCGCTCTCCCTTGGCCTCCTCTCCCATTGGTCGAGGGCGGCTATACATATAGTTGACTAGTTCCATCCAAGGAAAATAGGTCAATACCAAGGGCGAATAGGTCAGTCCCAACCCCACCGGGGTGGGGGGGGAGGCCAACCCTATTGCCACCCACCCCTGGGCGAATAGGTCAGTCTCGAAGGGATGGTACCAATGAACCCATTCACCCTTGTGGTAGCAAAGATCAACGACGTAGGGGGAGAAGGGGCCCAAGTCAAAAAAATTTGTACACTTGATTGGGACAGCCCCCACCCACCCCACTATATCCCCCCTCACCTCCCTATAATAGTTTAGTTATACTAGGGCCCTGCCCTACCTCTATCCTAGCGGGACCCTATCCTCTGTAGTGGGGGTTCAATAGGGCCCTGGGGCCCCTACCCCTACTATTATAAAGGGTAAAGGCCCTATCCTCTATTATTCTAGCAGGTTGTTCCTTCGACACCGACCATATGGCCTTAGGGTGGGGGGAATAGTGGGGGTTCAATAGGGCTAAACTATAACTAAACACCATCTATAGTAGGGGGTGGGGGGAGAGTAGGGCACTGCCAGCGATAATATGAATCAAGTTGGTGAGCCGTGTGATGGGAGACCTCCCTGCACGGTTCAGAGAGCACTTACTTCAATTCGAGTGGGGTGCACCACTACATCGACCATGGGTAACAGAGCTCGCTCGATTCGGTTTGACCCAGAATTCACTTTCAACCCTGTGTTTGATAGCCCGACCGTAGTGATGTTAATCACAGTTACATTCATAAGTAGCTCAATCCATCTCTATTCCATTTCCTATATGTCTGAGGATCCACATAGCCTTTGATTTATGTGTTATTCATCCATTCCCACTTTCTTCATTCTCATGTCGGTTATCGGGGATAACTCGATTCAATTATTCCTGGGATGGGAGGGAGTAGGTCTCGCTTCCTACTTGCTAATCAATTTTCAGTTCACACGACTTCAAGCAGATAAAGCAGCTATCAAAGCTATGCTTGTCAATCGAGTAGGTGATTTTGGATTAGCTCTCGGGATTTTGGGTCATTCCACTCTCTTTCAAACAGTAGACTCCTCAACCATTTTTGCTCGTGCTAGTGCCTTTTCTAAACCCCACAATTCTTTCATCTTTTGCAATGTGAGATTTCATGCCATAACTGTGATTTGTATCTCACTCTCTATTGGTGTTGTTGGAAAATATGCACAGATAGGATTGCATACTCGGTTACTCGATGTGATGGAGGGTCCCACTCCAGTATCCGATTTGATTCATGTAGTTACTATGGAAATAGTAGGCGTTTCCATGATAGCGAGGTGATCCCCTCCATTTGAATACCCACCCATGATGTTATCTACAATTGCTTTTGCAGGGTCTATGACGTCATCCTCTGCGACAACCACTGGAATATTACAAAATGATCTGAAGAGAATCATAGCTTATTCAACCCGTAGTCAATTAGGGTATATGATCTTTTCTTGCAGCATTCCCAACTATTCGGTTAGCATTTTTCACTTAATGAATCACACATTTTACAAGGCATTAGCATCCTCGAGTGTAGGTTCGGTGATTCATGCCATGTCAAATGAGCAAGATATGAGCAAGATGGGGGGGCTTGCTTCCTCATTACCCTTGACCTATGCCATGATACCCATAGGCACCCCATCCCTAATTGGATTTCCTTTTCTCATTGGATTTTATTCCAAAGATGTGATCTCAGAGCTCACTTACACCAAATATACCATCAGTGGGAACTTCGCTTTCTAGTTGGGAAGTGTACTTGTCTTTTCCACTTCTCACTACTCTTTTCGTTCACTTTTTTTGAAATTTCTAGCCCCAACTAATCCATTTGAGTGAGACATATTACGATGTCATACTGTGCCCATTCGTATGGCCATTCTTTTAATTGCTCTAGCTTTCAGGAGTCTTTCTGTAGGATACTTGGAAAAAGTGTGACCCGTTAACCCATAAGTATTGTGACAAAGGAGTTGTTTCTCACCCAACATGATCATACGAGGCACCCACAATAAAAAGGAAGGGCCTTCTTGTGCACAGGGGTGAACAAGAATTGGGGATTGGATGCAGGCGAAATTCCTGCCAATGGCTGAGATGCTCAATCGAATCTCAAAACCTTTGGCGATTCACACACGAGTGAGCAGAAAAGGGAAGGGGAAAGAGGCCCTAGTGAACACAATGAGTTAATAGGTGTAATATTTTCCACTTGCCTGATAGTATTTAGTACTGACCACACTGAGGGACAGGCCCTAAAGCAAAGGACGAGAATATGGTGGCAGTGCGTTCCAATTTTTGGCCTTGCACCAAACATCCAATGGACCATGGACTAAATGACCATTGTCTGAAAGGACTATGTCCAGGTTGTTCCTCCCCCACAAGGTGCATCCCACACCTATGGGTCGCTATAACTATCCAAGAAGACACTTCAAACTGGAAGGGGAAAAAAACTCGATGGACCGCCGAGCTGCAAGTCAACATGCATGCACAAGAGTAGGATTCCCTAAGAAGCTAAGATTGTCGGTGGCCAAGAGGGCTCACTTGGAGACTCGGGATCTCAACAGGCCTATCTAGAGTAGGGATCAAAGCTTAGTAAGTTTCATTCTGAGTCGGTAGGCTCATGATAGATAATACCCTCAGTGTCCATTCATTCCTGTATGTGTACTCTGTCACTCCATGGGAATACTGCTAGAGGCCAAAGAAAGAAGTATCAGTATCGGCCATCCCTCCTGCATGCAGGGGTGCCTAGAGCGAAGTCATCATTTTCATGTTATCGATAACATGCCAAGAACAACTAGAGATAGTGCAACATATGATCGTACTCAGCTGCCCTACTATAACTACTAACTAGCTAACTATTAAGAGGTGGGGGGAGTTGTGAAAAACCAATACATCCAACACCTATTGATTCAGAGCATAACCCTTACTCAATCAACATCTATGTTGGAAACTTCTTCTGGAGAGGGCGGGATATATAGACGCAGACATCTTGGCATTTAATTTGGTGCATCAGCCACTTGAGATGGAAAGGTTCACACATTGATTGATTAGCCCTCACTAGACCCACCCTCCTCTAGTTCTATAAATGCTATTCATTCTGCTCCTCTGATGCTCTTGACATTGTTTATTCCTACAAGACAAGCTTATAAAGGTGGATGAGATAAACACTGATTTTTGTGTCAACGAGAGGATATATCGCATAACACCATCGTCATTACATGGTTTGGGACTATTTTGCATGGATAGCATAAAGGTCTGTTACAACAAAGTTACTAAATTGATGGAGTATGTCAGACCTTGTTACAGTTACAAAGATTCGATGCAGCTAGTTCAATATACACGAAGTATGCATAGGTATGCATTTTCAGCAAATTATATACAGCTAAAAGATAAGGATCAAAATAAAGGCGTGGCTATGTACATTGACGAAAGGCCAAAAGCATTAGGGAATATTACAGGGTTTATAAACAGTACACAACCTGGGTCAACAAATACACAACCCAATTGCATATTCGAGGCACGCAAGGGAAACTGTGTATTCGTATGTGTGATAAAATCAATAACTACAGGGAAAGAGTTGCTAATTGATTACAATTTGAATCATATATATAGAAACACAATTACTATGGGGGTGGTATGTACTATATACCATTTTACCCAACCTCCAATTAATGACTCCAATATACCATTTTATTATTTATTTATTTTTCGTAAGTCTATTGGTTTCATTTCGGTAATGCTTTTTTTTTATTTAATTTTTGTCATAGCGAGACATTGATCATAGGGGGAAGGCTCTAGACCAGAGCACAGATCGCAATGCATCTTCAGGGGCTTCTACCCGACAAGTTTACTTCATTGTAATTGTACAAATTAGATACAAGCAAAATGTTTTATTATTATGTTTTTTTCATAAGTTTATTGGGTTAATTTTGATAATGTTTTCAATATTCTTGTCGCAGTTGGATGATCAGGGAAAGGCACTAGCAGTAGAGGAGAGCATCCATAGGGAGGTGCAGTCACTATTATGCGATGATGACATTGCATATTCCGCAAACCCTCTGGATATGATAAGGAAGACCCAAAAAAAATGCAATGAAGAAATCCTTCAGTTGTTATTCATAGTGCCTCAAACAAATGAGATAAGAGAAAGGGTTAAAATATTGACTGAGAGAGCAAGAAACTTGCAAGTAAGTTGTCATGAGATTTTTAATTATAAAATAAGTTCATTCATGGTTTTATATTTTGTACTCTTTTATGTCATGAACTAAAATATGTGTTGTTTTTACAGGATTTTTTGAGTCCTCATGATGTTGTTGACCATGATCAGGGTATTGCAGGTGTTGCTCGAGGAGTAGGGGTTGATACAAGTGTCAATCCTGATCTTCCTATGCATACATCACATCATCCGACCCCATCATTTGTTCCTATATTGTCAATTGAAATGTCAGCAACACATAGCATGCAGGAATCAGGTAGTGCACCCTTTGGTAGCGAACACATGCCAAAACATGCATTAGGACATGTACCTGAGGATGCAGAGGCCAGTAGTACTGGTGATGTTTTAGCAGCATTTCTTGGATCTTCTCGTATTACTAGTATGAGAAAATTTCTGGTCACATTTGTGGTGACCGAGGATTTCATTCCCATAAAGATAGAGAAGGTCCCAAGTACTTTAAAATGTTTTAATTATTATTATATATAATCCAATTTAAATTTACTTATTGATCACTCTTTTTAGACTAATGATCCCATGATCATTTTACAGGAAATGATTTTTTTTATAAACATCTAAATGATATTACATTGGAGATATTTAGGCCCACTATACGTACATGGTGGAATGCTCAAAATCAAGATTTAAAAGATGAGATCATTAACTGTTTAGTTGTGTTGTTCGGTAATAACACATTCAACCAAACCAAGGTCATTAAGAAAGCTGGTACCTATCTAAAGTATGTGAGGGACCAATATAAGTCACATTTAGAGAAGAACAAAAAGTACAAGTGTCCCCCATGATTCTGAAGAGGGAGTGGAAGGACCTGGTGTCAGATGGAAAGGAGAAGGCTGAAAAGAAAAAAGGAAAGACACCACCAGGCCAAGGAAGGTATGTGATACTATCAACAATGTAATTATATATTGATTACACTTTCTTTTTACATAATCTAACGTATTTCAAAATTTTCATAGACTGCCCGACACATTGAAGGCAACAAAGGCAAGACTAGAAACACATAGGCAACACAAACTTGGCTCTGGTGGTTATATGAAATTAGCCACAAAAATTGTAAGTATCAATAAATGAAATATTGCATCCAAATAATAAATTGCAAACAATTTTGGTTTTATCACACCATAGAAGCAAAATTCATGATCTTATGCAAAAATGCAGGGCTCTAAATTCAACAAAGTGCCCACAGAAGAGGATTTGAAGATTTCCTTCCAACAAGGCTATGGAGTCATGGTTGAATGCCTAAGACTCTTGACTAAGCAAACACAAGCTTCCACTGCATCCGACACCTGAGTAAATAAACTCAATGAAGTTTATTTAAAATTGAATACTTGTGCAATGTATTCAATATTAATTTCCACCATAAAGTAATTATGTACCTATTTGTTTTAAACAAGCAAGCAATGATAATACTACACATGACATTGGAATGTAGCCTGGTGAGGGTGGAGCACAACCTGCAGATGAAGGTCATGGTGTGCAACCTGGTACTGGATGTATTCATGTGCTATACAAAATGCAATATGGATTAATACAATTAAACATATTTAATTGCAATTGGTGTATTAATTAATGTAACCTTTCGTGTTTCAACTTTAGAGCATGTAGAGCGTGATCAACATGTTGAGCATGATCAGGTTAAACAAGATTAGGAACATGATGTGGCTCCATCGAGTAAAGAGGACCACTCTAATGTTCTTTTAAACATATTTAATTACAATTGGTGTATTAATTAATGTAACCTTTCGTGTTTCAACTCCAATGGATTTAGAGGGTGTTCAACATGTATGAGGCTATAAGATAAGATCAAGAACATGATGTGGCCCCATTAGGTAAAGAGAACCACTCTAATGTTCTTTTAATTAATGAAATACTTGTAACAATAATAATAAAACATATCAATTTAACATTTCTTTGGTATTGCAGCAAACCCCCCCTTGTTGCAGCCTCAACGTCGTGAGTACACAACTAGGCATACATTAAGATCATGAGCAAAGGGCAGAACAACTGAAGGGGGGACAAATGATTTAGAAAATGATACTCCACTTCTTTTTTTAGCTGTAAAATAGAAACAAAAAAAAGTGATTGTAATCATATTATGACAACCATATTTTTGATAATATGTAAATGAATGTTAAAAACTGATATTTTTGCAACCATATTTTTGATAATATGTAAAAACTGAAAGAATGGATGTTATATGTTAATGAATGAATGTGAATATGTTAATGAATGAATGTTATATGTTAATGAATGAATGTTATATGTTATTAATGGATGAATGAATTATCAATGTTATATGATCGGGTATGGGGAATTGAGAGTGATGTGAGGGGGGGCAAGGGCCAAATGAGCTTCCATTTTCACGTGGTTGGCCTTGTTAAGTAGAGAATATTAAACTATTCTCGAAACAAAGAGAAGCTCAATAAGGTAATGCACTTTTCAATATTTCATTATGATGCACTTTTAAGCTTATGCAAACAAAACCCATACATATAACCGTGTTAGGGAGGGAAGATGTTTGAACGAATAATTTAAAAAAAAAAATTGTAGGGTTTCGTCGCAATTTCGACGAACATAGCCTGACGAACCAAAAAAATTTGCGACAAGGTTGTTGTACACACGACGTAGTTTTCGTCGTAATGGCAACGATGGTTTGCTCCACCTCATCAGAAAATGGACAAATGTTTGGTGTTTTTTCAATGATCTCAAATGGGTGTTCTACAATGTTTTGTGATTTTTTGTGTCGATAGATGGATGAAGTTACGTTGATTTTGCAATGGACACCACCAACATTTTCCATGGTGCTGACCGACGATGATGGGTCATGGTTTTGACGTATAAAAATTGGTCATTAAAGTGATGAAAATCTAGTGATGAAATTTAAATCAGTGTTGCGTCGATAAGTCGACAATATTTTATCGATATGTCACCAAACATTCATTGAAATTTGTAGTCAAATACAATAGTGAACCCTTAAACCCTAATCCCTCAACCCCTATACCCTCTACTCTATACATTGGACCCTTGACCCTAATCCCCCAACCCTATACCCTCAATCCTCTACCCTCAACCTTAAACCCTCAACCCTTAAACCATCTACCCTCTACCCTCTACCCTATAAACCCTTAAAAACTCAACCCTAAATCCTAAACCCTAAACCTTAAACCCTCAATCCTTAAACCATTTACCCTCTACCCTCAATCCTAATCCATCAACCCTTAAACCCTTAAACCCACTTAGTAAACTCTCTACCCTAATCCCTCAACCCCTATACCCTCTACCCTATACATTGGACCCTCAACCCTATACCCTCAATCCTCTACCCTCAACCTTAAACCCTCAACCTTCAACCCTTAAACCCTCTACCTTTACCCTTTACCCTATACATTAAACACCCAAAACAACCCAACCCTTAATCCCTCAACCCTCAACCTCAAACCCTAAACCATCAACCCCAATACCCTCTACCCTATACATTGGACTCTTAACCCCAATCCTTCAACTATATGTACCCTCAACCCTAATCCCTCAACCCTATACCCTCAACCCAATACCCTAATCCCTCAACCCTATAGGTCGTCAACCCTATACCCTCTATTATCAACCCTCTACCCTATACATTGGATCCTCAACCCTCATATATCTATGTCCCTCCCTCCTCTTCTCTCCTTCTCTCTATCCATCCGTCCCTCCCTCTCTACCCTAATCCCTCAACCCTAAACCCTTAAACACTCAACCCTAAACCCTCAAACCTAAACCCTTAAACCATAAACCCTTAAACCCTCTACCCTCTACCCTCTACCCTTAACCCAATACCCTCTAACCAATACCCTCTGCCCTAAACCCTAATCCATCAACACTAATCCATCAACCCTTACACCCTTAAATCCAAGAAAAATACCTACCGTAATTCTTAAACCCTCAACCCTTAAACCCTAATCCATCAACCCCTATACCCTCTACCCTATACATTGGACCCTCAACCCTAATCCATCAACCCTCAACCCTCTACACTCTACCCTCTACCCTATGCATTAAACCCTCAACCCTTAATCCCTCAACCCTCAATCGTTAAACCCTATACCCTCAACCCCTATACCCTCTACCCTTTACATTGGACCCTCAACCCAATCCTTCAACCATATACCCTCAAAGCTATACCCTAAACCCTCAACCCTTAACCCTTAACCCTAAACCCTTTAACCCTAAACCCTTTAACCTTCTACCCTATACCCTCAACCCAATACTCTCTACCATTGACCCTAATCCCTAAACCCTCACCCCTTAAACCCTAATACCCTAGAAACCATCAACCCTATAGCTCCTCCACGCTAATCCCTCAACCCTATACCCTCAACCCCTATATCTATACATATCACCTCTCCGTCCCTCCCTCTCTCCTACCCTCTCTAATTGTCTCTATCTACCATCTCCCTCTTTCTACGTACCTCTAGTTCAATAAATCCCTACCATCCTCTCTCTCTCTCTCCCTCTATCTATCTCTCTCTATCTCCCTACCACTCTCTCCCACTCCCTCTCTCCCCCTCTCTCTCATGTCTCTCCCTCCCACCCCCCTCTCTCTCAGGTCTCTCCCTCTGGAAACCTACCTAGGTAACTCTCTCTCTCTCTCTATCCCTCCCACCCTACCTAAATAATTCCCTCTCACTCTACCCCCCTCTTTCTCTCCCTCTATCAGGTCACTTCCTCTTCAAGTCTCTCACTTACACTCCCTCTCTCTCCCACTCCCTCCCCCTCGCACTCCCTCTCACTATCTATCTCTCAAGTCTCTCCCTCTCACCCCCACACACTCTCAAGTCTCTCCCTTTGGCACCCTAACTACACAACTCTCTCTTTATCTTTGTATCTCTCTCTTCCCCCTCTCTGTCTCACTCCCCTTATCCATGTTACCAAAATTTTCATCTATAGCTCAATCAAGTAGAGCTTATAGATTTGAATTAAAATAAAAAGGTACATTTTAACCTCTCCTATATTAGATTCAATTGCATAAATGAAATAATTCAATAAAGGATTACATTTTATAAATTAATACATTTACACAAATGCATGTAACATAGGAAAGATTCATACAAGTATTTTCTGAACAATAAATATCTTTATTGAATTTGAAACTGTACATTGTCTCACACAAGCCATGAGACTAACCTTTTGCTTATTCAATACAAATTGAAAAGAAAACCTATACATGAATAAGTAACATAAAGAAAATGTGCATATAAGGAGAGTGACTATTCATTGCCTCAGAATGACTGGTTCAGGGTGTGACGTCTTGTCTTGTGTTGCAGCTGCCTTCAGTTGCTCATGTTCTTCCTAAGCTCCATATTGCTCCTTCATGCATCTATTAATAGCAATGGTATTAGAGAAATTCTCTAAGCAATTAATTAATCACAAACATCATACGAACATTCACCTATGCATGTATAGATTGATCTCAAATTTCATTAAATAGGAAATGCATGCTTTAGGTGTCTAGGAAAATCATCAAGTCAACATACACACCTAAATTAGGCATTTTTTTTTCTAACTTTTTTGCTTCATATGTAGATATAGAAAAAATAATGTTGCTATTTTAATTCATTTTATTACAACATGTGGGGTAAAATGTGGCTCCCACAAGGCTTGAGCCCAACATGCTACTGATTTTATGCATAGAAACAATCTAAGCCAAATAAGAGAAAAGGGAAGAGTCCTCTTGTGGATTCATAAAAGTAAAAGGCAGCCAGTATATTTATTTCTATGTACATTATTATCCAATGGAATGTTCATTACACGACAGTCTACATAGCAATAAATGTAGAAGTAGTCCACTATACATAAGTATGGAGGACAGTATGCTATTAGAAAGGAAGAGGACAATCCTATGACAGATATGTATTCCATCTATGTCAACAATTAGTATGCCAAGAATACAGTGAAGGAGTAACATGTTAAGACACAGTGATCACAAGTTTTATGAGACCATGGACATAATACTATCAAACATTGTTTGTACATGGACAAGACTTGGATAAAGCACTGCTAAAACAAATGCAAGGATGGAGATGTCAGGATATGTTAATGTAAAAAGTATTGCCACATAGAGTTGAGAAAAGTGGTCAAATATTTAAATGAAAATCCCATCAAACACAATTCTATAATGTTCCATGCATAAGAGGTCACAAATTAGAATTCAGGAGCAAGGAAATCATGAAAATAGTTAAAAGATATGGTTAAATATTTTCACATAGGGTACTTTGGAAAGTCATGCCAATAGTGTTTTAAAGATGTTATATGCATGACAAAGTGAATATAAAATGGATGAGCAAAGTATGCTAAGCATTTTCCTACAATTGGATTTTGAAAAGAAACCATGAAATATAAGGACTAAGACCTTGTAATTACACTATTAACCTTGCTACTTCATGAGATAATTTTTTTATTTCTATCATGATAGGTTATCTTGCTAAGCATCATTATGTTTTGTAATGTTATGTAATGCAAATAAATTGCAAATGATAAAGGGACACAGTGGCAATACAAACTCACAGACTTGAAACGGTATATTGGGGAAGTCCTTGGTGTATGGTGTTGTCATAAAGACAGTGATGTGGCTGAGGATAGTTATCATCATAGAAATATGTAGGAATAAACAAGGATAACTTGAAGGTCATATAAGTCAGAGCTAAGAAATTACAACAGTCATCATTGTCAACTGTAGAAGGTACAGGGTATTATAAGAAAAGAAACAATGATCCTTGAGTTCATGAAAGACTTTCCAATCAAATGAGCTCCATCAAGAGCATGATCAAGTGTCTGATATGATGAGTGTTTTAAGAGATTGATAATATGAAGGAAATGATCATGGTTGTGAAAGATAAGAGTAAATCAAAGAAGAATAAAGAAGTAGACATTGAGGATTGAAACTCGGATTTAATTGCTTGAAGAGAAATTGTGCCTATGTTTCTTCATCTCATCATGGAAAACAAATTTTGTGCATACCATCACAGTACAAGGGAGGATTTTGAATGAGCTTGGAGAGACAACCCATATGCCTTGTAGATCCACGCCATGAAAGGAAAATTTACATAAAAGAATGAATGGAAGAGAATATACATAGAACTCTCTAGGTTTTTTCTATAGGCAGATGCAAAAAAGCTTTGATAAAAGCAACAAAAGTGGGAATCCATAATGGCTACAGAACATTATATATTAAGGCTGAACCATGGCCATTTTCTTGAAGGAATGGAAAAAGAGGTGGAGTCTTAATTATACCCGCATTGTGTAATGGCATCGAAATTTTTTTGCAAAACATTTTTCTTCAAAGTGCAACATTTTCTTGTGATAATAATGGCCACTATCATACAGAATCACAAATTGTAAGCATGGAAATTTCCACTAAAAATGACAAGGAAATACATGGTCGCGGCTTTTAAAATATAGAGATGCCTAGGAAATGCGTGAAATAAATGCATAATACGCAGATAATTGAATGTTTTCTCTTATTTTTGTGTTATAAAGCTAAAAAGAGAAGCATTTAGATCACCAGAAAGAAGCTCGAAACACAAAAAAGGGAAAGTTTATGCACTGAGACTTACCCAACTCGTAGCTTCAAATGGATCTCCAAATACTCAAAAAACATGGCGGCAGTAGGGTACCCAATTTGTAGTTGTTGAAGTTTCAAACCCTTGTTTCCAACTCTCCACCATTGTGGCCGAGAAGAGAGAAATCAACAGAAATCAATGAAAGAATATGGAAGTCATCAGTGAAAAGTGGAGGAGCCACGGCCATGGAAGGCTTATTTCACCATAAAATCTAGAATTTCTAGAAAACCATGGCGGCACTTGGAGCTCTTTAGAATATTGATAGGAGAAAATGAGAAACACTTTGTGTTTTTTGAGTGTCTTACTTTTAGGGTTTTTACCCTACCTAAACTTATGTCGATGCCTTGGTGACATTTGTGTTTTTCTTTAAAACAAAACTTTGCAAATTAATCTTTGACTTATGTTTTGAATTGTTTCTGTTATAACCAACCCATGACCTTTATTTTTGCATCCTTTTGAAAATGTAAAATATTTACCTAAAGTGATAACTTATAAATCACTTAAGAGTAAATATTATTTTAATGCAAAATAAAGTGGTGGAAGCTTTCAACGCATAAGGAGGAAGAAATAGATATGCTCTCATTTATACCATGCCAAGGATATAGAGAAGTTATTTTCAATTGCCAACATCAGGAGAGCATATAGGAGGCTCTTTATTTTCCTTTCGGAGCAGTTTGAGAGCATATAGGCATCAATTTATTGTACCTTCATGTTGGACATGGTCAAACTTGACCATTTCAACTTTCTAGAGATTTTGTGAAGAAGATTTGCATGCTAAATTTTAGGCTTTTGAGAGGCATCTGACTCAAGGAGGTTGGATTTTCCTTGTTTTGTGCAACTGTTTTGAGCTTTGCTACTTAGTTGCTTTTGTAACTCATTTTTGAGTCATTTCTTACTTGGATTTTTTCTATTTTGTGATCTTTGGAGTCCTTGGAGAAAAAAGACAGAGTTTTGTAACTCATTTACAAACATTGTATGGTAGAGTTTCACCTTTGGAGATCAATAAAGAAAGCAATTTTTTCCTTCTCAATTATCTGTTTCATTGAGTGTGTTCGATGATTGATGAATTTACATGTGATTTTTCTTATTCCTTGTTGATATGTCTCATTAATATCACCTTTAAGCAGAGGAGATATGTATGTTGTAGGTTATAGGTTATGTTGGTGATGCAAACAAATTTAGTTGTGAGGAAAATTTATCATCCTTCTAGGATTGTATGTATCATAGCTTTCCTATGAAATATTTATACAATAGCATATGAGTATTGAGTTGTGCATTTCAGCTTTAGTTGATTGATTGAAAACTGTGTTAGGCAACTGTACAAGTTTGAATAATAATTTAGGTGCATCACCATTGGATTAGCTTTTTTCAGTTTATGCATTCCTTCTTCCTTTTCTCTACAAAGGATTTAGTTTAGATGATTCACAAAGAGGAAGTTGGCCTTCTCTAGAGGTTTGGTCCTATTTGAGGTACCCACACCTTGGGATCATTCCCATGTTTCATTGGATTGTTGAATTTCGCATTCAACAGGGTGCAAATCCAGGAGTTAATATTTTTGGCACGCCCGGTGGGACTGTTTGAATCAAACAGTTCTAAGAACACATCTTATTGTTGGTTTTGATATGCAACCAACAACTTTCATACCTTAAGAGGTTGAAGTATGCATATCTGACGACTCCAAGTTTGAATTTACTGGTTTCAACAGTACTAGTTCTAGTTTGTTTCATAATTTTTGAAGGAAATTTTTGTTTTTCTGTCTTTCCAGTTTCTTGAATGAAAAAAGCATGTCTTTATTTCATGGAAACATGTATTTTCATCCTCCATATCATGAATATCTTGCATATTTTCCCTCTTACTAGCCATACCAAGTAGAATTTACTGTTGGTTTTACTCCCAATGACCCACCAACAATAGAAATCCAACAAGCTCAATTTGCCTACTATTCACCCACCCCTCTTTGGTTTGCATATCAGCCTATATATGTTCAACAATAGTCTTAGAAATAATATCATAATGTCAACCAATATTATTTTTCACATGCCCAATCTCAAAGGGTTAACAATTTGAGTATCAAAGATATAGCTTCTAATTTTCATAGGCAGATGTTAGATATTGAAAGACAGCAGGAGGTTGATATGCATCAGGAGGAGTTGGCCTA
This sequence comes from Sequoia sempervirens, assembly GCA_007258455.2. Taxonomy (NCBI): domain Eukaryota; kingdom Viridiplantae; phylum Streptophyta; class Pinopsida; order Cupressales; family Cupressaceae; genus Sequoia; species Sequoia sempervirens. The sequence goes on from VDFB02271358.1 coordinate 978,516,917, forward strand.
CCAGGAATACATTCAAGAGTGGGAGATGGAGGTTCAAAGAAGACAACATGAGGAATGTCTTGCAAAGTAGATAGCTGCAAAGGAGGATCAAGTGAGGCTTTTGCTTGTTCAAACCCAAAGGTTAGAAGCTCAAGCAACTCTTCCCATTCCTAGTTTCAAACAAGCTCATACATTGATGGATTTTCCGTAAAGGAAAGTTCGGAGTATAAAATTCCAAGTTTCAAGCCTACTAAACTTTTTCACATTTCAAATGAGTATCCAAGAATTTAAATTCCAAGTTTCAAAGTTTTCATCCTAAGGAAGAGATAATATGTATGTCTAATGAATCTATTGTTGCTCACAAATAGTCTTTAGTGGAATTTGTTGGCCTTTCCATTGCACCAAAAGGTTGACCTGTCAATTCCCGATACAAGTATCAGTTAAGATCCATAGGAGGCAGTTAGACCATGTCACAAACCCAAGCGTTGTGCTGCAAGGAAGACTAAGGGACACACCATCTTGCAACAATCCCCCCCCCAACACAAGTGAGGGGTTTGAACCTATGACCAGCTCTGATACCAATTGTTGGACTCAAGGAACACTGAGAGGGGGGATGAATCAGTGTTCAAAAATATTCTAAACTTCAATTTAGATTATAAACCATCTATAACATTTAAACAAAAGTAAAGATGCAATCACATGAAAGAAACAATCACAACACCATAACACCAATATTTTTACGTGGAAACCCTGTTATGGGAAAAACCACAGTGGAGATTAATCCATAATTTATATACTCTGTTAAAAGTATGAAGAAAATGGAATGCACATGCATTCAAGCACACTTCCTAGAGCTCACTGCTCAAAATAAGGAAGGCTCACTACCTTACAAAATGTTGAATTGAGAGGATAGCATCTACAAATTCCCGGTTTTAGTTCTAGTGAAGCACATGAATCAAATTCTGAAGCTCTTGTCAGACTCTACACTTAGCTCTACTCTACCTTAATTTGGTTCACAAAATGCTCTTTTGCACAAGCAAAATTCACTCAACTTCCCTTCTGATATTCGCACATGCACCTGTTCTGCTCTATTCACCCACACACACACCAAAATGAATTTTCCGAACTCGCATATATATCTGCCAACAAGAATTCAATTTCTATATGTCAGCTTCAAATAAAATACAAAATATTCTCCACATGTCAGCTCAAATCATGAGCAATATTTCATGCACACCCACACAAGCCAGCTAGACTATAGCTACGACCCAAAACAAAATAACCAACACAAGAAACAATTAAAAATTACTCCTTATACATCCGCGACATGTGAAATTCACTAGGTTATCCATAAAGAGAAAATAAAGAGAAAATAAATAGAAAAACATCTTGTTGGATCTCCAAGCTCGTACACTGATTAATGAAACATCACAAAACTTAATAGTAAGATAACATATATTCTCAACAATCTATCCTAGGGATCCACAGCACAAACCGATGATACGGTGAAGCATACAGATTGACTAACTAACCGGATACCCTATTCTTTCTGCTTTCTGCCAGTAGAACATTGTTCTCTACTTTTCTTGCTGGTATGAGCAAATCCTGATCAGCAAACCAAAATAATGACTTCAATTTCCATCAATGACAACACTAGAATCCATATGCCAACAAAATATTTGTATGTAGAACAGAAGGCCTCTGTTCAGGATGCACCTGTATATGAGGTCAAACTTGACCTTCAAATTGAAAAGCAAGAATCAATAAATGATGCAGAGCAGCCCATTGATCGGGACAACTTACTCCTTTGCGAGAAACTTAGAGAAGTAAATGCTTTACATTTAGCTATAATGTGTAATCAATTACAACAACAAAGGATTGAACAACAAGAAGACATCAGTCAGTGTGGTGAGTTGTTGATTGATGACAATTAGTCCCACAATGGAGCATTGGATAGTGTACAAGAGCGTAAAACTTAACCCGATACCTTCTTTTAGGATATGAGTTTTGAAATATTTGAACATGTTATGGAATAAAAGGCTAATATGGAGCTTTATGAAGAGGTATGCACAGATATAATTAAACAGTTTTGTTCAATGTTGGATGACAAAGAACCAGACCTATTTGAAGCAGTTGACAGTCATGTTGTTCTTGAACAACAAGTTCACAAACTTGAACAAATGTTGAAACAACGGGAAGAATATGGTCTTGATAGAGAGGAGTTCATTCTCTCAGGCCAAGAAATCTCTCATGAACCTGATTCACAAGGTCTTAACTGGTTGGAGGAGCTTCCTTTCTATTGTATAGCAGAGTCTGAAGCTGGTTTATCAGAGGAAAGTTTGTTTCAAGAAGCTTTGTCATTGTTTGAGTTTCTACCTTCCTTCATTGAAGAAGACAATCTTGAGTTAGAATGCACTTCCTTGAATGATAATGAAGACCTTGAGCTTGATTCAACTGTCTCCAAGAGCTGACAACTTTGATGAGTTATTGGCTACCTTAGTGGAGGAGGATTGTCCATTGATCATGGAGGAAGAATCAGCATGGAAATTTATTATGCAAGGGGAAGGTAATGTTGTCATTTCTAGTCATTCAAACTATCTTCTTTCTAATGCAAACTTAGCCATAAAGCAGGACAGCCATGAAAAGCAGGAAAAAATAGAGGCAGACATCAATGGGAGTTCCAGTTTCTCTTATTCAACAAGTTGTCTAATCATATATTTAGCCAGTTTGGAGGCCACTGAAGTACGAGAAGTCATGCTTGCACCCAAGCATGAGGATGCACTTAAAGAAGAAGCTAAATTTGGAGTTGCAGTTGAAATTGATCAAATTCAACTCACTTGTCAAATCCAAGACAACAATAAATATGATAAAAATCAAGGTGTAAGTGAGCTTATTTGCATCTTTCATGAAACATTGCAACAATTTGTTGAATATCTACATGTGTTTCATGTTCTTTCAGCAATACATAATCATGTATTGCAACTTTTATTGGTCAGGAGGGGTAGTTATATCACAAAGCTAGTCAATGGTTTTGTTTGACTAAGCCTTTTTGTTGTTTAGAGTAGGTTAGAATAGGTTTAATGTTTTAGTTTTCAATTCCATAAGTGTCATTCCAGCACAGTTAAGTAGTTTCCCTTATGTAGTTTTCCTGTTTTCAATAAGTTTCCAAGTGACTTGATCTATTTCAATGAGTTACAAATGAGTTGCAGCCATGTACAAAGTTGCTCTAGGTCTGTTTCTGAGTTTTCTAAGTGACTTTGTGCTCAATAGACAAGCCTAGGCAACTGGTTTTCATGTTTAGCAAGCAAACATACAACATATGTTTCCAAAAATGTTACCATATTTTCACCTATAGCTCAATCAGGTAGAGCTTATAGATTTGAATTAAAAGAAAAAGGTACATTTTAACCTCTCCTATATTAGATTCAATTGCATAAATGAAATAATTCAATAAAGGATTACATTTTATAAATTACTGCATTTACACAAATGCATGTAACATAGGAAAGATTCATACAAGTCTTTTCTGAACAAGAAATATCTTTTATTGAATTTGAAATTGTACATTGTCTCACACAAGTCATGAAGCTAACCTTTTTCTTATTCAATACAAATTGAAAAGAAAACCTATACATGAATAAGTAACAAAAATAAAATGTGCATATAAGGAGAGTGACCAGTCATTTCCTAGGAATGATTGGTTCAGGGTGTGTCATCTTGTCTTGTGCTGCAACTTCCTTGAGTTGCTTATGTTCCTCCTAAGCTCCATATTGCTCCTTCCTGCATCTTTCAATAGCAATGGTATTAGAGAAATTCTCTAAGCAATGAAATAATCACAAACATCATATGAACATTCACCTATGCATGTATAGACTAATCTCAATTTGCATTAAATAGGAAATGCATGCTTTAGGTGTCTAGGAAAACTATTAGGTCAACATACACACCTAAATCAAGCATTTTGTTTTCTAACTTGTTTGCTTCATGTGCAGATAAAGAAAAAATAATGTTGCTATTTTAATTCATCTTATTACAACATGTGGGCTGAAATGTGGCTCCCACAAGGGTTGAGCCCAACATGCTATTGATTTTATGCATAGAGACAATCTAAGCCAAATAAGCAAAAAGGGAAGAGTCCTCCTGTGGATTCATAAAAGCAAAAGGCAGCCAGTATATTTATTGCTATGTACATTGTTATCCAATGGAAAGTTCATTACATGATAGTCTATATAGCAATAAATGTAGAAGCAGTCCACTATGCATAAATATGGAGGACAATATGCTATTAGAGAGGAAGAGGATAGTCCTATGAAAGATTTGTATTCCCTCTCTATCAATAATTAGTATGCCAAGAATACAGTGAAGGAGCAACATGTTACAACATAGTGATCACAATTTTTATGAGACCATGGACATAATATTGTCAAACATTGCTTGTACATGGACAAGACTTGGATAAAGTACTGCTAAAACAGATGCAAGGATGGAGATGTCAGGAGATGTTAATGTACAAAGTATTTCCACATAAGGTGGAGCAATGTGGTCAAATATTTAAAGGAAAATCCCATCAAACATAATGCTACAGTGTGCCATGCATAAGAGGTCACAAATTAGAATTCAAGAGAAAGAAAATCATGATAGTAGTTAAAAGATATGGTTATCTTTTTTCACATAGGGTACTTGGGAAAGTCATGACAATAGTGTTTTAAAGATGTTATATGCATGATAAAGTGAATATAAAATGGATGAGCAGAGTATGCAAAGCATTTTTCTACAATTGGATTTTGAAAAGAAACCATGAAATATAAGGACTAAGACCTTGTAATTACATTATTAACCTTGCTACTTCATGAGACAATGTTGTGCTTTCTATCATAACAGGTTCTCTTTTTAAGCATCATTATGTTTTGTACTATTATGCAATGCAAATAAATTGCAAATGATAAAGGGACATAGTGGAAATACAAACTCACAGACTTGAACTGGTATATTGGGGCAGTCCTTGGTGTATGGTGTTGTCATAAAGACAGTGATGTGGTTGAGGATAGTTATCATCATAGAAATCTATAGGAATAAAAAAGGACAGCTTGAAGGTCATATAAGTCAGAGCTAAGAAATTACAACAGCCATCATTGTCAATTGTAGAAGGTATAGGCTATTATAACAAAAGAAACAGTGGTCCTTGAGTTCATGAAATACTTTCCAATCACATGAGCTCCATCAAGAGCATGATCAAGTGTCTAATATGATGAGTGTTTTAAGAGATTGATAATATGAAGGAAATGATCATGGATGTGAAAGTTAAGAGTAAATTAGAGAAGAATAAAGAAGTAGACATTGAGGATTGAAACTCAGATTTAATTGCTTGAAGAGCAATTGTGCCTATGTGTCTTCATCTCATCATGGAAAACAAATTTTGTGCATACCATCACATTACAAGGGTCGAGTTTGAATGAGCTTGGAGAGACAAAGTAGATGCCTTGTAGATCCATGCCATGAAAGGAAAATTACATAAAAGAATGAATGGAAGAGAATATACATAGAACTGTGTGGGTATTTCTATAGGAAGATGCAAAAAAGATTTGATAAAAGAAACAGAAGTAGGCATCCATAATGGCTACAAAACATTATAGATTAAGGCCGAACCATGGCCATTTTCTTGAAGGAATGGAAAAAGAGGTGGAGTCTTTTAATTATACCCGCATTGTGTAAAGGCATCAATTTTTTTTGGCAAAACATTTTTCTTCACAACCCAACATTTTCTTGTGATAATAATGGCCGCTATCATACAAAATCACAAATTGAGGGCATGCAAATTGCCACTTAAAATGACAAGGAAATACATGGCCGTGGCTATTAAAATACATAGATGCCTGGGAAATGCTTGAAATAAATGCATAATACGTAGATAATTGAATGTGTGCTCTTATTTTTGCATTATAAAGCTAAAAAGAGAAGCATTTAGATCACCAGAAAGAAGCTCAAAACACAAAAAAGGGAAATTTTATGCACTGAGACTTACCCAGCTCGCAGCTTCAAACATACCTCCAAACACTTAGAAAACATGGTGGCAGCAGGGTACCCGATTTGCAGTTGCAGAAGTTCCGAACCCTTGTTTCCAACTCTCCACCATGGTGGTCGAGAAGAGAGAAATCAACATAAAGCAATGAAAGAATATGGAATTCATCAGTGAAAAGTGGAGGAGCCACGGCCATGGAAGGCTTATTTCACCATAAAATCTTGAATTTCTAGAAAACCATGGAGCTCTTTAGAATATTGATAGGAGAAAATGAGAAACACTTTGTGTTTTTAAGTGTCTTACTTTTAGGTTTTTGCCCTACCTAAACTTATGTCAATTCCTTGGTGACATTTTTGTTTTGCTTTAAAACAAAACTTTTCAAATTAATCTTTGACTTATGTTTTCAATTGTTTCTCCTATAACCAACCCATGACCTTTATTTTTGCATCCTTTTGAAAATGTAAAATATTTACCTAAAGTGATAACTTATAAATCACTTAAGAGTAAATATTATTTTAATGCAAAATAAAGTGGTGGAAGTTTTCAACGTATAAGGAGGAAGAAATAGATATGCTCTCATTTATACCATGCCAAGGATATAGAGAAGTTATTTTCAGTTGCCAACATCAGGAGAGCATATAGGAGGCTCTTTATTTTCCTTTTGGAGCAGTTTGAGAGAATATAGGCATCAATTTATTGTGCCTTCATGTTGGACATGGTCAAACTTGACCATTTCAACTTTCTAGAGCTTTTGTGAAGAAGATTTGCATGCTAAATTTTAGGCTTTTGAGAGGCATCTGACCCAAGGAGGTTGGATTTTCCTTGTTTTGTGCAATTGTTTTGAGCTTTGCTACTTAGTTTCTTTTGTAACTCATTTTTTAGTCAGTTCTTACTTGGATTTTTTCTATTTTGTGACTTTTGGAGTCCTTGGAGAAAAAAGACGGAGTTTTGTAACTCATTTACAAACATTGTATGGTATAGTTTCACCTTTGGAGATCAATAAAGAAAGCAATTTTTTCCTTCTCAGTTATCTGTTTCATTGAGTGTGTTCAATGATTTATGAATTTACATGTGAGTTTTCTTATTCCTTTTTGATATGTCTCATTAATAGCACATTTAAGCATAGGAGATATGTATGTTGCAGGTTATAGGTTATGTTGGTGATGCGAACAGATTTAGTTGTGAGGAAAATTTATCATCCTTCTAGGACTGTATGTATCATAGCTTTCCTATGAAATATTTATGCAATAGCATATGAGTATTGAGTTGTGCATGGTAGATTTAGTTGATTGATTTAAAATTGTGTTAGGCAGTTGTACAAGTTTGAATAATCATTTAGGTGCATCACCATAGGATTAGCTTTTTTCAGTTTATGCATTCCTTCTCCCTTTTCTCTACAAAGGCTTTAGTTTATATGATTCACAAAGAGGAAGTCGGCCTTCTCTAGAGGTTTGGTCTTGTTTGAGGTACCCACACCTTGGGATCATTCCTATGTTTCACTAGATTGTTGAATTTTGCATTCAACAAGGTGCAAATCTAGGAGTTAACAATCCCTCCCACCCTACCTAGCAAAGTCCCTCTCACTCCAACCCCTTCTCTCCCACTCCCTCTCTCTTAAACTCTCACTTTATCCCTTTATCCCTCTCACCCCCCTCACACTGTCAAGTCTCTCCCTTTGGCACCCTACCTACATAACTCTCTCTTTCTCTTCGTCTCTCTCTCTCCCCCCTCTCTCTCTCCATCTCTCTCAATTATATCTCTCCCACCCCCCCTCTCTCTCACTCCCTTTATCCCTCCTACCCTACCTAGCTAAGTCCCTCTCACTCCAACCCATTCTCTCTCACTCCCTCTCTCTATTAAACTCTCACTTCCACCCTCTCCTCTCTCTCTCTCTCTCTCTCAAAACTCTCCCTCCCTCTAAAGACATACATAAATACATACATACAAGCATAATACATATGTACATACAATCCTACATACATAGAAGCATACATGTACATGCATAGATACAATCTTACATACAAGTAGGCATACATACAATTTACATGCATTGATACATACAGGCATACATACATACATACATGACATACAAGCATACAAACATACAAATATATAAACATACATTCAATAGAATAGCATTTAACATAAATCAAGACATAATGCGAGGGCGTTATACAGTGCTCGTGTTATGTCCTGCTCGACATGCTCCCCACAAACGAAAATACCATGTCAAAACTAAGATATAACGCAAGCGCGTTATAACGCGCACGTGTTATATCTTGATTTGGGGATCCCTGAGCCTTGCGATTGGTATTTTCCTTGGAATACCTAGCCAAAGGTTTGGAGGGAATTCCCAACGACCAGAGATGTGTTTTTGAAAATTCTACAATTTTTCACATAATCGAGTTCGTGCTCACCGTCAAGATTGCATGTGGTTCAATATCAAACAAATCGAACATCTGGGTAATGTTAGGTTCTCTCTTAGCTATCCAATGATGTAATTTTTTTCACTTTCTGAAAATGTTAAGCCTTTCATCCATAATTTATTTTGCTTGTATGTCTCTTTTTTGGAAAAAAATAGTTTTTGGTGTTTTTTTCGTTATAAATTAACTGTTCATCGAAATTTCAAATAAATTAAATTTTTAGAAACTAGACTCCATTCTACAATTTTTTTTTTTCAAAAATTCAATTGGTTTCCAAAAATTTTAGGGGTAGCACGGCCAAAATTTTGCTTTTTAGGAAGTGTCCACTTTGAAAATTAGTAAAAAATTAAGTATTCATTAAAAAATTATCATAAAAATTGTGCATCAACTACATACTGTTAGCTAACTTATGACCATAGCGATTTTAAAAATACTAAAAAAAAGTTCACCGTACAAGGGTCGTACAACAGTTGCTATGTTACTTTTTTTCTGGAAAAAACAACACCAATTTGTGTACATACCTTGTTTGAACCCCTTAATATCAACCATTTTCAAAATAAATTAGTAGTTTAGAAAGTAGATTGAGAGCACTTTGATCCTTGTTTTTGTTCCATCTCAACATTTTGAGTGTAACTATCCTCAATTTCACGTCCAAGGTTAGTATTTCCTGATTTTAGAAAAAAATTGTCCACTTAAGTCCCCTTTTTTGGGAACCATCTTTGTGCACTTACCCGTTTGTTTGCCCAAATTTTCATTTTTTTCATGCACTTCAGCTTAGTATAGTTGTTGGTTGATGTTCAACATTTATATTACTTCTTTCCAAGCAATTTACTTTCACCATTATGTCTTAGTTGTAGGATGAATATGGCTACTATGGATTCCTAGTGCACATATTATGCCAACCCATTTCAAGTCTACGTCCCTGGGTTGACAAGTTAAATGCACCTTCATAATGGTTAAGACAACTATTCAAATTAGATGTCCAACCTTTGAATCACAGCTTTATGGGCTTGGTTGTTAAGACATTGTAGGAGGCCAACATTTTTGGTGCCATTGTTGGGGATGGTGTTAAACTAGAGAGTTCTTTAGAGTCATTGATAGTTTCTTTCATGTTAAAATATTTCTAAAAGTTTTCTCTTAGTACACCCTTATTTATGTAGTAATGACCCCCCTATTCTTTCACCAATTCTCTGTGTGAGTTGGTTGATGCCGAGTTGATACTGTATGCGTAGAGGAAGGAGAAGAGATGCTTATGGGAGATTCCTTCCTAATGATCCTAATCCATTTCAGCTAGGAGAGCTTCCAAGTCTACCCAAAGTAGAAGAAGAAGAAGAGCCAAATCCCTTTGTTGATGCATTTCCTGATCTGACCAATTTTGAAATCTCCTCTAAAGACCAAAATCAGCTTGAGAACCCCTTTTCTTTGGAACTCCATCAGGCAAGCATGGGTGATGCAAATAGAAAAAAACCTAACCAACCAGCCTTTCCTTTCCCCATTTCTCATCAAAATGAAGTTGAAAACCTCAAAAATATCTCTATTTCAGTCCTTCCTACATTCTATGGACTTGTCATAGAAGATCCTGATACTTTCTTCTTCGACTTTGATATACTCTGCAGGAGTTATGACTATACCATGGATGCCCATAGGCTTAAGTTATTCCCTACCACCTTGAAAGAGGCTACATTAAGATGGTTTATGAGCCTAGGTAGAAATACTATGGAGACTTGGGAGGACATGAAGACAAAGTTCCTTGAGAAGTAAACGGAATACTGTAGGGGCAATGACATGAGGGGAGATGACATTTTTAGGATGCAACAAAAGGAAGATGAGAGACTGAAGGATTGCATTTCAAGGTTTCTATTTTGCCTATAGAAATATCCACACCATACACTCAATGAAGACTCACAAAATTTGATTTTCCTAAGGGGAATTAATGAGAGTTGCACTGATTCCTTGGACTTTATGGCAGGAGGAGACATCACCCAAGTCCCTTGGGAGGATATCAAGAAGATATGTCAGAACTATTCTAGGGCAGCTTCAAAGAAAGGTAGAGCTTACCAATCCTCTATGGGTAAGTCATATACCAATGGAGTCTCAAGGATGGAGATTACTCACTTGTTTCCAGACTTTAAGCAAGACATCATAAACAATCTGGCTACCCAGCTAGATACACTTTAAGCTAAGAAGAAACAAGAGGAGGCAGAGACAATGTTGGCAAAATATTGCCCTCATTGCAAACAAAAGAAGGACTACAGATGCAAGATGGTAGCTAATATTGACAGTAAGAAGATTCCACCTAAGTTCAAGCCAATCCAAGTTGAAGAGGATCAAGTCTACTACGTTGCACAAAGGAGGCCATGGGCTCCAAGACAAGGTATGCCACTAGATCCACTATCTTTTGTTGGGTCATATTTCAATTCTTATTCATCTAGTAACCAATGGCAACCCCCATATCCATCCAATTATGGAGGATATCCACCACAGCTTTGGAGTAACCCTCAAAATACCTAGCCTAATCACCAAAACTCTCCACCCCATTGGCAACAACCTCAGGGGAATTTGCAATAGTTTCAAGGAAATTGGTAGCCACCTCCAAGAAACTGGCAACAAACATCTCGATGGAGGGGAGGAAAACAATGGCCAAACCAAACCACTAATTAGATGCAACCACCTTCTCAACCCCAACAACCTAGTATAATGCCTCCTCCTACTAGTGCAAGTTCAAATACACCTAAACCTAATCAGCTACCAACTCAACCCACACCTAACCCAAATAACAAACCACAATAGTAGCCAGTATACTCTATTGATCCAAACCAATTTCCTACATATGATGTGAGTGTAAGTGACATCCACTTGCATTTAGGAACTAATTTTCCATCTCCTTCCACACCCATTATTACTAAGCTTCATGTGGAAGAGGAGAAGGAGCATTTGAATGTCCCCATTCATTCAAGTGCACCTAAAAACCCTAAACCAGTCCCAATCCAGCAGACTGAAAAAGAACCACCATTTCCTCAGAGATTGGAGGTTTCTAAGCAAAAAGAAGAGGAGGAAACCACCTTTAACATTTTATATCAGTTAAATCATATATGTGTCAAGATACCTCTATTTCAGGCCATTAAAAATGTTCCTATATATGGAAAAACAATTAAGGAAGCATGCCTCAAGAAACCAGGTAGGAAAAAGAAAGACCCCACTATGGTTCATGTGGTGGGACAACTGGCTAACATCATGCTTGGGAAAGTTATTGTTTCCAAGTACAATGACCCAGGTATTCATGTGGTAGGAGTTGTTATAAATGGGATTAAAATAAAGAATGCTTTGATTGATTTGGGAGCAAAAATAAATGTAATGACAAAGGACATCTTGTAGCAACTAAATGTTGCAAGCATGAGATCTACTCCTACTGTCCTGGAGCTTGCTGATAGTTCTACTGTTAAGTTTGATGGTATAGTAGAGGATCCTGTGGTAACTCTAGAATCTTGGGAGTACCCAACATATTTCATGATTCTTTCTCCCAAAGCTACACTAGGCGGGTATCCTATTATTCTTGGAAGGCCAATTTAGCAACAACCGATGCCTATATTGGATGTCAGTTAGGAGACATGACCATTTCTAATGTAAAGAGCACCAAAAGGTTTGTTCTCTATCATCCTACTCATCCATCCAATCATGTGGGTAACCCCATATGGCCACATGTTGGTGAAGAGGCCAAGGAAGTTAATTTTGTGGCACAACTTGTGATGTTAGGCAGAAGTTCTTTCATGCAACTTCAAGAGGAAGATGAAGTGTTGTCTAACATAATCCAAAACTATTGTGAAGTAGAGGAAGCATCATTCTCTCATGCATCTAGTTCTGTTGGTCCAATGAACACCCTTCTGCCCTCTCTTCCTGCAGTTGAACTTCCTGTAGCAATAGGTATGCCTAATACACTGTTACCACATGAACTCAAGGTACCAATTATTAGTGAAACAACTATGATAGAGCTAACCACACAATTGCAGGTGTTAGAAGGAAAATACTTGAATATTAACAACAAGTTGAGAGAAGAACAACATCAAGATTTGACAAATTTGTTAAGGACCCACCAACATGCATTTGCATGGGACTATCATGATATGAAGGGCTTGGATCCTAAGCTCTGCACTCATAGGATATACATCAAAGATGATTATACACCAGTGAGGCAGCGACAAAGAAGAATTAACCCTGCATTAAGATAAATTGTAAAAGGAGAACTATAGAAATTGCTATATGTAGGATTTATCTATCCCATTTCAGATAGCCAGTGGGTGTATCCATTGGTGATTGTGCCCAAAAAGGGAGGGAAGTGGTGAGTTTGTGTTGATTACAGGGAACTCAATGCTGCCACCAAAAAGGACCATTTTCCCTTTCCTTTCATAGATCAAGTTCTAGATTTACTTGCAAGAAAACAATACTTTTCTTTTCTAGATGGATTCAGTGGGTATAACCAGACCCAAATTGCACTTGAGGACCAAGAGAAGACCACCTTTACATGTCCATGGGGGACCTATGCCTACTCAGTACTTCCATTTGGCTTATTCAATGCACCTCTAACTTTTCATAGGGTAGTCATTAGAATATTTTTAGATATCTCATATGATTGCATGGAGATTTATATGGATGATTTTACCACCTATGGTGGTGATTTTAATGAAGCATTGGAAAATCATAGGAGAGTCTTAAAGAGATGTGAAAAACATAATTTGTCTTTAAATAGTGAAAATTTCTTCATGATGATGCAGTAAGGTGTAGTCCTTGGCCATTACATCTCTTCCAAAGGAATTCAAGTATATCTTGCCAAGATTGAGGTGATCACAAATCTTCTTATACCTGCAAAACAAAAATATATTAGGATTTTCTTGGGATATGCAGGTTACTATAGGCGTTTCATCAAATACTTTATCAAAATGGCAGCACCATTGTACAGTCTCCTAACCAAAGATGTTGAATTTCAATGGACAGAAGACTATGACAAGGCATTCTTTGACTTGAAAGCAGCTTTAACTCATGCTCCTATACTCAAAGGACCTGATAGGGAGCCTCCTTTTCACATCCATATAGATGCATCAGACTATGCTATAGGAGCATTCTTGGGATAGAAAGAAGGAGCAATTAAAAATGCTATTTATTTTGTTAGTAAAAATTTTCAAGGAGTTGAATTCAACTATACAATGACAAAAAAAGAAATGTTGGTAGTAATCTATGCCCTAAAAAAATTCATGCACTACATAACCAGTTATCAGATCTTTGTGCACACTGATCATGCAGCCATTAGATACCTTAGGAATAAACCCCTGATCTCAGGTAGGATAGCAAGATGGTTGTTGTTGATGCAGGAGTTTGACATAACCATTGTGGATAAACCAGGGAAGGCCAATGTTGTTGCAGACTTTCTTTCAAAGCTAACTACATCAGAGGACAATCAAGTCATTGATGACTCTTTTCCTAATGAACATTTATTTTTTATCAGTGTGCATACACCCTGGTATGCTGACATAGCTAATTATCTAGTCACAGGGAGAGTTCCTTCTCACTTCTCTCCAAAAGAGAGAAGGGTGCTCATTGAGAAGGAATTTCCTTTCTCATGGATTGCAAGATGTTTGTCTTACACTAGACCAGACCATGTCATGAGGAGATGTGTGAGGGAAGATGAGACATATTATATCATGTATGCATGTCACAATGAACCCTATGGAGGGCATTTTTCAGCCAAGAGGACAACAATGAAGATTTTGAACACATGATATTATTGGGCCACAATCCACAAGGACATAGGGAAATATACAAGGAAGTGTGATAGATGCTAGAGGATGGGTCGGCCAACCAAATCTGATGAGATGCCCCTTTACCCCCAAGTAGTAATCACCCCATTTGATAAATGGGGATTGGACTTTTTAGGACCCATTGATCATCCATCAAATGGTAAATCCTATATCTTGGTATGCACTGATTATGTAACCAAGTGGGTAGAAGTTAAGGCCATGAAGCATGCAAGAGATAATAAGGTTGTAGAATTTCTTTATGAAGAAATTTTCACATGGTATGGGGTTCCAAGAGAGATAGTGACTAATCAAGGGGCTCAATTCACTTCAACCCTTGTTGTAACACTGGTCAATGAGTACAACATAAGGCACAGGAAGTCTACTCCTTATCACCCTCAGGCCAATGGCTAAGTTGAGGTGATCAATAGAGAAATTGAAGCCATTCTGACCAAAATAGTGGTTATCCATAAGAAGGATTGGGAAAATAGGCTACCAAAAGATGTTTCAACCTATAGGACCACCTGGAAAACAACTACAGGATTCACTCCATTTAATTTTTTGTATGGAAAGACAGCCATGATTCCCATTGAATTTGAGCATAAGACTCTTAGGACTACATTAGACTTGGGGATGGATATCTCTAAGGCACAAAAGGATAGAATAATGCAATTGAATGCTTTGGATGATATAAGGAAGACAACCTTGCATCATACAAAGGTAGTGCAAAATCAGAGAATAAAGTGGCATGACAAATTCATCAAGGACAAGAAATTCCAACCAGGTGACTGGACACTGCTCTACAACTCAAGGTATCAAGGGAAGTTGCAGACAAGGTGGCTAGGACCATATGAGGTTGTTGAAGTTTTCCCCAATGGTGTTTTTCAACTCACCACCATAGACCCTGTTAGATTTAAGCTTCTTTTCAATGGTCATCGCCTCAAGTTGTATCACAAGTCGAATTCCAAGGAGGAATTCCTACAGCAATTCACTCAACATGCAATACCCAAACTTCTTGCAGCCGAAGGAAGAGGACCTAGTGTCCCTCCTTCTAGCTAACCAAGGTACGTAACTTATCATAATAAAGACTTCCACTTTTGTGGGAGTCCACTTATTCATTCATTCACCCATTCGCCCATCCATCTCCACCTTTCTCTCTCTTCCATCATGCCATCATAACTTCACTCCATTCCACTTCACTTCATTTTGCTTCACTTTCATTAATTGCTCAACTAACTTCTTAAAAGGTGATTGACACTTCCTTTGTACTCTTTGCAACAAATATTCATGAATTCAGGTACGTGTGCATCAATTTGTTAAATCTTAATTTTCTTTTTGTACATTCATTTAATTACTATACATTAATATAGACATTCACCATAGCATGCAATTATTCCCTGCCCCTGTTAAATCACCATTATTACCTTGCATGTGAGGACACCTGCTCAAATATAGGTTGGGGGGAAGTGTGTTACCATGTCCATGTGTCAGTCTATGATGGTCCATGTCAACAAAGTTTAAATTGAGCCAATTTGAATTCTAAGTGAGATGACATCAACCACTGCCATTTTTCTCTATCATAGCCTTCATTTATTACTCCTTTACTGCCTTTATTGTTGCCTTTGTTGTTCTTGTCATAATCCTAAGCCACCAAAAAGGTAAAATTCATAGGCAGTGGCATTGGGAATTTGGCAGTGTTGCAGGAAGGTAAAATTTGGGCTTTCAGACAAGGATTTCAAGAAGGGAAATTTTGTAGAGCACTTGTTTAATTGTAGACAACTGAACAATGGGAGGTGGGTTAATTCAAAATGAACCCATGGTTCATGATGTATTACTGCAGGATGCACCTTTCCAGACCGAGTTCAAAAATTGTGAGTTGTTAGATTATTTCTTGAAGCTGAATGGTTACAATGAAGATGTTGTGTTGGAATTTTCCCAGACATTGTCTAAAGGAAAAGCCACAATAAAAGGGTTGGAGGTAATGGCTACTAAAGAAAATATTGCAGAAGTTATAGGGTTTCCTGTCGACGATGAACATTACCTTACTATCAGAGACTCCAAGTCAGCTAGGGTTGAATTTAAAAAACCTAGTGACCCTCCATTGAGTGTGGACAAGCAAGGAGTGAAGAGAACCTATTTTCCTGAGCCATGGAAGAAAATAGCTATCTACATTATAAAGTATATCATGTGTGAAGGCCTCCTGTCAAACCTACACTCTATGCACTTCAAACTCCTGAACCATATGAGGCATGGGAGAAGAATTAATGTGCCAAATGTGCTCTACCACCTTCTTTCAATCATGGAAACCGAGACCCAAAAAGGTAGGGATAATTTTGTTTCCCACCATTGTCTGATCAAATTATTAGTTGAGAAGTCTCTGTAGGATGTGTCTAATATTACTTGGGAAGAATTCTTAAATATTGATCAAATTAGACTAGAGCATTTGTGACCTAGGGTTTTTCCTCAACATCGTAGGGTTAGTAAAAGAGTGAGAAATTTTGAAGCCACTCCTAGAGCCTCAACTTCTGGTGCAAACCCTAGTATAAACCCTCTTGCAGCCAAGCAAACCATAGAGATTGGTTCTTATGAGACAGAACATTCAAACAAAGAAATTTCCTCTTCAAATTCTGATGATGATGTCCCTCTAGGAACCCTAATCAGAACTAGGGCACATAAGAAAAAGGTAGAAATAAGGAAAGGAAAAGCTAAAAAGAAATGCCAAGCTCTAAGAAATGGAAGGCTGACACTCTTCTTCCTGCAGCCAAAGAAAAACAAGAGAGACCTCCTAGAAAAATAAGACCAGTTGGGCTAGCCTTTTGTTGTATCTCCATAGGACATCTCTAAGTCTAAAGAAACATCACAGGAGGACATAGAAGCTCTAATGGGGCAGGTGAATGTTGAGGAAAAGGACATATTTGAGGAAGCGGCAAATATAACGTTGGAAGATCTTGCTGACATCACAGAACAAGTTAAAAGTCAAGGGTATGAGGAAAATCAGGAGCTTCTATAGCAAAAGCAAGAGCAAGAGTTCCTACAGCAAGAGCAAAAGCAAGAGTTCCTGCAACAAGAGGTCCTACAGCCAAAATTGGGAGAACAATCAATACCTCTACAACTAGAATTGGCTAAACAATCATAATCCCTGCAGCTGGGGCCACATGAAGAGCAAGCATTAGTGCCATGAAAATTTTTGGTAGGAAGACATAAGCCCTCTAATTTTTCAATGCACATGGTAGCCATGAACTTATGGAGAGAGATGCAAAGGAGGGAGGAAGAATGGAAAGAGGAGAAACACGAGCTAAAGAAGGAAATTCAAAAGAGAGATGAAGAGATTGAAGATAAGGATGCAGAAATTGCTACTTTAAAGAAGGTGGACAATATGGAAACCTTAGTACCTCAGATATTAGAGTGTAGGACTCCTCCAATGGTCTATGCTCTATATTTGAAGGAGAAGCATCTTTCTTTTAAATTATCAAGGATTGTTTTAGGTTTGAATCCTTCCATTGAGACTCCTCTTGAATTTTTCAATGCCTATCGGATTGCTCCTCCTAAAATGAAAAATTTGTTGTGTGAATTTTATTTGCATAATTATGTTGTGTCCCAAGACCATGATTGGAATCCCTTGTTGTATGTTGGGTATGTCCAACTAAGGGCATTTATGTCCTAGATACAAAATGAAATTAGTTGGGGACAACAGTTCAGGGCTTATAGGCAAATAGAATCCAACACTCCCTTGTCCATCAAGGCTAAATCTAGAAATCTAGGAGACATTTTCAAGGATTGGCACAAAATTATTTACCGACCAAGCTATGGCAGTAGGATCCTACCTGAGAGAGAAGCAGTTTACCAAGAATATGAGAAGGTAGCAAGAACCACAGGGGAATCTGTAACAGGATATCTTGCACAAAGGTGGAATAGTCTGATTGATTAATTAAAACAAGTTGAGCCTCACTCTCTGCAGAACTATGTTGCAACACTTAAAAGAGTTGATAGATATATACAGATTGGAAGGAAAAAGGGACAATTTTGGCTTCCATTAACTTTTCAACCACCCATCCTGCTATGGCTTGTGTCAAAATTTTAGGTATTATCATTATGATATAGTTGCAGAGAGAAAAAGATGGAGCAGGTTGGACAGACAACAAGGGTTTTATTGGGACCCTAATTCATGCACTGCAAGAACTGATGTAGGACAGCTAGCAGTTGCAAATTTTAGGGCATTGACCAAGCAAAATAAAAACTCTTCCTTTGTTGGAGGACCAACAAACCCTTAGGTTGGGGGGAGTGATGAGTCCATTTTATGGTTCAATTTTGATAGAGTTTATTATCCATTTTTTGTAGTTGTTGTAGACTTTGATACTTGGATATTGACTTTTTATGATATATCCTCAGAACCATAGACATTGGGCATAAGCTTATTTTTGTAACTTTTAAATGAAATTGACATGCTATATGAACTATCTATATTAATTCTACATGTGGATTAATGAATGTTACTTTAAGGTAGTTACATATATGCAATTGTTGTGTGTACTAATATTGTTATGCATATATAATTAAAAGCCTACACATTTGAGGAAGATTCTGCCAACTGGTCATTTGCCATAAAGGTCAACAAGGTGATTGTTCAAAAGTCAATGGGGGGAAGACTCTCAGCAAGAGGGAAATTCCTAGTTCAAATCGAAGGATTGTAACTGCCTTGTAAATTTTCTTAATTATTTGTTGAGCGAATATAGGAGTTACTGTTGTGCTAGATTTGTGTTAAGGAAAACATGCTTGACTAGATTCCACACATGCATAACCTCCTCTCCACTTTTTATGCTTTCCCTAAAGTGGCATCCTCCTAATCTGTTGGAGTTGACCGCCTTACTAGGTAGTTAGTTAGTAGCTTTCTTCATATAAATAAGACTTGGATGCTCCTTCTCAAGGGGTTGATTGATCTAATGTTGTATTTACATTCCTAGTTTTTCAGTAATATAGTTATGATGCTCTATTGTACTCATGTTTTCCAATGAATAAAATGAAATTATAAGTTCACGCATCTAAGTTTACATTGTTTTTAAGCTAGATACACATCCAAAGGGGGCCACTTGGTGAGTATTCCATTTTGTATTCTAGTTATTACTTTTTGTTCAGCAATTAGTTAAGAATCTGGCAACTGTCTATTCCTGCAACCACTAGAATTCCAATTTGTGACTATTCCTGCAGCCAAAGCAAACAAATTAGTTTCCTACTTGTTTGCCCAGATTTTCATTTTTTTCATGCACTTCAACTTAGTATAGTTGTTGGTTGATATTCAACATTTCTATTAATTCTTTCCAAGCAATTTACTTTCAGCATTATGTCTTTCTTAGCTATAGGATGAATATGGCTACTATGGATTCCTAGTGCACATATTGTGCTGACCCATTTCAAGTCTACGTCCCTGGGTTGACAAGTTAAATGCACCTTCATAATGGTTAAGACAACTATTCAGATTAGATGTCCAATCTCTGAATCACAGCTTTATGGGCTTGGTTATTAAGACATTGTAGGAGGCCAACACTTGACTCATTATTTAATTTTTATTGATGATTAAAATGCATGTGTAGAATAGACTAATCATATTTCAATAACTTGTATGTGTGATGGTGAATTGATAATTTTGATGCATATGTTAATTTCAATATTATGATGAGTAAAATGATTAGGTTTTAAATGAAATTGTGAAATGAAAATTATTGTTTACCTTGTGAGAGTTTAATGAAATATTCTCATGTGAATTCAATAATTATGAATCTTAGAGATCATGCTAATTCAGAATTAAAATATGTGTTTGGAAATCCTCTATGGAAATTGATAATGTGAATGTGTATGTTTCATTTTGGCTGTTTCAATTGTAGTTTTATTAGATGCATTAATGTGTGAAATTGGGTGTGTATCTTTAACTTTCATGGTCATGGAATCGGAGGTCTCTAAGGAACCTAATGTGACCAATCTCATAATTCTAACTATAGTCCATTTGGAGGGAATATAGTTTCAACGTAATGTGATAAATATGATGTGGTTTGAGACATGATTGTATGTGATTTTTTGAGGTCTTAAAGTCTTTAAGCTTGAATTTTAAATTTGTAATTATATCTTTGAAGGAAATTTCGGATTCAAAATTTTTAAAGTTTTTAAAGGGGTGAAAAAAACTTTATTTTGTGTAATTTCATAATTTTTAAACCCCTAGGGTGGTAACCTAAGGGTTGGGTACTTAATTGAACCCATATATTGGACTAAGAGGGGTGAAAATTTTTGAGTGTTGTGGGGATGAGAGGATGGACTTACCCCATCCCCATTTTTCTCCAAAGTTCATTTATGGATGGAGACTTTGGGGGTGGAGTGTCCAAGTGCACCCCCCCTTCTTAATTATTTTTGGAGACTTTTAAGGATGGAGTGAAAGATACTTCTTGCTCCCTTAAATTCATTCCACATAGGGAAGACTTAGAGGGGTGTGTGTTGGAGGAATGGGAAGGTGACAAGTCCCCATTGGAGAGGATTCCAAATTGGGACTCTATTTAGCTTTTCTTTTTTATAGATGAAGAGGTTCTTTTCATTATTGCAATTGGGGGATTTTCTTAAGGGAGTTGTGTGAAAAAGACTTGGGATGGAGTTGGAAGGCTTGGAGCTCTTCAACAATATCTTCCCTGGAAAGCTTGATAAGGTAGGAATCAAGCTTGTTATGTTTGTTTATGTATGAGCTTGGTTAAATGTTTTGTAATGATTGTTGTGTGTCTTCATTGTAATGTTTTTGTTCTTGTTGTGTTGATAAAATATGGGTTGGGTTGCTATGGGGATTTCTCTCCCACTTGATGAGAGCTCCCCAAGTGTGGGGTTGAGAGAGGGAGAACCTCCCATGGAGAAAACTCCATCCTTTAAGAAGGAGCTTGGGTATAAGTACCCTTCTTGTCTATTTGAGCATGGTGTTTGGGATAAGAAGTTGAGATTCAATGAGAAATGAAATTTTTGAAGAGAGATGTTTGAAACTATGTGTAAACTTTCTAAGGTTTTCCCCATTGGGTTGAGATGTTACCTCATCTCCCCCTTATGAGTCTTGAGAAGATTCATTGTGTGTGAGTCAATCCTTGGACTTGGGTGTTTATTTGTATGTGTGTGTACCACAATGTTTTAATGTATTGTTATGTTTTTTTATATTACTCGATTCCTATGGAGACCTCCTAGCTCGAGGGTGGCTTGCTTCAAGCCTAGGATGGGTGCTGAGCATACCCTTGGTCTTGGAAAGTTTATCGTCCTCTTGTGCAAGTTGGGAACCCATGAGGAAACATACATATTTTGGTGAAATTGTTCTACTTGTGTTTGAGAGTTGTGTTATATTGGATGTAATGTTTTTTATTAGCGATAAACAGGTTTTGAAGGGACCTTGAAACCCTATACAAAGAAGAGAAAATTCAGCAAAGAAAAAGAAAATTGGATTCCCAACCTAACACCAAAAAATAGGTTGATTATAGAACCATCAACACCCCAACAAAAAAACCCAAATCGAGGATCTAAACAACAACAAATCCCAAACAAGAAAATCTAACACCCTTAGCCCTAGGGTATAGCTCCCTAACAGACTTTGGGAGCCCCTTCTTTCTATGTTGAACCAAGGTCCAAGAAACCTCAGAGTTGAAGTTCTCCAATCAAGGAGAGGGGAGGATCCTCCCGGGCCACAACAGCCATGGAGGGCACCAACAAAGCTGAACTAGAAGAAGGCACATCTGGGAGGGAGACTGGAGAAACGGAACAAGGAGAGAAACCAGGAGCCCCCAAGGGCAGAGCCAACAAATCTGAAGTAGGCACGATCGATGGAATACCCTAAAGCTATGTAATGTTACTCTAAATCTATGTAATGTTATATTGGATGTAATGTTTCTCTAAAGCTATGTATGAGTATAATCAAATGTAAATGTTTTTGTTTAGATTTAGTCCTGCAATTGAAAGGCTTTGTTACATAAATGGTTTGCGTATACACAAAAAAAAATCAGCTTATTATGTAACAAGAAAATGAATGAAGGTACACTATTTTGGGTTGTAGAAAGTCACTTAAATCTGAATGGGTATGTCATTTCATTTTGTTTTATATAAATAATATTTTTTTTCTCAAATGTTATCAAGGATGACCAGTTTGAAAACCGAAAGAAAATACTTATTTCTGGTTGCTTAAAAGCATAATTAGGTTCACCTGTTCTAGGTTATAAGCCATTTTTTACTACGCATGAGAAAAATAGATTATCTTTCTCTAAAATTTGAAAATAATGTTTTCTTTAAAAAAAGACATGATGTCCTATATCACCAATTTATCATTTTGTTGTAATTGTAAAAAGGGAATAATCATGCACTGTTGTCATAGAATGAAAAAGGAATATGAGTGTTGTATTATCTGTTCAAAACATGATGTTCTACATTATAAGTTATCAACCTTTCTTTTTAAATGTAAATAGGGAACATAAGGAAATGTAAGGGCATATAGTCTTCTATAGAAAATGTGTATTATGTTCTTATAGCCAATGTGAAATTTCCCTAAGGAAATGTAAGGGCATATAGTCTTCTAGAGAAAATGTGTATTATGTTCTTATAGCCAATGTGAAATGTTTCTGGTTTAAGCACATTTCGTAAGTGTCCAGAATAAAAGTATATCATTGAGCAAAGAGTAAAGTTTCTTCTCTATAGCAATGTTTATTTGTAACATATAGATTTAGATACCGATAAAATAAGAATAAATTGAAATGACAAAAAAATATGAAGCTTGATAAATCGAGTTGTATATGCGTTTACATGTTTATATAACTGTTGCCTAAAGACTAGTGAGGAATACAAAATGATTTTCTATAGCTGTGTAAAAAGGTTATTCTGCAGTTAGTGAGGAACTAGCTCAGATGTTCTAGTTCATCAGTTTACTAATATTGGTAGGCATATTTCCTTACAAATCTAAATAAAATTAAATAATAAAATTAAATAGGGGGCTAGGTAAGAGAAAAATGTCATATGTTGTGGCTTACCATTTTAGATATATTCAAGCATATAGAGAAGGAAAAAGAAACCAACATTATGCCCTGGCATAGTTCCATAATGGGAGTAAAATAAACTCTAGGTCACTGTTCTATTAATGCACATAGATATATGTGAATGAATTTATGTAGTTGGGTGAGTAAATATCATTGTGTTGTAGTTTATTCTTAGTTAGAAACCATTTTCTTTGTAGATGCAACGTGATGGTAACAGTGGATCTTATCAACAAGAACCAGTCCACTGTGAGAAAACTCCCATAAAATATACATGTGAGAACCCCACACCCCCCAAGGTGGCAACCTATGGATGTGGGTATCTACCTCTTGCATTTGGCTGTGCGGCCCAAACAGTGGAAGTCGCCACTTTGGTAAGAGGCATGGCCTCACTCTGATATTTGGAAATAACGCATATATTTCTACAAGGAGAAGGGATGCGAGGGGTCGCACATGCAATGGGTGTGATCTACGTAAACTTCCTCAACCTTTCTTGTATGGAACAATCATCTCCCTATGCTAGACTGGCCTGCAAAACCCAACAAGCGAGGCATGTGAATAAAATATATAATTGACCTACGGTAATTCAATTTGATTTCGTCTACCTCAGCCTTTGTTTCATATCTATATATTTAAATATAAATGATATAAAATCACCGTTTTGGGAAGGAGGAACATAGGATGAGTAAGGGATATTAACACTCACCATGGAAATGTGAATGTCAACTGAGATACTAACCCCTCCCCTCTCCTGCGATAGCAATATAAATCTCGGGTTGTTTGCACTAATACTACTAGTAGAAATAGTATAAGATTTTTGATATAAGTATTATTATTAATATGAATATTAATTCTAATATAAACAACAATGTTTTTTTAGTCGTTACTAATTCAATATACTAATTATGTTAAGTTATTTTTTTTTAAATTATAGCTAAATAGAAGAAGAATATCCTATCAATATCATAATGTAAACATAATCCTTGTTGTAATTGTTGTCACGTGGTACCCTCAACCCTCGTCGGTACCCCTTAAACCTCTCTGATGTCGCCCTCACTGACAGTTTAGGCTTTTGGTGTAGTGGCAGTCAATTTGTGTTAACAAAATTGGCGACTCTAGTGGGGACAGTTCGACTTCCACTCTTGACACTCTTTCCATCTCACAGTTGATTGTTTCTGTCGACCTCTCGACTGGGGGGTAAACTGTTGTCACATGGGACCCTCAACCCTCATCAGTACCCCTTAAACCTTTCCGATGTTGCCCTCACTAACAACTTATGCTTTTGGTGTAGTGGCAATCGGTCTATGTTAACAGTAATGAAATGTAGTACTTGATCGAGAGCTATGAAAGCAAAGCAAACATGGTATGAGTTTGAATGTTATTTTCCCTCTTAAGCATAATATTTTTTATGTCGTGAACTCCTAGTCAACACAAGGGTTGGTAATTTATTAGTGAACTCCATGTAACCTAGCTTCTAGTTTTGATCCATTCTTCGTTTAAGGGGCGCACGATGGACTTTGCGCACCAAACTGCATTTACTCCCACACCCCTCTCTTAGGTAGCGTGTTGGAAATGATGTTGCACGTGCAACGTTGCTCGATGAGTATATAATACTCCCATGTTAAGCATGATTGGTATATCTATAGTGTTTTTGCGTTAATACTTCAAAAAAAATTAATGGTTGTGTTTTTTCCCTAGGGTTAAATTTAGGGTATTACAAGTGAGAACTCACACCACACATTATGAGAATATTCAACAACATTCAACAAGAGTTTCGAAGACATTGGACAACCAAATTTGTGATACCTTTTTTTTAAAAGTGATGACATTAATAACCCTTCCAACTATAGGACCATAATGATCAACTATTTGTTTGCAAAATTATTTGGCTATATGGTTGAAAACAAATCAACAAATGGGTGGAAGAAAAAAAAAATTGAGCAAAAGATCAAGCAGGTTTTAGGCCTACGTACTCCACAATTGATCATGGAATCACGATAAGACACATCATTGAAAATTTTGGGGAGAAAGGGAAGATGCTTTTTGCTATTTTATTGACTTCAAAAAGGCTCTTGACACAATCCCTAGGGATAAATCTATGGTGTAGAATGGAAGAACTAAGGGTTCCTATACATTTAATAGCAATTGTTCATAGGATTTATGAAGTTAAAGTCAAAATCAAAACTTCGGAAAGCATTTTAGAAAATTTTAGGAATTGCATTGGGGTTAAGCAAGGGTTCCCCCTATCCCCTACACTTCAATTTATATATTGACAAACTTGAAGAATGGCTAAATTGGCAAGGGGGAGATGGTGTCAATTTGGGAGAGTTTGTGATAAAGCTTTTTTTATATGCAAATGGCATTACTTTGATTGTTAAATCAGCTCATGGGTTGCAAGAACACCTATATGCCCTTGAACATTTATGTGGAGCAATGGAGATGGAATTCAATACTAACAAGACAAAATCATTATTTTCTCCAATAGCAAAAGCATAACCAACATGAGTTCTACCTCAAAGGCAACACTCTTGAACTTGTAACTAAGTGAAAATACCTCAATATTGACTTCAACAACAAGTTTAGTTGGGAGGGCTGCAAAAAAAGAGAACTTTGGGAAGTTGGAAAGCTTTATATGGTCTTCAAAATAGATGTAGAGGCAAAATTATGGGATTGGAAAACTATTCAGATTTTTTTGGACTTTTAATGTTTCTAATGGTACTCTATGGGTGTGAATTGTGAGCTAGCGACACCTCAAACTCAAAGTGAAGACAATTTTGAGAGAAAGTCCAAAATTGTTTAATCACAAGAAAATTCAAAATAAAAGGTTTGATTCCTTACAAGACTATGTTAAGTGAAATGGGAGCAACTCCTATTGAAGTAATTTCTATGGTATGTCTCATAAGATATTTAAAAAGAATTGAACAAATGGAAGTAGTGTAGATACCTTAAATTGTCCTAACCTATGAACTAGCATTTTAACACTAATATTCGTCTTTTTCTAATGATTAAATAATATTCAATTATTTAATTATTGTCTAAAATCATATTTTCACTATTAATTAAATGACTATGTTATTTAATTAATTCATTTCAGTTAATCTTCTTAATTAGTTAAATAAATCATATTTATTTATTTACATCTTTATTTCTTTAGTCTTCTTGATTAGTTAAATAAATTTTATTTATTTAATTATATCTTTGATTCTTTATTCTTCTTGATGAATTAAATAGATCATATTTATTTAAGTATTTTTAATTCTTTATTCTTCTTAATGAGTTAAATAAATCATATTTATTTAACTATATTTTTAATTATTTATTCTTCCTGATTAAGTCTTTAATTACCTTATTCCTCTAAATTAATTAAATGATTATTATTAATTGTTTAATTAGCATTCACCCATTTTTCTAAAATTAAATAATTACTTTAATTATTTAATTTTCCACATTCACACTTCTTAAATTAAGTAATTACTTTAATTATTTAATTATCCTTCTTCTCTCAACATTATCCATTTATCATGAATAAATAAAACATTTTATTTATTTATCTAATTTCCACTTCCACATTCCTCAAATAATTAATTAATTTAATTAATTATTATCCTCTCATGCAAATCTAAATTTATCTTCTACACTTTCTTTCACTTCACTTCTCATGCAACTAGTTAACTCACACTTATAGTTATCTTCCACATAATTAAATAATATTTAATTATTTAATTATTCTCTCATTCCATATTCTACTATTAATTAAATAATTTGATATTATTTAATTAATTCACTTTATCTTTATTCTTCCTTAATTAATTAAATAAGCCTTATTTATTTAATTATGTCACTAATTGTTCTGTATTCTTCTAATTTAATTAAATAAATCATTATTTTTTTAATTATTCCTCATGACTTTTTCTCTTTAATTAAATAACTGTTCTTTTATAATTATTTAATTATTCATTATATTTTTAACAAAATAGAGTGCAAAGGAGAAGAACGAGTGCAAAATTTTCTTTTTTTTTTTTTTTTTGATACAAGGTGTCCCCGCGACCCAACCCAGCGGCCCAACAACCCTTATCTTGGGTACCTAAGGAGAGCTAGGGCGAGACAAGTCCCCTTGCGGGTGAGATCCCTCACCTATAAGAAGTCCCACCTCTTAAACCTGGGAGCAGAGTCGAACCTGAGACCAATGGGGAGTAAACCCACTGCCCAAGCCAACTCTACTACCCATTCGAGCTAGAATGAGTGCAAATTTTTGAAACGGTGGTGTGAAATGATGAGGGTTGCGAAGGTTGTGTCACAATAGGGAAGGAGCATGGTGGTGGTCCTCAAGTGCAGCATGTGCATGAGGTTGATCAAGAGGTGACCACTGAGCAACAAAATCAAGGAAGTCCTAGTTCACAACAGGACGGTTGGAAAAATTCAAACTTTCGCCGACGTTCAAATGGCGGGAAGGGTGGTCGGGGCTGGCGAGGTCGTAACTCCAGGCTTTGAAGGCCTCAGCAAGGTGTAGACAATATTTTCAATATGAACAATAGAACAAGTTCATTCAAGCAGGATCGTAGGGGGATGCATCAACTGGGTTTTTCCCCACAGCATAGAAGCAGCGAGCAAAACCAGCCAAGGCGAGGGGGTTTTGGTGATAGGTAAGCTTTAAGGAGGAGGCAAACTATGGTTTTGAGTTCCTTCAAACTCCAAGTGAAAAAGGAGTGTCTCGAAAGGTTGGGGCTAATTATCAGGTGATATGGCATGAGGCTCAACTGGGACAATTTTATGAGATGGTGGCAAGGGAAATGGGGGGATAATATGGACTTCAAGGTTCTGGCGCAATGATATTTTGTGATCATTTTTCCTACGTGGAGATCAGGGAGGAAATTGAAAATGGTGTCTGGATCATGGATGGGTGTGGTTTTTATATATGCATATGGCGGATTGGCTTCAATTTGTATCACCATAATTTGGATCAAATTCAGGACTGGTACAAGTTGTCGAATTTACCCCTTGAATTTTGGGCCCCGAGCATCTTGGAAGACATTGGTAACAATCTGGGAAACTTTGTTTGTGCAAAGGAAATATTGGATTCATATGGTATAAGTTCCCATATCAGAATTTGTGTAGAGAATTCACCTAATAGCCAAACATGGCGGGAGATTAAAATTTTCACAGACTGGGGGAACTGGGTACAAGCTTTGGTTATGGATCCATACCCCAGAAGTGCCTTGTTAAGGACTATAAGTTGGAAAAATTAGCATCTATAAGGAAGGAAAGCACCCACCCAAAACACCCAGGACAGGGTCGATTCAAAGAGCTCCCCTAGGCGAGCCTCTTTGGTAGGCTCATTAATTCCGCCAGAAAAGGAAGAAGGAGTGCCAAGTGAGGTTGCAGGAGCAGCTGAAGATTTGGTGGTGTCAGAAGAATAGAAATGGGAGATTGATCAAAAGGTGGTGGATGCCATCGATTTTCTAGGCAAAAAGGTAAGGGAGGAGGACCTTAACTCCTTCATGGAAGTGGGCACAAAATTGTTGAAGCTTTCCAAGGTGGCCAAAAGTGGAGCGATCAATATTAACAATGAAGATTGGTTTGAGGATTGGACTACCGGTCCGCATCTTGACAATGATGAATCTGAACAGGAGGTAGAAGACTTAGTCAAAAAATCAAGCAAAAGGAAAAGAGTCTTTATGCAGGAGTAGGGTGTGCCAAGCAAATTGGGTATAGGACAGGAGTACAATAAATTTTCTTTAGATTGTGGCGAGTGCAAAACTCAGGGGAGAATCCCTAACAAGGAAAAACTAAAATGGGACGAAGAAGCAAATTACCAGATGAAGATTAGTGAGATGCTAAAAGTAGGGAAGGGTGATGCCCTTCCTGAATAGCCATGAAACTTGTAACATGGAATGTTAGGGGCTTAAATGCCCCTAACAAATGTTGTCTGATTAAGCATCAAGTAGAATCAATGGCAGTAGGCATCTATTTGTTGCAAGAGTCAAAGCTCAATGATCAGGAGAGGGTCATTTTTGGCAAGAAGATGAAGCATTGGAGGTCAATTGGGGTCAATGCTACAAGGCCTTCAGGTGGGCTCATGATTCTTCGGAAGCCACAGAGCGTTCTCCTGGAGGAGATGGTGGCTAGTAGATCCTGGATTGCGTGTAAGGTAAGGAGCATTCCCTCCAATCTTAGCTTTCTTTTAATTAATGTATATGGTCCTAATAATTTCCTTCCAAAAAGACAAGTTTGGAATGAATTAGACATCATTTGTGTTGATCCGGCATTTGAGTTTTGTATTATGGGTGGGGATTTCAATGCAATCCTAAAAAGGTCTAATAAAAAAGGTGGAGTGACAAGAAAGCTTCAGCCTTAGTTGGAATTTGAAAGTTTCATTGAAAGGAACATGCTACTAGATGTGCAAACTGGAAATGGTCGCTACATCTGGACAAATAGGAGTGGTATAACTGAGAAACTGGATAGATTCTTGTTTAGAGGAGATTTAAGCCTTTTTCCATTCACCTTGGAAATCAAGATCATTCCTGGCTCAGGCTCGAATAACTTTCTTGTAGCTTTGGAGATTGTGGGGGAAAGGAGTCCAGCGAGATGTCCATTTAAATTTAAAAGCATGTGATATAGAGACCCATATTTTCTTCCCCTGATTAAGGGTTGGTGGGAAAATTGTAATTTGAGGGATCAAAGATGTTCAACATTGTCACCAAATTAAGAGTAATTAAATAGAATTTGAAGCTTTGGAATAGAGATCATTTCAAAAACATTTTCGAAGAAAAAAGGAAGACAAAAGACACTCTGGAAGCTTTATCAAAAGAAATAATTAAGAAAGGGATGGACAACCACTGTTTCTTGGAAGAACAGAAGCTGTTAAAGAAATTAAATGATGTCTTGGAAAAAGAAGAAATCTTCTAGTGTCAAAAGTCAAGAGAAACATGGCTTTCTGTTGGTGACAAGAATACAAAGTTCTTCCATAACTCAACTAAGGTGTGCAAGGAGATAAACATAATCACTAGCATCAAAACAAGTGAAGGCAAGATCCTGGATTGGATAGAGGATGTGAAAGCTAGTACTTTGAGAACCTTCTAAATGAATGGTCAGGGTCGAACTTGATTGCATAGCAAGAGCTTTTGGAATGTATCCCAAAGATAATCACGCAAAAAAAAAAAAATTGTTGAACAGTAAATTCATGGAGAATGTAATTAAAGTGGCCTTCTTCCAACTTCATCCCGACAAGGCTCTGGGCCCAAATGGCTTCCCCACAGGTTTCTTTCAAAAGTGCTAGGAAATAGTGGGCAAGGACATATACAAGGCAATCAAAGATTCCAAGTGTTTAGGCAGGGCGCTAAAGAGTTAAACAATACCTTTATTGCCTTAATTCCCAAGAAGGAAAACTGGAGTCCCTCGATGAGTTTAGGTCGATCTCTCTCTACAATACTATTTACAAAGTACTAGCCAAAACAGTGGCTAATAGGATAAAGCAAATCTTTCCTAGCATTATTTCAGAAGAACAGATTGGTTTCATACCCAAAAGATCAATTCTAGATGGTTTCATAATAGCTTAGGAGGCAATCCATTCCATTCAATCCATGAAGAAGCCGACAATGTTAATTAAGCTTGACATAAGGAAGGCATACGACAAGGTAGACTGGCAATTTCTTTTCAAAACCTTGCAAGCCTTCGGTTTCAGCAGGGTTTGGTTGGATTGGATTTTTGGATGGATTGCCTGCCCAAGATTCTCAGTCCTTTTGAATGGGTCCCCAGAAGGTTTTTTCAATGTCTCTCGGGGGCTTCACCAAGGGGGCCCCTTGTCACCCTTTCTATTCATTATAATCGTTGAGGTCCTTGGTAGATGCATTACCAAAGCTTGGAGTTGTGGTAAAGTGGAGGGGGTACAAATCACTGGAGGTATGCCTGCAGTCACCCATCAATAGTTTGTTGATGATACCATGCTTTTTGGCAGAGCTCATGTATGGGAGGCAAGACACTTCAAGGAGATTTTGGAAAGATACTCCCTAGCCTCAGGCCAGGAGGTTAGCTTGGCCAAATCAGAAGTTTTTTTGTTTAATACCCCCACACGGAGTGAGGACCAAATTCTAAGAATTCTGAAATTCAAGAGAGGGAAATTGTCATGCAAATTCCTTGGGCTCCCGCTTTCCAACAATTAGGAAAACTATGGGATAATGTGGTTAAGAAGGTGGAGGATTTGATCGCCTCCTAGAAGTGCAGGTGGTTGTCTTGGCTAGGGCACCTAACAAAACTCAAAGTTGTGATTGTCACCCTGCAATCATATTTTTCCTCTTTGATGAAGAGGAAGGACAATCATCTTAATAACAAACCCAAAAGGCAAACAGTACTTGCATGTTCTTCATAGCTGCTCCTAGGTACAACTTCATGGATCCTAACAAAGGATTCACTTAAGACTTTGATTCAACACACCTTGAGATAGTGTAGAGACCATGATAAACTTGTCTAATGACTTTAAGGGTTATGAGCAACTTAAATGTGATGACACACAAAGCAACCATTAAAGAGACCTACAACCTTTCTATTGCACAACCAAGAAAAGATGATCGCTATGTATTGAGACAACCATTACAGAGTATTCAATCCACAACACAAACTTGGAGACCTCTTCCAGCATGCCAAAAGTGATCTCTACCAAGTACTCAATGACTAATTTCACCCATAGACCCTAACTTGATTGAACTCCAATACATTCCTTATGACTCTCTAAACAGTCCCCTTAGGACAGACATAACCAAGCTTGTATAAACCTTTCACAAATGCACCAAACTATTGACTCGGGTCTAAGAGGCCTTTTAAGATATTACCAAACACTTATCAGCACCAAAACTTATGAAACAATGCAAATATTTGCACAAACAAACACAGTGTAGGGTTTTTACACTGTTTTCATACATTCTTGAAGCAGATTGTCCAAGATCTTTCCCAGACGTGTGCAAACTAAGGCTCCAGATCTTGCAAGATCAATGAACACATCAAACAAAAATTTGCACAAGATTTCATCATTTTTACACAGTGGAAACTCAAGATATCACATTTTTTTTGTTGATTGGTTACCCTAGGAAGGGTTTCAGGCAGATTTGGAAAAAATGCAATAACTTTCTCCTAACTCAATAAAAAATTGATGCAACCAAAAAAAAAATGAAGAAGATTCACATATCAATACTATCTAATCGAACTCGGATCAATATATGGGTTGTACAGACCGTACAAGATAGCATAACAGACTGAAACATTTTGAAAACACAAAAATCAGTTCACAGCAATTTCATTCGACTTGGAAGGTGTCTTTTTCCCATTTACAACTGATCCTAATCATTAGGAACTATTTCTTTCTTGCACGTAACCATTTCTTGTTTTGTTTGACAACTTTCCAAAAATTACATGACAACTTTTGCACATTTGGCAACTTTTTTGTAACTGTAAACCAACGACCCTATAAGCACTCCAAAATGGATTACATAATCCCATATGGCCATTAATGACCTTATTAAACACCAAAACACACAAAAATCCCAAAAACCAAAAATGACAAAAAACCATGCCTATGAGATCCTAGTGCCCTTGCACCACTCTTGCCTCCCCATGTTGGTTGGGGCGTGCAAGATTCTGAATAAGAAAATGAAGGAATTTTTTTGGCAAGGAAATTCTAAGCGCCAAAAATTTCCTTTGGTGAAGTGGGAGGTGTGTGAAAGCAAGGAAAGGGATGGGGCTGGATTGAAGAATCTCCACCAAAACAAAGCACTAGGTGCCAAATTGATTTGGGCACTTCACACCAGGAAAGAATCTAAATGGGAAAATATTTTAAAGGAGAAGTATATGGCTAAGGATGGACATAGAATCTTCACCTCCAGGAACCTCCCCACGGGTTCCAGAATTTGGAATTTCATATGCAGCTACAAAAATGTAATCTTGGATTTTTTGACTTGGGAAATCAAAGATGGAAGTGGCGCCACCTTCTGGGAGGATTCATGGGAAGGTTTTCCCAAATTGTTCGAGTTGGGTGGGCTTGAGAATGTAAGAAATGTCACCAAGCAGGCATGGGGAGATAGGGTAAGCGACTACATGGTGGTCAGAACAATGGATGGCAGGCCTAAAGTTGAATGGAAGAGTGTGCGGGATCTAGGTCTTGATCCTGAGGAAGTAGCTTGCTTTGAAGGAGCGATGAAAGATAGGATCATTTGTTACAGAGTTGGCTCGGATATTCTAAGATGGGGAGCTGCCCCGAATGGGGAATACAGTGTGAAAGAAGGTTATAATAGGTTGAAGTCTAATGCTAGGGAGAGCAAGCTCCCTAGCAACATGTGTTGGAACAAGGTGTGTTTGCCTAAGGTCGAGATCTTTACCTGGGCGGCTGCCCAAGGTCAGATACTCACGACGGACAGATTCACCAAGTTAGGTTTTTCTAGCCTATCCAGGTGTTGTCTATGCAAGCAAAATGAGGAAACCGATGATCATCTACTTCTTAATTGCACCTACACTCAAAGTTGTTGGTTGTGGTTGCTATCTAAGCTGAATTGGAAAACGGTGCTATCAAACAAACTTTTGGATGTTTTATTGAGTTGGCCATCTTTGCAGAAACAGGCATTATACAGTAGTGTATGCATTGCTAGCCCCTCACTATTGATATGGGAAATCTGGAAAGAAAGGAATGTGCACATGTTTCAAGAGAAGGAAATGTCTCCTTAATCACTACAAAATAAGATCGAGGCTTGTCTAGTAGAAGTGGTGAACTATAGAGTGAGGGAGGTGGATCCCAGTAAGAGCATTTTCACTAAATGGGACGCAAGGTTGCAACGTAGTCTTATCGGCCTCTAGGTACCACTCGTCATCGGTGAGGCTAGTTCCAAAACTATGGAGAAGAGGAAGACTATATGATGGTCACCCCCAAAGTCAGGATGGTACAAGCTAAACTTGGATGACACCTCTCGTGGCAATCTAGGAGAATCAGGAGCTGGTTGTTTAGTTCGAGATTGGTATGGGAGGGTAGTAGGTCAATTAGTTAAACCTTTGCCAAAAGGGACAAATAATATGGCGGAAATGCAAGCAACGATTCTCGGTTTGAAGCTATGCAAGGATTTGAAAATAAAAATTTTGGCCATTGAAGGAGATTCTACACTAATAATCAACACTCCCAGATCGCGAAAGGTGATCAATTGGAAATTGGCGGCAAGACTAGAAGAGGCTTTGAACCTAATGGACAGTTTTGAACTGGTGTCTATATCCCACACCCTCCATGAAGGTAACCTTGAAGCGGATCATTTATCCAATTTGGGGGCAAATGGGAAATCACTAAAAAACTTCTTATAACAAGAAGACAAGGATTATGTGGGTGGTTGGGAAGGCGCCTTTCCACATAGGTTTTTGTGGAAAGGTCGGGTTCCTACAGGGGAAGGTGGCATTTATTACCTAGCACATTGCATTGGCACTCCACGATGGCATGAGGTAGTCTTTTCACCTGGAATTCTTTGGGAATGATGATTAAGTTAGACCTGGAGCTAGGTGGTGATTTGAAGTTTAATAAATGTTTTCTTGCCTAACATTCCTTTAGCGTCGGCATTAAAAAAGTCATTATGAGTCAGATCTATGGGTGATCAGAGTCAGTACAGATCGCCTCCCCACTAGCGTCCCATGACATGGCATCATGCATGATTGTTGACGGGTGAGGGGGGCATAGGAAATAAGGGAGGGCACACACACTTTTGTATAGTGTTGTAAGTGCAACATGCTTTGGTGGAACAAGGTCCTTAAATAATCGAAGGGTGGCACGATTTCGCCAAAGTTTGGCTTCATTTTTCTAGTGTGGACTTTGTCTATTGGCATGGTGGAAAGATCAAAGTTTATAGTAGAGATGTTGGCAGAGGTGTTGGTGAGCTTGGGGCTCGACACCCCCATCCATTTGGATTGCAAAGTTCAGCAAACTAATTTCAAGGCAATTACTGACCAACGGTTGAAGAGGATTATGCTTAGGATTGATCCTCATGCGGTGGTGGCGGTCAAAATGATACTAGGCAAGGGGCATTTGGTGAACCAAGAGACATTTTGAGTTAACACCTACATTGTCTCTAGGTTCTTGGCTTCTATGCTTGATGTTTGAACACCAAAAGCAGAGGTGAAGGCGATAGTTTGTAAGCTCTTCAAGAAAGAACTCTTGGGCGAACTAGATGAAATCCTACAAGCAAAATTCATGGGATGCGACACACCTCAACCTTGTGATCTTCCACTAGTCAAGGTTCTTGGTGAGGTTAAGGTTTATCCCTTGCTTTTGGAGCTAAAAGGAATGGCTCTAGTTAGGCACTGACAGATTGTGGCATATGGGGTAAGCTTCCTCAAGAAGTTGTTGATGATTGAGCCTATAAATGATTTCGACTAGGTCCCTGAATTCGATCAATTTGCAAAAATGAATGGTTTCTAGGTGGTGGTAGGGCAGCTTAGGGTTAGCAGTCTAAAGGTTATAGCTAATATAATGGTGGTGGTCTAGTTTCTATTCATAGTTAACATGTTGAAACATCGTATGGCTCTCGCTAGAAATTGGATTTTGGGGTTTTTGGATAGCTCGGTGTCGAATAGAAACCACAGGCTGGCCAGTTTAGTTGATCCTTTTTTATAGTTGGTTGGGGTTTTGGTGTGGTCGATGTCTAGAAGTGAAAGGGTTTGAAATTTTTTAGCACTACTTCTCTATGGTTACTACTATGCAGACACTTGTATTAAACTTTTAATATTAATAGAATTTACCTTACGTATCAAAAACAAAATTATTCATTATATTTTTTCTCTATAGTTAAATAATTACCTTAATTATTTAATTATTCATGCACCATCTTCTAAATTAAATAATTATTTCAATTATTTAATTTATC